>JALRML010000013.1:99082-623456 GCA_026120125.1 Pseudocercospora vitis | reverse complement strand
ATGGTTCATCACCCTGAGTGGCAGCGGAAAGCCCAACGGGAGATTGATGAAGTCTGTGGCGGTCGCATGCCTGATTTGTCGGATATGCCAAACCTGCCATGGAAGAATCTGATTGTCTTCCCCGCTCGTTTCTCTATAGTCATTCTCTCTATTTTATATGAGGTCGTCGTTTTGAATCATAAATAGTAGCGCGATGCAGACAACACGCAGGGCATCGCCATACGGCGAGCCTTGTCATTGAAGCGATACTCTTTGATGGTCTGCCAATGCATGGCAGTCGGAAGAGCTGCTGCGGATCGTGGACCGAGGAGACAGCCCGATCTGCTCCGCATGTGCCATCGGAGGCGCCTTGGTGCGTCGATGGTTCTTTCGGCGCGACTCACGGGCGGAGCGTGGCCTTGCAGGTGTCATGTCTCAATTGCCTCAGAGAGTATGAATGCATCGATGGCTATGACAACTCCGGTCAAGATGTTTCATCGGAGCGCATAAGAAGTTTCCGCAGCACTCTTTCAATTCTCCAGGTGCGTCCTGTCATATTGCCATGACCGCAACAAGGATGGCCACCACGGCAGCGATGTTGAATCCTTCCAATGCTTGCATCGCGGCGCCTGTGGAGGATGCGGTGCTTCCAGCGGTGCTGCTTGGTATCGTCTCGGATGTCTCTGTGCTCTTAGTAGCAGATGTTTTCCGAGCCCTGGTGGTTGCAGTAGTTTGAGCCCCAGCGCTAAGGGTCGTCGACGCGCCATAGACAAGACCGCCACTCGCCGCGCTGATGACTTGTCCATTGAGCGTCGTGGGACGACCTCCAGGAGTCAACGTTATGCTTCCATCGATGACTATTGGCCCTCCAGCCTGGCCTTGAACTGCCGTCTCGACTTGTCCTCCGATCGTGACGGTGATCGAGTCTCCTTCGCCTGTCATCATAGGGCCTGCGGTGGTCGGTGCCCCCACGACCAAACCATCTTTACCGGCACTGATGACTTCTCCATTTGGCAAAGTGGTTGCTCCTCCGCCCGGCACCAAGGTGGCGCTTCCACCGATGACGATTGGTCCGCCGTAGCTTGTCTGTACCACCGTCTCGACTTGGCTGCCAAGGGCGACAGTGATGGTCTTTTGACCGTCGACGCTGCCGGCTCCAGCGTTCGAATGTACGACCACTGTTGTGATGGGCTGATTACCCGGCTCCTCGTCGAAGGTTGCCGTCGCCACGGTCTGAAACGTGAGCCCATTGTCTCCGTAGGTAGCAACGATGCCCGGCGCAATCGTTTGAGGCACACCACCAGCAACCAAAGTCACTGTTCCAATCACTACCTTTCCATCTTGGCCATGCGCTTGGAATGTACGTCCACCGACCGTGAAGACGCCACTCCATGGTTCCTTTGCAGGCACGTATTGATCTGTGTTTGAACCACCTGCGGTACCCGTGTTTCCACTCCCTGCGTGGCCTCCGCCTGCGGCACCCGAGTTTCCATTCCCTGCGTGGCCTCCGCCAGCGCTGGACCCAGACCCTCCCGTGTAGGCGGGCTGCGAGGATCCGGGAAGCTCGTTCTGTAAGGCCGTGGGGTTTGAGGTTGGCACTGCAACTGCAGACGAAGGTGCAGCAGCAGGGCTAGACGTTTTCTTTGGCTGATTGCCATTGTGTGGTAATGTCGGTCCTGCAGCGGACTCCACCTCTGTCAAACGAAGCGGTGGATCCCAAAGACCATTGAACCACATCTGACATCCTTCGAAATGGGGCGAGAGCTTCGCGATTCCGGGCGGCATTGCAAGTTGAGGCCGGAAGTTGTTTTCATAGATGATTCCGCAGTTTATTTCGTCCGTTGGGGTGTCACATATTTGTTGCCCGTTCCAGGCGCTCCAGGGTATTGGAGTATTGAAGTCCGCATATTGGACGGGGTACCCGGTGACCCTATCAGTTTGCTGTACTGCCATATACTTGTTCTGCATGTTCCTCAGGCTCAAGACAGATTCAGAGGGCATTGCTAGGATAGCATTCCTGACCGGCGTGCCGTAGGTGCGATGGCATCGATCTACGGCAGAGACAGTCGATATCGATATATATGCGGTTCCAGATGTGAATGTATGTCCATTGACAACCACGGTCCTGGACCCGTTGCGCGCGTCAGGGCCTTGATAGGCCGTTCCCGCGTAAGCGGTGATCACAGCACCCGGTCCGTAGGATGTCAGACTGGCAGTTGGCGTTGACGCGCAGAAATCACGCTCTGCTGTGGTCGGAAAATACACCAGTTCCACGCCTTCACCGTAGATAGTACACGCACCACAACCACGTATCATCGCCATTTCTGATGAATGTTCGGCTGCCGCGCTTGAATTCCAACATGGTGGCGTCGCTAACGGTGAAGAAGTGATGGTGGCAGATGCCGCCAAAAGAGACTTGCTATAGTCAGCCCAGAGTGGGTCACAGTCTTTCGGGTCGATTGAGCATGTTGGCGAGGGCGCTGGATAGTCTGTGTTCTGGTAGGTTTGCACGATTGTTGTGGTTCCAGTGATAGGATTATGGTAAGTCGTCGTCCTCTCGCCGGTTGATATCGCTGGTGAATATGTCACGCGAGGATGCTTGTCACATAATGTAGTGGCATTTTCGTAAAGGGTATATGTCGTGACAGTCGTGCCTCCCAGTAGCTGTGTTGTGTTGGCCAACTTCTGATGAACACGGTTCCAAGATGACGATGCCGCATCATAGGATAATAATGCACTTTGACAAGCAGTCGCATATTCGGGGCCAGATCCGGTCGAGGGCAGCTGCGTTGTCCCGTTTGCAAAGTTGGTGCTCGTCGTCTGCGGTACGGCAGACGCCGCAACGGTCGCTGAATACGAGAAGACAGCCAACAGGAGGCTTGGAGGAAGCTGAAACACCTTCATCGCGGTCGCTGGCCCCCACGCGCTGCCGAGTCGCCCCGTGTGAGGTTCGGTAAGGGTATAGTAGAAAGCGAATGTGGTCTGGGGGGTGTCTTAAAAGGACACTCTGATGAGCGATTGTCGTCCAGAAGCTGGTCCAGCAGTAGCGACGAGAATGTAGAAAGTGTGCAAAGCTTCCATCCATTCGATGTTTGGGTAAGGTGATCTCATGCTGGACCAAACTAGGTCAGGGCCTCGTATTCTTCCAGCACTAGCAAAGAGCTAGACGGCAATCGAGTCGCGGTAAGGTTCGGATGCGATTGCGAACGTCGTCACACGGGTCTGTGCGATGGATAATAGGCATAGCCACAAGGGACGTACTGGTTGCTGTGAGTGTTTGTGGCAACAGGCAGCGTATTGCCGTCAGATATATGTGGAGCCGACTACCCTCGAACGTATTCCAGTAGGAATCTGCTGCCATTGTCCCATGGAGGAATGATTATTGGCAGCATCTGTGGTTAAGCGTGGATGATGATGATGCCACTTTTTGCGAAGAGAAAACGTCTCGATGAGGCCTATCTCAAGGCCGCATCTGCCGACATGAGCAGACCAGGACTCCCGCCAAGTGCGGTTTCGGTGGGCGAACGTGTCCAAACAGAAGCACGAGACCTGGTTGTCGGAAGTCGGGAGGACTTGGGACAGTGAGTCTGGTACCGCTCTGCGAACCTTCATATCCCGGCGCCAGCGAGGATCGAAAACTCTACTCGCCACCATACGAGTTCTCGCCTGCGTCTGACGAAGTGTCTGACAGGCATTTGCTTGCCGTAACGACACCCGAGGGGACGAATAGAATCATCTGTACATGAAGTGCTGGCGATACGTGCTCGTCGCAATATGGATCTTTTGACCGTCGCTGCCCTCATGGTCTTTGGCCCAGCCTACAGACCGAAATGTACAGTATCCTTTTACTTCCGATCTCTATGAACAACGTGCATCGTTCGTACATGGGCCCTTGTGATCTCGTATTGGGATGGGATTCTTCAAGCGAGCCACCGCCTATTTCCTTCTGGTTCATGGACCTCTACAGTAAAAGCTTGCGGAACAAGATAAATACCTCGTATACAGTTCATGTAGCATTCACCAGGATAATAGACAGCCGTGCACTAAATGGCCCTGTCAGCCTCTTGCAAATCTTTGAGGCGTCAAAGCAAAGAGGCAGAGGAAACGCAGAAGCGCTCCAGTCCAGGACTACTACAAGAACAAAGCAATGGAACATCTCCCACAACGAAGCTGAACATCCCAATAGCCATGCCTGGTTTGTCCTCGGTGACTGGTAAGCAGCGACTGGCCCTCGAGAGCCGCGTCTCCTGAAGCCGACATTTGTCATGCCACCGGTTCTCTTCTGCATTTCGATGCCGGCCATTCTGGCTACTTAACCACGAGCCATGCGTTCTCCACTCGACCCGGAGTTCAAACAAACATATTCACGTCGGCCCTGGTAACTTCTGCCAGAATATACATCCAGATGAGTCCTTTGTGCCCGCAGATCGCTGCTGTGCAGGAATACAATCGTGTACCTGAGCTCAGTGAAATGCACCGAATCCCGAAGTAGGATGGAGAGGTTTGCTGCCCCAGCACACAATCCTGTAGCAATGTGGTTAACCCGGGGGCGCCCTCGTCGACCCACGTGAGATATCTTACCCCTTGTGATATGCATGTATCTTTCGTTTCAGCCATTCGGACCGCATCTGCGCGAGGAGCACCTGGACTTCCTCCGGCCTCCAGTTGAGCACCCGCGTAAGTGGTGCTACCGTGAAGCCTTCCATGCCTTCCAAAAAGTTCAAGCAGCAGTACTGCACACGGCGAGGTCAGGTTCGGATCATAAGGTTTCCTGGTTCGTCTCACTCACCCTCCCGATCTCTTTCCACTTGGGATCTTTCGGCCAATCATTCGAAGGACGCTTTATGATTTCCAGCTGGACGTTCTCATATCCCGCCTCCTCCAGCCACTCTGTGTACTTTTCTGCCGTTGGCACCACTGCTCCCATCTTTGCAAACGCCTCGTACATCAAAGAAGACCACTTCAACAGCGCGGAATCGGGGGCGAGGGAGCCATCATCGCAATAAAGCTGAAACTCGATTTCAACAATCTGTATACTGCCGCCCGGTTTCAGCGCATTGAATGCTCGCTTGTAAAATTCGGGGTAGTCGCCGACGTGTCCGACGATGAAGGCATGCCGAATCATGTCGAAGCGATCTGAGCCGAAAGTCCATTCTTTGTCGAAATCATCGATTTCGAAGCGGCAATTCGGAGGCGTCCAGCTCGGCTGTACTGGGCTGTATGCGTCTGGTCAGTCCTGTTGATGGCTCCGCAAAATGCTTTCCCTCACCTCAGGTCTGTTCCGATCATTTGACAATCCGGATACTTGTCAGCCATTTCTATACACCATATGCCTGTACCAGTTCCCAGATCGAGGATCTCCGTCGGGTCGTCCACGAGAGGGCACAGAAACAGCTCCCCATTCATCTCTAAAAACGAAGGGTCCGACGGTCAGCAGGTCCTCGGATGTAATTGGCTCTCAGTGCAGCATATGAGGCCTGAGTGCCGCGTACAACGTGGAGTGCACGCAGAACGGCACTGACAGGTCAATGCCTTTCACCCACTACTACACTAACGCAGTTTTTGGTTATGGTGTTCGATGTCCATACGATCCATCTCCTGCTCATCATTCGGAAAGATGTACTTTCCGGCCTGGAAGGCATGATAGCGTCTGTTGTTCTCGAATTGATAATTGAAGACAGAATCGCGGATGGAACTCGTGATGGACGTGGTGCTGTCCGCGATGGATGTACGGCCCCCAAACGCGGAGTCTTGATCGCTCCAGCGATCAGCTTCAATGTTGTCGGCCATTGGTGGAGTCCGCTGTGAATCTCATCTCCTCCTCTACTCGACTCGGTGGGACTACTCTGCCCTTTTTTACACCCAAGTGAGGTGGTACGGAGGAGGAATTGCTGTGCCATGTTTGCAGACGCGGTAGAAGATTCCAGGTTGGGACATCACACGAGTTACCAGCGGGCTGGTTCGCTTTGCCGCACTACGAGAGGTGACTTGTCTGTTCTTGCGCTGGATTGCATCGCTTGCGGCGTGGTCGTCAAGTCGGCATCGGCTGAGGGCATCCCTGCTTTCGAACCACCACTCGGCAAGAAGCCCATGCGGTCCGGCTACAATATATCGACGTTCCAGGCCGAGTGTTTATCGAGAGAAATCGCCAGTGAGGAGGGGCGGATGCTCCGGTCTAACAACAATGCTGCAGAAATCACATCACCTCTTGGTGTGATGGCATACATATACATTCGTGACAGTTCTCCTCGAGTGAGACCAATACGCGCCGCACTCGTGCAGTACACCATGCAAGCCTGCTTCCCACCACTATGGAAGACCCAGTGTATTTGGCGCCGCAATCTCTGATTAGCCCGACAGAGACGTTCCAAGCGAGGGCTACGCAAGGCTTGCGACGCTAGCAAACAACTTGACTATGCAGCTGCAGAGACAGCCGGCCCAAGTGGCACGCACGTCGCCCACTGACACGGCTAACGTCGCACAGCTGCTAGCAATGTGACCAGCAGATTACAGAACTCTCTCACAGTCAGAGTCTGTGTACCCCTCAGTTGTTGACTCAACTGTCGAATCAATGAGCATAGATAGCGTACTGATAGAGAAGCAAGGCAAAGAGCCGTCGCCTGCGCTTAGGGACATCGGTTCGCTTTATCCTTGCTTCTAGTCTTCGTCTGTTGACACTATAGTGCCATGCTCGCTCGTTGGCTGCATGCACGGCCATGCCGTCCACACGCTCCAAAAGACCTGCTGTATCCTCGGATCAAGCTGAGACTGTATTCGCAGAGACCCGTTACTCTACAAGCAATCTACCTCTACACCACACTGCTGGGACAGCCTGAAGCCAATCAAGCCCCGGAACAATCAACTGTCATCAGTTTCAGTCAGGGTTCGGAATCAGAATGTCAGGCTCTCTGCATGGCGTCCATCTTGTCGGGAGCGTGCCTTTGCCAGATACCGAATCCGTCTTCCGACAGTGCCTCGCCGTCCTGCCGAATCGCTTGAAGCGCATACCGGATGGCGAGACCGGAAATCGGCAACTGTTCACGACCTTTCAGGCCGGTGCCTTTGATGCATATCCCGCTATGAAGACCGAGTTCATCCATAATGCGCCGATCCAGGACAGGCATTTCACACCGGAGCAAGTAGACGAAGGAGTTGAGATCTTGAGAAAGTCAGGCATTGAGACCGGGTACGACACTGTCGCCATCGAAAGTTACGAGGTCTTTCGAAGGTTGCGAGATGACGGTGTCATTCCAAAAGGTGTGAGATTTCAGGTCTGTCTGCCCACCGTTGCCAATGTGATCTTGCCTTTTGTGCAACGAGCGTTCATTGCGCGGGTGGAGCCGCTTTACGAGGAGGCTCTCTTCAAGGCTATGAGGAGGATTCAAGATACCATTCCGCATGAAGACCTCGCTTTCCAATTAGATATTGCTGCAGACACTGCATTCTGGGAGGCCACGAATCCGCAATCTGTGAAGGAGAACGATGGCCTGCAATGGTTTCAGCCTTGGTGGCAAGGCGATGTCAAAGACTACTGCACAGACTACATTGTTAGATTCTGCAGCCAAGTCGACCAAGACGTCGAGCTTGGAATGCACAATTGCTATGGTACGTTTCTGTCGGGAATAGTAATTTATGCCATGGGCTCTGACAACGACCCCAGGGGACATGGAGCATCGTCATTGGCACGAGCCAGCATCTCTAGCTGTCGTAGTTGAGCGACAGGTCCGGGTCATGAAAGCCTCGCCACACCCGATCAACTGGTTTCACATGCCTGTTCCAAAATCTGCAGTCGAGCGGGCGGACGTAGGGCTTGAAAAGTATCTCTCACCTCTGAAAGAGCTCGTACCCTTGGTCGAGCTCCATGGCACGGACGTCTATCTGGGCCTTGTGCACGAATACAAACCAGACCTCAGCCGAGAAATGATCAATGCCGTGCACAGAACGGTTCCGGGGCTCAAGTTCGGTATCGCCACGGAGTGTGGTGGTGGCAGGATGGACTGGCCTGCTTTCGAGAACACCTTGCAGATCTCGGCCTCGCTCACAACACCAAGACATGATCATGTTGATGTATCAGCTCCTAGCGATGAGAGACCACCTCCTGGTGGCCAAGCCATAAAGACAGGCGTCGAGCGAAGCGTACTTTGATTGTTGAGAAGTGGAGGACACACGGTATTGGTTGTTCGATGCTGGTGGGGGCTTACGCCGGGTTGGCTTTGGGAGGTAATCTCAAACGAAGGGCTGTCTTTGGCTGTATTCTTGGCCCCACAGGACGTGGTACAATCGAATGTTTGATTGAGTCTAATACAAGGTAGCATCTATATTCAGGAATTCACGAACGTTGTCGCATGATGCAGGCAAATACTCTCTACATGTTCGAACAAAAGAGAAATACATCGCTGCAGGCATACCAAAGGTCCAGAAGTCGGCTCTAGTCTGCGGTATTCCCTTAATATATTGTAGCATGGAATTCACAAAGCAAGGGAGAAACATGATTGACGTCAAAAAGCAAAAAGAGATATGTTGGATGTTTGGAACATCCCAGTTCTATGCCTGGACTGAGAATCGAACTCTAAGTTCAACCGTTAACACAAGCTCAAGCTTGCAGCCCAATGAATTCACATACCAGATTTTCGGATTCCTCAAGCTGAGCTTTGAGTCATACTCTTGGGTATGAGACCGATGTACTAACCGCTATACTATCCGGGCAGCACCTGATTGGATGGCGACGATTTCTGCCATTACGCATATAATGCTGCGTGTATCTTCACACTCTGATGCAATCTGCTCCACGTCATGACACCGAATCTACCGAGACAGTTGTGTTCCACAACGAAATCCCGGATTGCATACAAGACGACAGTCGTGGGCAATGAAGCGCCCAAAAGAGGCCGTGCTTCGTCATCGGCAAATGACAAAAATTCTGGCGCGAATTCCGACTGGGTGAGCGTAACAGCCCTGTGAGTACTCTGCCAGGGCTCGCAACGATCGCACAGTGCCTTCTTGCTCGGAAAGAATTATTCAAAGATTGACCGACCTCTTCCAACAGTCCTGACTTCCTCCATCCCATGCATCAAGCCAGCGCAATGGATTTTAGTCGCCGTCCGATAGCCAGAAGTCTTGGCATTACCTATCCATACATGATATGCCTCCGAGCACCGGGGTTGGTGAATATTTACATACAAAATATCGCAGAAAAGGCGTCCGACAGCTTGAGAGTACATGGCATCGTGTTGTAGGGGGGCTTTTGTAGCCTAACACGCTGTTTACATAGCACATTTGAGTTCTTGCAAGGATACTGGCATCTGGCTTCCACACTGCACAACTCCACCGAGCCATAAATCGTACTGAAGACACAGCCTGAACAGTCCGAGGCTTGTGGGACTGATGAGTGGCAGGTCAAGCAAAACTCGTGGCAATCCTTACCAGTGATCGTCCGATGAGGAGTCAGCAAAATCTGGATCGTACAACAGCCTGGACCTGACGAGATGATTCCCTTGGCCCCTTTGTTTTGCTAGGGTCTTTGTACTTAGTGACACTTATCGCTGGCGAGAAGTCGCCGTCGCCACATAAGATGGATCGTGAAATCCAAGGCGTGCAGAAGCGGGTTGACATCTCGCTTCCACTCACCGCAGTAGGATATTGTTGGATTCACCAAACACAAGAGCAGCTTGCCAGAGGCTCGGAACTCGAATGCATATACCGTCCGATATCTTGGACGGAGCTGGGTCGTTGTACTTTGATCATGTCTTTCGGTGCTTGGC
Organism: Pseudocercospora vitis; assembly: GCA_026120125.1. Lineage (NCBI taxonomy): Eukaryota > Fungi > Ascomycota > Dothideomycetes > Mycosphaerellales > Mycosphaerellaceae > Pseudocercospora > Pseudocercospora vitis. The sequence continues at coordinate 613,716 of JALRML010000013.1, read as the reverse complement.
GATCCTAGGGAAGCTACTTCCAAAGGTTCTACTGTTGCGACTCTGCCGCTGATTTCCCAAGAAGTACAATGTGTAAGCAGATTGTTCGTAAGCTTTCGGGTCCGTAACAGAGGCAGTCCGGCCCGTTTGTGATGCAGCTCGTCAATACCGCGCGTTCCGATCGCGTCTCGGGCCCGAAATTGAGAGACGGACGAACGAAGAACTTCCTCTGAACAGCAGAGGAGGCTTACTTCAGGTCATGAGCTCGCATGTTGGTTATAACCCATAGCAGGAGACAAGAAAACCACTTAACTCTATTGACGCATTGCCGAACACTGCAGAAGCATCTCACACAAGACTCGCGACAACATTGGAAAGCATCGAAAGCGAACTCAACCAGACAGAAGATCATGTATCAAGCCCAGGTGACCACTTGGGGAGAGTCGCCGCAGTGGATCGAGGTATCAGACCTTCCGGTACCAAAACCAGATGAGGTGCAACTGAAGGTGGAAGCCGTCGGCATGCACAGGGTCGTTCGTTCTCGAGCAGCGGGAAGACACTACTCCGCCAATAGCCTACCACATGTACCCGGAGTTGACGGAGTTGGGAGCACAGAAGACGGCAAGAAATATTACTTCTTCTCGATGGCCTCTTCGATCATGTCGGAGTACGTCAATATGCCCAAGACCTCCATATTTCCGCTCCCAGTCGACTCGGATCCGGTACAGATTGCGGGCGCTATCAATCCGGCCATGTCGAGCTGGATGGCGTTCAAGGGAAGAACAACCGATCTTCCCGAGAAATTCACATGTCTTGTTCTGGGAGCAACCTCAGCATCTGGACGCTTGGCGATACCTCTGGCGCGGGCTCTAGGCGCAACGAAGATCATCGGGGCTGCAAGAAATCAGAGTGCACTCGATACTCTGAACCTTGATGAGACAATCGTGATCCACGATGAGCCTGAGAGAACCGACTTTGGGAATCTCGATGATGTTGATGTAGTTCTAGACTACGTTTATGGTCCGCTTGCAATCCATCTTTTCCGCTCGTTGAGGACTTCAAAGCCCGTGCAGTACGTCCACATTGGCACCTTGTCAGGGCAGCCCGACATTGCTCTTCCGGGTGAGATCCTCAGGGCAAAAGATATCACCATTCGAGGCTCGGGGCCCGGCGCGTGGAATTTGAAGGCTTTTGCAAGCACACTGCCAGATTTGCTGGCAGCTGTGCCCAGTTTCCCAAAGCAGCCGACGAAGACGGCCAAGTTCGGGGACGTCGAGAAGGAGTGGGACTATCAAGGCTCGGAGCGAATGGTGTTTGTGCCTTGAAGGAGGACGACGGAGAGAGGCTTCTTTGTAGTAGAGCGTCTGTATGTTGAGTGGAAATGCTCCATTGATCAAGTGCTGTAGATGGAATGTTAGATTCTTTGCTAGCCGAGCTTGGTGAGTCGGAGTTCGGACAAGCGCGGCATCGGAATTGGTACAGGCATATCACCGCCACTACTTCTTATATGCTCTACTCATCGCCCGTCTTTGAAGTGTTCTCGCTCCTGCTGACAGTACGAACATATGGACCTTAGTCTGCGAGATCCTGAGTGTCGTTCTTATCATCACCTCAACCGACTCATTGGCCTCAGTAGTGTCGTTAACTATTGCTACTCTGATCTGGGAACGACTTCACTATGGCTGTGGACCCGAGGACGCCATGGTCCTATATGCTCTGCTATTGCGCGCAGACCCGTACCTGCTGGCGTTGGCGCGCTCGACCTGGCCACATGAGCGATAGTAACAATGGAGCCCCCTGCCCGCGCCAAGATCAAAGGTCAAATCTGGCAGCTCATCAGCGGCCATGCGAGAAAGAATGATCCGGTGCCATCACTTGCATGCCAAGTGCTTCCGTCCTTATCTATACGTCGAATGCCACTATTGGATCGTCTGTGCAGTACACCTCTTCCCCCTCTGTACATGGAACACAGGTGATAGGCACCGTTATCTCTGACCAGCCGGCCGAGCTGACTACAAGCGATTGGGCCTTGTTCGCTTGGACCTGCAGTGGCGGGAGCGGCTTTGGCATATATCAGATTTCGCTTCGAGACAAGTAGAACGGTTGGTGTCTTCCATCTCCGTGATTTTCCTTTCCACATTCTCGGGCGTTGATACCATGGAAGAGCACGACGGGTTCTGCGATCCTGCTTGGCCACCAGGCACGATCCGACTTGCACAGTTGCTAGGTACAGATAAGAAGGATGCAGAAATCATACTGCAACCAAGGCCTACAGATAACCCGAACGACCCTCTGGTGAGATATTTGCCATCCCGAGCTCTAGCACGTCTGCTGACAAGATGCCAGAACTGGCCCAAATGGCAGAAAACCATGAATTACTTTTTGGCTTGCTTCTACGCTATGATGGTCTTCGCCTTCATCAATGCGACGTCGCCTACTTGGGGTCCTCTGGGTGATGAGCTCGGCTTCAGCTCAGAGACACTGACTAATACTTATGCGATTGGATGTGCCACTCTGGCTCTTGGAGCTCCTATGCTTATTCCTTTCGCATTGAAGTTCGGCTCTCGAGCCGTCTACGTGTTGTCAAGTGCTTCACAGCTTGGAATATCGATCTGGGCAGCCCGTACAATGACAGTCGGAGACTGGTGGGGTGTCAATTCTCTGCAGTGCTGGCTTGGCGCTCTCGCTGAAGTTCTCATCCAACTCACTATTGGTGAGTGATCACAGAGTATAACAGACCCACATAGATTCGACGTATACTGATCAGAGTTTGGTTCAGCTGATGTCTACTTCGTCCACCAAAGAGGCCTGATGAACGCAATTTACATCTGGGCGGCCAATGTTGGCTCAAACCTTGCGATCGTCGCCGCTGGATACATTACCGTCAATCAAGGATGGCGCTGGGTGTGGTGGTGGTGTGCCATCTTCTTCGGGCTTCAGCTCGTCATGTTCTTCTTTGGCTTTGAGGAGACCAAATTCACACATCTCGAGACGCTTGAAGGCAGACAAGGAAGCGTGGCGGAGGTTCCGAATGTCTCCGGCCGGATCAATGGCGACTACAAGCAGAAGGTAGCTGAGACACGAGCACCCGATCCTGACCTCGATTCCGAGCACTCTCAAGCTGAGCGAAACTTGAGCGTGATCCATATCAACCCTAGTATACCGCGGAAAACATACCTGGAAAAGCTCTCTCTGACCACGACTAGCCCTGGAAGCTGGTACCAGTTCCTACGACACTCATGGCAACCATTTTTGATCTTGGCGTCAATTCCAGGCGTGCTATACTGCTCCCTGGTATACGCCATCCTCCTTGCCTGGTCGACGGTAATGACAACAGTGCTATCAACTTATATGCTCGATGCGCCCTACAACTTCGACTCGGCGCAGATCGGCCTGATGAGCCTGGCTCCATTCATCGGCAGCACTCTCGGGAGCATCGTTTGCGGACCGCTGAGTGACTATATCGCAGTCCGCATGTCGAAACGAAACAACGGCATATACGAGCCAGAGTTCCGATTCTATACCTTTGTACCGTTCATCCCGTTCCAGCTGGCCGGGGCTTGGTGGTTCGGCTACGCTTTGAACAATGGCTGGGACTGGTCTCAGGTGGCAGTGGCGTACGGTATCTGCAACTTCGGATCGGCGCCGTTGCAGTCTTTGGCCCTGACTTACATGCTAGACGCATACAGTGGTAAGTCTCGTTGATCGCGACGACATGCTCTTGAACGACAAGCTGAGATGAATACAGAGATTCTCGGCGATGCCCTGACAGCGCTCACCTTTGTGAGGAACACGTTTAGCACAATCTTCGTGTTTGCCATGCCTTCCTGGATCGCTAGCGTAGGCATGGCCAACGTCTTCAACACCATTGGAGCCATTGGCGTCGTCATTTTGTCCTTTGCAGGATTCTTCATCTGGCGGGGCAAGCATTTGCGCGTGAAGTGTGCCAAGGTGTACAAATACTATGCTGGTCGCCAATTTGAGGCCCGACCAAAGTAACAGTCGACCATCTTGCCACGGATCGACCGTCAATGAACCAAAACATCCACACCCAAGGTCCCTCCACGCGTCCTGCTGAACAGCAGATCCCAGGACATCACCGACCGGCATTCCCAGGACAAGGAAATCGCTTTCTCAGATTCCACACAAGCGGCTTCCCATGCATCGCCGAACCCTCGAGCAACTTGACCTACGGATCCGTGACTGTCTTAGCCGGCGTCAGACAAACCCCCCCACGCGGCAGCAATCATCTCCGGAGGCAGAATTTCTGGCAAAACAGCGTTGATCCGACGCCAACGGGCTTGAGAAACTGTAAGGGAGTACGTCGGTTTGCGGCATTTCTACAGCTTATCCCACGTCTGATCTCCTCGAGGCCCACCATTTGCTACAGCCCCGCCTCCTAAGACTAGCTCTCGACGCCATGCAACCGCACATGTCGCCCGTGCGCTACGAGATTTCGTGACTCACGCCAGTCTGGTGACAAGGGCAACTCGTCCTTCTATACTTATCAGTGAATTATCACGGCAAGACATATTGGAAAACTCGGGCGTTCTCTGAAGATCGAAAATATAGGATGGGGAAGAAGAATTGCGGCGAGCAATGAGGCCAACTGGTCAGCAGACGCAGGTGATGTTCTCTAGATTAGCTTGGTTGCAATTCGGGTGGTAGCTACTACCCAGATGCCCTAGAGTGGATCGCGGATCCGAGAGCGCGGATGATCGTGCCACACATTCATACTGGTGCAGTCACGATAGATTGATACCCCATCAAACAACATGTGGCTTTACAACTACGCTCTAATCGGATCACCTCCCTTTTCCTTTTCCTTTACCAGTAGCTTTCCTGGCCTTCTTCTTCTTGATCTTGTTGTCACTCGCAGTCTTGCCCCTCACGGTGGCTTTCTTGCTCAGCTTCCACTCAGACCCACCGGCCCGATCGTCCTTATTTTGAAGCTTCTTCTTGTCCTTGTTGCTCAACTTGCCTTTCTTCTTGTTGCCAAGCTCCACTGCATCCGGTCCATTGAGCGCGGCTCGACCTTTATCCTTCGCAGCCTGCTTGTCCTTCTCGCTCTCGAACCAGGTCTTCTTCGGCCGAGATTTGATCTCGTCTTCATGCTTGACAATGTTGTCAGCCTTTGTGAGGTCGCGATCGACAGCCTGGAGAGCTCTTTCCTCCTTCTCCTCTCTCAGGACGTCTTCAATGTCCTCTGCCATGCCATCAAGACGAGTTTGCCACGCATCAATATCTGCGCTTTCCACAGAGCGTTGTTTGATTTGCGCTCCTTGTGCTTTTCCAGCTTTGACCGCTGCTTTCACCACTTTCCGATCTGGCTCTGCAGCCAAGGTGCACGCTCGACCAGACCGTCCCGCACGGGCTGTACGGCCAACACGGTGCAGATAGATTTCATGAGATTGTGGCGCTTCGTAGTTGATGACCGTTTCTATGCCCTTGATATCGATACCACGCGATGCGAGATCTGTGGCCAGCAGGAACGATGCTTTACCGGTGCGGAATGTCTCAATAGCGTTGATCCGTTGTTCTTGTGTCATGTTGCCGTGGAGTTCAGCTGCCTTCATACCGGCTAGCGCGAAGATGACGCGAACTCTGTGCGCCTCCTTCTTCTGCCTGAAGAAGATGATAACACGATCTGTGTACACCTGCTCGCAGAGATGCATTAGATAGGCAAGACGCTTTCCTTCTCGTCCTTGGCGGATTCGAACAAATTCTTGAACGAGGCCAGAGACCGTGGCTTTTTGTGCGTCGACCATTAATCTTACTGGTCGTTGCATGCCTACACGAATCAGATCATCAACCTTGGAAGTCATGGTGGCAGAAAACAGCATAGTCTGCCTCGACTTCGGGATCTTGGCGAGGATCTCGTTCAGCTCATCGGCAAATCCCTCCTCAAGCATGCGATCAGCTTCGTCCAAGACCAGAATTTCGATGGTATTGACGGCGAATGATGCGGTATTCCGTTCGAGATCAATAAAACGCCCGGGGGTCGCGATGACAATGTCCGGCCGGAGCTTCAGCTGTTTCTCCTGCTCGCGCGCGTTCATTCCACCAATGGCTTGTCCAAATGTGATGTCGGTATGTGCAGCAAGCTTCTTTGCCACATTGAAACACTGCAAAGCGAGCTCGCGAGTGGGCATCAAGATCGCAACCCGAGTTGTGGCTGAACGTCGCGGTCGGTAGAGGAGGCGCTCGAGGATTGGAATGAGAAAAGCAGCCGTCTTTCCCGATCCAGTAACAGCTCCTCCCACGAGGTCCTTGCCTTCTAGAGCCACAGGAATTGTCTTCGCTTGGATGGGAGTGGGTTTGTCGAACCCCACAGCAGCCAGACCCTTCAAGATCTGTCGCGAGAGGTTCATGGAATGGAAGGCTGTGGCAGCAGCTTTTGCGTTCTTCGGATCGTCTGTCGCGAAGAAGGCATTCCGTCGCTCCACTTCCACGGCATCTTCTCCATCTTCCGAGCCAGAGTCTACCACGTCGTCGGGATGTGAAACTGCTCGTGCTACCTCTTCATCCTCCTCTCCTTCCGCCCCAGCAGAAACCTGGTCTTCGACATCGTCACCCTTCTCGCTGTCATCTTCTGACTGACCATCTACTTCGCCATCTCCAAACTCGATCGCGGCCGAAAACTCGCCCTCTTCACTGTCCACATCTTCTTCGTCCTCTCCTGCACCAAACTCATCTTCATCCAGATCATCTTCTGAGCCGCTCTCGTTTGTGACCTCGACGTTCTTTGCGCCAACGCGCTCGCTACGTTTGCGAGATATGATTGCATCGATGTTGTCCTGAGCAGGCGTGCTTCCGCTCTGCGCCCATATGTCCAAGTCATCGAGTGCAGCAGAGCCTCCTGCATTTTCGAACTCGAAGTTGGGATTGAGATCCGATTCTTGCTCTGTCGTACCATCCTTATGCTTCTTCACTGGGCTTTGCTCGTGCTTTTCCTCTCGCTTCCTCTTTTTGCCTTTGTAGGTAACCTCTATTACTTCCTCCTCCGAGACCTCCTCGTCCGGTATGTCATCTCCATCTGACAAAGTGCCGACCAAATCATCCACGAAAGGCATGGTGATGTAGTGGAATGATGAATTTTGGATATGGCCCACGAATTGCCTTTGCGTTCTAGAGAAAACTATTCTGCCACTCCAGCTTCCCGGGCGGTGAGTTCGGCCCGCTGGGCCGGATCTGAGCGAAGGCTTATCATCTACTGTATGGCCAGCCACGACCGCAACGCTGCCTCGACCGGCCGGACAGATCTCTGATAGATCGTGGATCCGCATCGGCAAGTGATCGCATTCAATGTGTTCGAAATGTGCATATCATCACCGCAGAAGCCATCCGATCTGGACGGCGTCTTCCAAACGAACCCATGAGCAGCCCGTAGGTCCTACCCATCGCGCAGAGGCAGGCAACAAGATCTAGGTAGGGTCTCGTATTTGCATTGTCTCATCAACAAAACCTACCATCACGTCTTGCCCATACCAATCATGACCCTTCTCCCCAACGCGAGAGCAGGGACTATGTGCATTGCCCAGCCTCGGCTAAGCATGCCGACGTAGTCCGCAGGTATTCTCCTCACTCTCCTGTCTCCGCAGACTCTCTACCTTTGAGCGACACTCTGTGCATTCCCGGACTTTGAAGACACTGCATCGCTCCGGTGAGAATTGCGGGCGACTTTGGGTCGTTCGTTCTTCACGGCACGAACGGCGATGAGGGCGGACGATGGAGAAATAGCGCCCCTCACCACGCCATGTACGAGGCGAATGGCTTGCCGCCAGGCCCAGAAGTAAGTGGGCAGCATTCCATGATATAGTCTTACGGGTCATCGTAGTCGTCGAAGTCCGGACGAATATCAGTCATGCAATACATGCCGAAGCGACCCTTTCCGACCCTGGCGCCGACCAAGCCACAGGCGACAAGTCCCAAAGCACCTACGCGATCCTGCAGATCGACCAATCTGTCTGTGTAATGTGTACTTCAACGTGCACCTCTGCAGCTGTGATGCCACTGCAAGTCCAAAGCTACCTCGTGAGACATTCTGCGTATCTCAACATGCATCCATGCCATGTCTCCCTGCACAACAAGCCACCAGCAGCATGTAGCTACCCTCCGAAGGACAAAGGGATCATCTGGACGTAAAGCTTCCCTCAAGGATTTTGGGATATACGACCTGCAAATCTTCATACTGAATGACATAACCTCTCGTGACAGCCCACGTGGCCGCCTCGCTCAAAACGGCACATTCTTGACCTTGTCCCTGGTCACTTCAGGCAGCTCCTCCGGCTTGACGAAACCCATCTGTATAGCATCTCCCCAGAAGAACATCGCACGGTGCTGAGCGTATCCGAGATAGTCGAACTCTTCATCCTCCTCTACCTCTTCTCCCTGTTGCTCCTGGACCATTTCCTTATAGACTTCAGCCCGCTCGCCGAGAAGCGCTTCTGCGCTGTCTTCCTCATCTGAAGCGGGACTTTTGGAATCGAATAGTGGCATACCCGGGATCTTCGCCTGCACCAGGCCCCATGCAACCCATTGCGCGGTGTTAGCCATTCTCCATAAGCGAGTCTCCTCCATCAGGCGCATGACCTCGGCGTCTTCGGCTGCCTTCAGCGCGCTGTCTTCTTGAGGCAGGGGAGCCGTTGCAGTCGGTGCCTGCTGCGGGATCCGGACATCCAGCATGAAATCCGAAATACTGGTGGTCGGCCTCTTAGACAGATCACCCGGCGTCCCGGGTTCAGAACGGGAAGCCATCGCGCTCATCTTGGGCGTTGAGGCGTTGAATTGGGGTCTATGCCTCACGTATGCGCGAATGAATCGTTCCTGCTCTTCTGGTGTCGGATACATATCTGGCTGGAAGGCATAGGGCTTTTTCGGGTCGTGGTAGTTGTAGCCCCATTCGGTGAAGTGGTTCGCGAACTCCAGGCCAGGCGTGTTTGCGCTAGCATACTCGAAGTCGATGACAATTAATTGCTTGTGAGAGTTGGCAGGCAGAAGGAATGGACTTTCGCTCGTTGGTACCATGCGGAGGATGTTGCCGTACTGCGTGTCGTTGTGCGCAAAGACCAGCTCTTCTTGCAGCTTCTGGGTGCCTCCGTATCGTGCTTTCAGCCACTCGCGATACTTCTCCACGACTGCTCGGAACTCTGGCCAAGGCACTCCGCAGATGTAGCCTCGCCTTAACCAAGTCTTGGAGCCCGTCGGCTTGGTGCCAGGCTCCCAGTTCTTAACCTGGTCGTCCATCCAAGTGACAATCTGCTCGGCACGGTTCAGCCACTTATCCCAATTCCGCCACACAAAAGCACCATCACAGCGTTCCTGGTCGAGCAATTCAATACCATCGTGAAGCTCTCGCATACGCTTTGCGATCTGTCGGCTGGTGTCGGGGCATCGCAATTCCTCCGGAGTCAAAGGCTTTGCGTGGAAAAACTCCTCGAAGCGACCATTGGCGAATGTGCCCAGGAGTCGCGGTCCAATTCTCTTGCGCGCCAAACGTCGCAGAATCGCGAGCTCGGCGTCCCGATCGATCAGATGCTCCACCTGAGGTCCATATATACGGAGCAGAAGTTTTGGCGGTGGCTTGCGATTTTTCACGACGTTCCCTGCTTCATCTTTCTTCTCGAGCGGCAGATCGGTCGGTGGGGAGACTACGTACACCGCGTTTGTCAGGGCACCACTCAGCCTCTGCACTTCGACGAGTGCACTCATTTCCATAGGAACTTTTCGCCATCCTTTGACCTGCAGTGTATGGGCCAGGCGAACTATCTCAAATTTGAATTTGGCCCATGCATCGTGATCCCGGACTGAGGCGCACCGCCTGAGCTCTTCACTCTCGTCGTCGGAAGAGAGATCGGAGGCACCTCCACCACCAGAATAAGCCAGCGTCTTGGAATTATCGAGTACAACGTCGCATGTTGGAATGACGATATCGCCGTCAAGATGTTCTGTGTCAGAAGCGCTGGATTGCTTCCGAAGTAATTTGCGCAAAGACGTCTTAGTCCTCAAGGTAGAGCCTCGCCGCACGGATGGCTTTCGGATCGCGAGGCTCTGCTTGATAATGTGCTCAAGTTTGTCCAGATCCACGGACTCGTCAGAAACATCAGACCCGCGCCTGTCTGGAGCGTGATTAGCATCTGCTGGCTCACTCGACTCCTTGTGTTCATGCTTCCTTGCGGCACGGCCTGCCTTTCGTCGATGTCTTTTATCTCGCTTTTCGTGGATCCAGGAAGATATTTGTTCGACCAGATGATCAAGTGACTCGTGGTGGCTGTGCCCGTCCTTTTGGCTCTGATCTGGCTCGTTGTCATCTGCTGGATTGCCGTCATGTGCAGACGGATAAGGCTTCAAAGCTGGGCTTGAATTGCATGATGGTCTGCCGGACAGTCGCCTGTCCTTGGGACTCTTGATCTGTGGCCTCCTTGGTCCGCCGTTGCAAACTTGTAAATCCTCAACACTCTTCTGCTGGCCCAGGATCAGAGGCGAGATGGTCTCCGTGTGTCGGGATATGGAGACAGCTGAGGGAGACATGATAAGCACATATCTCTAAGTAAGAGTGTGAGATCACGGCACGTCGCAAGAAGACCGACAGCTGATGTGCACAACAATGGTGGAGTGAAGTGATGATGATGCAACTGTCACATGACGGTAGGCCACGCTACTGGGCCCGCAATAACAGGAGGAGGTGGAAGAAAAGGCGCTGCGTACATTTATTTGGTATGGAGCGCGGTGACACGGCTTGGTTGAGGCCCAGATAGGAGCTCGGTGAGGCGCATGAAGCGGAGTCGTCCTTCTCTGGTTGAGGCATGGCGCCTGCTGTCATGAAGTTGAGGCCTGGCGGGAGCACAGCAGGTAGCGGAGGGTTGATAGTACTGTAGAATGGGAGCCTCCTTCACCGCTGGGTATGACGAAGGAATGAACCACACGAGACACAGGAGCGACAGAGACTCGGCAAGGCTGCATGTGTCGAAGGAAGTCGGCGCTGGGACAGGACGACGTAGGAGGGCACCGTTTCTTGTTTGCACCACCTGCAATCTTCCTTGGATTGCTGTGCGCTAGAAGCCTTCTTTGTGGCGTGGCCAGCGCGGACAACGGTCTCTCGGGTCGGCCCACGGCTGGCGCTAGTGCCATTCCTAGCAATTTTATCCCCGCCGTCACTGCTTCTATCTTTCCACTGTATTACAGCACCACGGACAATTCCCTTATCTATCGTCGCGAATGCTTGCGGCGGAGTGAGAGGAGTCTACCGTCTCGTTTGAAATGCGCCGTTGCATGGTTCAGCGGGAGGATCACGTTCGCCATCACGTGACAAGAGCAGGTCATGGAGCGTATTGTGGACAGATCAGAGCTGCTCTCTGAATCGACTACGCCCCCATCATCTCCCGACATCTCCAAGATCACTACATGGAGCGAGTTCGAATTTGTCGACAGGACTCAAACCTGCGACGCCCTCAATAGGGACCTAGGCCAGTCAAATGAGGAGGAACTCGACTTTCAGCTTTTCGCTTCTACCGCCAGCAAGGCACAAGTCGCTCCGACTGTGGCCAAAATACGCTTGGAGTCGCCCGAAGCCAGCAGCACAGAACCGGGCTTCCTGAGACCTAGCAGAAACGAGACATATTACTTCAAGCCACCAGCGACAGCGGCGGAGCTGCAGGAATTCGAAGCGGCAGCTCGATCCGGGCAGCAAGTTCTTCTGGACGCACAAAGGAAATGGCCGGGTCTGGCGCACCCGTGGAAGGTGCTCGAGATTCCAAACTCGCGCAAGCAGAGACTTCTTCTCTCGAAATCAGACTCTGTTTATCTCAAGCTGCTAGGGGATGCTGCTCCCTCCAAGCACAAGCGGCCTGGTAAGAAGACTCGCATAGCCAGAAGAGTCAAAGCAGAAGCGGTCAAAGCCAAGCAGATTGCGCTGAGAGAGGATGCAGCGCGCAAAGATGCAGCAGAGCAAGAGAAACGTACCCGCCGCAATCGAGAGAAGAAGGTCAAGAAAAAGAACCGCGACAAGGCGAAGAAAGCAGAAGCTGCCCATCTTATGCCTGTTGCCGATGCGGCCACGCAGCACGCCGAAGAGAACAGCATTGGAGCTGTTGCTAAGCATGACTGAGTTAGGATTCTCCCTTTCGTCGGTCCTACTATCTGAATGCCAGGGAATACGATGTCCCCAGGTCATTCAAAGTCCGAAGAGATGCCGTCTCCTGAACTCTTACGGGCCGACGTCACGGCGCCAATTGGTGGTTTGCCCCGATGTTCCATGGGCGTCCACGTGGGAGGGCACTGCTAATCTGTCCTTCTACCCTTGAGACCTTCGAGGGTACGCTCCGAATCTAGAGCGCCACGGCCCCAACCATATAGCAGCCTATTCGTCAAGCACGGAGCATCGTCTTTACAGAGACTACCAGCGGAACTACACATCCATATCTGTGGCTTGGCCTTTCGTCAAGCCACCGAAATACAACTAACGTACATTGAATCTCCCAAAGTCTTATCCGCACCCGGATGCATGGCCTCGTAAGTACTAAAAGGCCATGGCGTGCTCGCCACCTGCCACCAAGTCAGGTCAGAAGCTCTGCAAGTCTTCGCCCATATTAACCGGCCTCGACTGATCACCTTCGTTTTGGGCCGATATGTGAAGGTCATTTCACCACATCGCTGACGGGGTGAGAAAGACCTCGGCTCTTGAGATACCTGGTGGTCCCGAGCAAGCCCTAGAGAGGTCGTGCCTGCGTATGCGGCCATCCGACCACCTTTCGCGTGGAAGAAAAGTGGAAGGAAAGCAAGAAGGCAAATCCTGATGAGAACGGGATGGCATGCTATTCCGACGACGAGGATGAGATTCAGTGTGCGTGCGGTCGCCTTTGCGTTGTCTTTTATGGGAGGCAAGAAGGAGAGTGGACGCTCGAGCGCACCTCGGGCTGGCGGTTCAGCCCAATTGGCATTGCTTCGTCGAGAACATCGAAAATTCGCCAACGCACTTTTGCGAGGCCGTCGCAGCTGGTGGAACAATGAGTTTGACGACGCGACGGCGGTAGGCTTTATTATCAAGAGGCAGAGTTGCGTGTGCGCGGTCGCACGGAGACCCTGTCTCTTCATCTGTGGTATCGGTCGTGAGCCTGTCGAGAGAAATTGCGCCGACTAATAATAATTCCCTCTTATTTTATATTACACTCTCGCACACTGTCCTCGGGAAGATACCGTGGCGCCACTTCATCGTGCCTTGGGTGCAATAATGCCGGACAGGGGACGAACTTCTTTGCCCACGCCAAACAGGCACCAGGGGCCTATATATACGGCGGGTCACGGTCGACAGATATTGTGAAGCTGGGTATATTGATGTATCATCTTGGGCAATCGATGTTCCAGAAAGGGCATCATCAAAGACAGAGTCATGATAATAATAATAACAATAACAAATGGCGCTCACTCGAGAGCAAAGTCCGAAACCGGCTTCGGCCGCCCTGGTCAGCTCGCAAAATCTGGCTCGGGCTGTCTCGTGATGATAGTGATGATGATGATGATGATAGTCAGATCTCACGCGTTTCACCAAAACCGATGAGATTGATAATTCCGGTCTGCCAGAAAAGAAAAAGAGACCGTGGTCATTCATCAGGTCCGGCCTATTCGTATTCTAATGCTGCCGCTCGGAGTATGTGTGTTTTGTGATTGCCAACGAAAGATAGCTCCCCTCCCCTCCCCTCCACTCCCTCCCCTCCGGGCCAGGTCCCTCCTGGGAATACGAAGGTATATCTCGTGTGCGCTGCCCGGCACCGATTGCTCCGGGGGCTGGATAACGGCGCTGGTGCGAGAATACTGTACAAGTGTCTCATCGTTTGGGACGAGGCGAGACACACTGCTTGTTCGCTGGCGGGCTGGATGGCGGGCATCTGCCCAGGCACAGGCACAGGGAGAATTACAGTCGTAGTAGCAGTAGTAGTTGTTGTTGTTCGCGAACGGATCTCGAGAGGCGCGACGTGGCCACGCAAGCAGGTCGACGAGGGAGCCAGCCAGCCATCGTGGCATGTCGCGGTTGCTTCGAACATTCTCACACGAATAATAATGTGATGATGAGTGCAGCCGGTCCAAATGGGGTCGAGGGTTTATTGACCCACAATTAAAAAGCCAGCGGGATCCTTGCCCACCGGGCGGGCGTGCATTTGGAGCAAATGTGCGGACATGCTGGGGGGCGCTGGTGGTGGATCGATAGCGAGGGTTCGCGCTCGACATCCTTGGCCCACAGTGGCCGAAGTGGGAAAGTGTTTGGGTGGTTAGCCAGAACTGAACTTGGTTGCTGGTTGTGAGAGTAGTGGTAGCGTATGCTTTGATGAAAGACTATTTCTAGACTGCGGCTCAGCGTCCGACCTTGTTGTGCCTGGAAGACAGATGGGGATCAGGTGAATACGGGATGCTTCGCTCCAGGAAATGCATGTTCTCAGCAGAGACGTGTGCCTGAGGTGCAGGCTGTGGAAGGGGATACAGTTGCCGATGCCGCCTGTGTTCCTGCATGCAGCCGCAAGAGATTGGGTAAGGGAACCCTTACCGGTAGTACTGGTACCAAGTGATCCAGTACAATAATACAGACCGGACCGCGCTGCTGAAGAAGAGCGGGCGACGGATGGCGATCCGAAACATCGCGCAAACGGTGCCACGCTTGCTGCACACGTTGCCCAGATCCAGGTCGATGTCAACGTTGGAACGGTTCCGCTGCAGCTGTCAGACTGCGCCGAACTGCACACGTTTTTCTTTCCATCTTCACGCTTGTCCTAGAGCGGCGTTGATCCGGGGACGCCCCTCCACCTCGGGCCCAATCGCCTGCACGCTCACCTCTCACCTCTCACCTCACCCGTCCCAATCGTCCTTGGCGTCTGCAGTGACAAACTTCACGTCGCGGGCACCCGGCCCAGTCTCTTTCTCTCTCTCTCTCTCACATCATACACCGCGACCACATCTGCCTTCGCCGAGATCTCCTCCGATGTAGGCCCGGGATCGTGCTGCCATCGTACATTACCGTTCCGCCCCATCTGCCGTGGACGCGCTGTAAGCTTTGGGCTAGAGACCGGTACCTGGTGCTGGGCGGGTGGTCAGTGGTACTACTGTACGGGAGTCTTCTCTCGTCTGGACAGAGGCCTCCCTGGGAGCCTGGGAACGATGGACGAATGGCAGAGAATCGCAATTTACACCGCTGACGCCATCAACGATGGCCGGCCCAGCCTGCGCTGCACTTCTCCCGCCCAGCCTGGGTCTGCTGTGAGCCCGGGGAGGGGTCTGCCATGTTGGACCTCCGGGGATGAGTACTTCATGGATCATCAGTCTGCCCTCTCCACCAACTTCCTCTTTCCTGTCTCCACCAGCCTTCTCGTTGAGTCCCCTTCGCTGCATTTCATGCACACCACACTCGTTACTGACCTCCCAGTTTGACCTTCAAGTTGTTTCTGCCACTTGACCTCCTCTTCGTTAATTCCTAATCCCATTCTCCACACCATGATGCGAAACATTGCGCTGTTGGGCTTCGCCTCGACGGCTGTCGCCAGCTACTACTACGCTCCCGCTCAGGGATACGGAGAAGTGCCAGAGGCTCCAACGTATGAACAGTGGACGTCGACCACTTGCACGGATGAGATCTACTCGACCACCGTCCCCGTCTACGCCCCGCCAGCCTACACCCCAACGACCAGCTCCTGCACCGAGGAGACATCGACCACCGTCCCCGTCTACGCCCCGCCAGCCTACACCCCACCTCCTGTCACGACGACGCCGGTGACCTACCCGCACAAGCCCGTCAACTCGTCCACCTCCTGCACCGAGACCACCTCGACTCCGACGACCACCTCCTGCACCGAGACCACCGAGACTCCGACGACCACTTCCTCAGTGCCCAACCTACCCATCACCTACCCGCACAAGGCCCTCAACTCTTCCACCACCTCTTCCACCACCTCCACCACCTCCACCTCTTGCACCGAGACGACGGAGATTGCAACGACCTCGACCACCTCCATCCCCATCCACCCAACCTATTACCCGAAGAAGAACACGACCACCAGCACCACCAAGGTCTTCACCACTTCGACGGTCTTCATTACCACCGAGATCACCATCACCTCGTGCCCGCCAGATGTTCCTAACTGCCCTGGTCGTACCACCACCCAGACCTATGCGGTCAGCACCACTCTCTGCGAGGTGACCCCGACTCCGACTTCGTCTCCACCTACCCCCGAGACTCCGAAGGTCCCAGCGACATACCCAGCTTCGACTCCATCCAAGCCGGCCCCGTCGCAACCACCGGTCGAAAGTCAGCCCCCCAAGACCATCACCTCCACCCTCATTTCGACCGTCCCATGCCCAGGATGTGTCGAGACCAAGACCGTCCCCGTCGTCCCGGTTCCATCTTCATCCACTCCGGTCACGACTCCCGTCATCCCCGTCCACAGCACTCCCGTGGCCCCTCCTCCAACATATCCACAGGGCAACAGCTCGACTCCCGTCTACAGCGCGCCCAGCGCCACCATCACCAAGCCAGTGGCCTACACCGGTGCTGCCTCTGTCGCCAAGCCCATCATCGGTATGGTTGCGGGTGCTGCCGCTCTCCTCGCCCTGGCATAAACCCAATGCGTGGCATACCGCACTCACGACCCAGCTGTGGACAGTTTTTATATTCTCCGGCAAGATTAACACGTCACGAGCACAATGTAGGTGAAGGGTGGTAAGGGGGAGGGGGGGCACGATGATTGGCGCATCCACCCTCTTCTGTGTGTGGATGGATCGACACCATTTGGTGGGCTTCATTACCAAAACGACGAGATGGTCTAATCATGCAGTTGCGCGCGCGGGATTTCCTCCAACAACAACAACAACAACGAAGGCCCGTGACTGGGGGGAAGCATCTTTCTTCGGAAAGGAGGATTTTGACGTCGATTTACTTTTTTGGATAGACTATTACATCGGTAATGAAGGTGTTTTGAGAAAAATAAAACCCCACCCCTTCCCCCCCATTCGTCAGCTTTCTTTCTTTGCCCGCCCGCCCCCCAGCCTGACACGTGACCCCTACTCCGTCGTCCTTGTCCATCACGCTGCGATCTTCCCTCTCTCACGCGCAGGTCCCCACACAACCACGCTCCCGAATCCCTCCTCCATGCTCTCCCCGTGGTGTCCCCAACCTCCCACTCCAAAACACGCCACACAAAAGAACAGTCAATCTGGGACACGGTCCTGTCTTCCACCAACATCGCATCTTGCCCTTTGCCCCCTTTTCACACAAAATTGACTCCCCTACCTCCTCTCCGCTTTCCCTTCGTGTGACTAGATCCAAGTAAAGACCCCCTTGTCCAGAAATCACATACACATCATCACCCCGAAAGCCTCACCTCGTCTCGCCTGTCGGCCAAGTCTTTTTCTTCCGAACCTAACCCCATACACTCTGAACGTCACGATCACGTCTAGCACATGCCGAGTCGGCCTTGTACGGAGTAGTACATCCGACGGACGGGCAGTGTCTCAACACGTCGCTCGACTGATCTCGTGCATTATGGCTCGGTGGGGCTGGATGGGGATGTTCGGGTCGCTCGATATGGGTATCATTTCACATCATCAGGAATCGCTCCGAACTGGTTCCCTACTATACAGGTTCGACGGACGCGGTGTGTAACGTCCGTACGCATGCCTCTGACGCCTAGTATGCGACCCTCGTCCGCATCTCTTGCACCTTCTTCTCGATCTCCTTGACGCTGCGATCCACTTCGGCGGCGATCTTCTGCTTGGTGTCGTAGCTCAAGCCCATGAAGCGTTCGAGCAGATCGCCGTCGATGACACCTTTGACGGGGACGTAGTAGGAGCGATACATGAGGTGATCTCTCCCCGCGAGAGGGGGGTCCTCCACGCGCATCTGCTGCTCCAACGCGGTGAAAAACTCGACGTCCTCGCGAGTCACGAACGGGATCAGGATGCCGAGAGTGCCTTGCAGCCCTGACCAAAACAGGACTTCCTGCCCACCGGCAACCAGCGCAGTCCGCTGCATGCTCATGGGAATATCTTGGCAGAAATAGTGTGCGCGAAGGTCGAGTCGATAGGGGGCGCCATTGAGGTAGCTACGCTCGTTCATGATGTAGCCACCTGCGCCCTCTTCGTCGGCTTCTTGGCTGGGCTGTTCCGGACATCGCACCACCCACAGGTTTCCGAACTTGTCACCGCCCGCCGCTGTCTCGTAGTCCACCATCGTGGTTGTTGTGGTCCACCGCTGCACCGTGTCGTCCACAAACGGAATGAGGCGATTGAAGGTGGGCTTGTACACGAGGTAAGTCACACCCTCGCTGACATCGCCGCAAATGATGCGGTTGCCTTGTGACTCTAGCGAGACGATCTGATTCGGAACGGCGACGTTTCGTGCTTTTCGGAGCAGAGCCTTCATGCCGATATCGTATATGAATAGCTCGTTGCCGACTCCAAGTGCAAGTCGGCCACGGAATGGCAGGAGAGCATAGACGGGGACCTCGAACTTGGTCTTGTGCACGAATTCCAGCTTGGTGCCATCCTCGAGCAGTTTATAGATGTGCACGTATCCTGCAGCTTGGCCTCCAGAGCCTGGGTGCATGTGCTGGCCGGTGCCAACGGCAAGGAACACTTCCCAATTCCTTGACTCAAAGGCCACGCAGGTGCAGCACAGAGCAGCCTCATTCTCGCCCAGCTCGATCGTTGAGGTCACGCCCTTCCCACTTATTGGATCGACTGCCTGAATGCAAGACGCCCAGTGCCCAGCGCCGCGTGGAAGACCAAGATGCTTTTCCGCCTCCAATGCCTCGCTGCTATCGTCTATGCTCTTGCCACGCAGCTGGTCGCGCGTAGCTTTCGAAAGCGTGTTGCCATCACTTTGCGCAGTGTACCAAATGGGATACCATGGGTTCCTTGTCATTGATCGGGGTGTGTACTGGAGAGGTACTGAGCTGTGCGAGAGCCTGCCCTCGATTGAGGGGATCGAGAAAATTAGTAGTGATGAGCCTTGAATAGCGCAAAGCCCATTCAGATCGGGACTGAGGAAAGACCGTGCTGCCTCCATTGGCTCAGCGATGAGAGGCGTCACGGTATACAACTTCGACTGTGGGTGATTGTAGCCGAGCCAAGGTCTGCTGGAGCATGCAAGCACGCAATCTTCGCCATTGACTTCCACAGGACATAGTCGGGGTGCTTTGGTGCCCAAGAACTTCGTTCTTACGTCGCCGAGCTCACCGGTAGTTTCGTCGATGATGGCGCGCAAGTAGAGTCCAGACTGTAATCCAATGTGGACAACGTTGACAGTAGTGCCAGAAGCAGGGTCGAGCATTTCCACCACTTCAAGCGAAGTTGGAACAGCCGAAAGTGCCTGGACACTACGTGCCTCGAGAGGTGAGTCCAGCTCAATACTGAGGACCCGAATGGTGCAGTCGTCGCAACCCACGACAGCGTATTTGGCCTGTTGGCGACCTTTCGGGGTCTGTCCAACGGATATGGCAGTAATCTTGCCGCTCATCTCTGGCATCTCTTCGAGCTGAATGAGAATACCATCCTCGCCCATGAAGAAGAAAGCAAGCTCAGCGGAGCTCAAAGCCAACAATAGTTGCCGCTCGTTTGCCGATGCTGCAGCGACCGTTCTATGCGGCGGTGAGGGCCATTCGTTCAAAGCGCCTGTCTCGAGAATCGATCGAATGCCTCTTGCATGTACTTGTACAAGGGTAGAGTCACCCATCTGCTGGCAGTGGAGAGTGGCTCGGTTTTCGAGGAAAGGCGAATTCTCTATCTGCTCGACTGAGTCGCCAATCGAGCACGCAATGGTCAGATCTCCATAGCTACTGCTGATGATGAGGTACTTGTGGTGCTCATCGCTTGACCTGTGCTTGAAAGTCCAGATGCCGTCGTACGGGACGTTGCCCATACTGTTGTCGATCATGACCTCCACATCTAGCCCATGTCTGATTGTCTTGAACAAGCTCTTGTTTCCAGTACCTTGAATGCCGTAGATCTGCGGCGCGTCCTCTCCCGTCAAATTATCGACCTTTGTCCTCATCAGCGGATGCAGGCCCGGGATGTCCACAGCAAGATGCGTCATGGTGAGCTCTCTGGGTTGAAAGTACGTTGGCTCGTAACGCTCGGAAGGATCTGCAGAAATGCCGTCCGAGGTGAAATTGTTGTGCGGCTCGAACTCAAGGTCATCCGCGAGATCATCAACATGGTATAGCTGGCTGTTGCCGTTCTCGGTGGCGATGTAGAGAAAGCCTTTCTTGTGTAAAAGCATCTGCTTCGCGACAGGAAATGTGTCGTAGTACTTCATCGTAATCTGCTCTGGGTCCGCTGTCTGCCGTCCCTGCGCATCGACTCCCATTATGATGTTGAGTTTGAAGACATCACCATCTTCGGTTTGTAGAAGGAAGAAGAACTCTTTTCTGGAGGCAGCAAGATGCAGGCAGCTGGCCACAATGTGTCGTTTTCGGTTTGGATCCTCCATTGGCCCCCTTCGCCTGGGTATTGGGATCGCAAGGGACGCTGCCTTGTCATGTTTGTAGTATATTCGATCTTCGCAGCACACCAAGACACCCGAAGGCCCAAATTGCCCGCCTGGCACGCCAATGATCATGTTGGCGCTATAGTCCACTGGTTCGCTCCATGTCTTGACAACATGATTCAGACCCATGTCGACTGTGTAGTATACCAGCTGCTTCTCTCTTCTTTCATACGCTTCCCCGCTTGGATCACTCTCTGCCTCGGTGTACTCAACCTCAAGAGCTGCAAAAATGGGCGGCTCCCAGCCTGTGTCCAGTGCGCAGATAGCGAAGCATAGACTGCCCCATTGATTTGCTTCATGCGGGCTTGAGATGAGAATGTTTCCGTCGGCGGCACGATTAAGCATATACACCACCTTATTCTTCTCCACACTCGCAAGCATAATGCATCGTCCACGGGAATCACTTGCGAGGTACTGGCCAGGAATGGTGCGACGTACACCGGACTTCCCATATGTCTCGAGATGGACCCGCTTGAAGGACTGCTTCTCGTGGTCGTAGGTGAGCATCGTCACTCGGCCAGAGTCGGAGGCAATGACAAGCTGATCTGTGTGGCTCTGTTAACATCTATTTGCCATGTGACGATGACGAGGGAATCTGCCAGAAACTCCAACCGCATCCTCTCAGAGAGCTGGGCAGATTTCCAACTTGTGGGGACGCTGAAAGCACAGCCATCACTATGTGTTCTCGCCAATTGCTGTGGTGAAGCTGTACTAACCTGTTGATGTTCCTGGGATGCGAAAAGCCGCGACACCACGGACGATGCCGAAGACATCTTGGTCGCATATTGTCACGATTTTTCTATCCCCGCCGTCTGCACTCTGGACGATGCGATGCAGCATGACATGCTGGCCTCGAGCCTCGAAGATTTGCTGGTCGCCCGCCTTCAGTCCAGGAATCGCATTGCATAAAACCGCAGCCTGGGGCGCCGATGGCTGTTCGAGGGTGAGCGCATAGAACGCCTGCGATTGATTGACGTTGGCCATCGCGGCCGCTGGTAGAGTTGGTGTCGCGCTGTCGGTGGTGTGTCGCAGCGAAGAAGAACGTTAATGCCGCTTGCAGCCCGCGAGTCGAGATCGAGAACGCCAAGACATTCAGAAGCTGTCCGCGAGTCGGGATGCAAATCGCGGGCGGGCATCTCCAAACGGTATAGCTCTAAATGTTCTCGATGGTAGCTTGTATGCACACTGTACATGTACCCTGGAGGCAGCTTTCGACTGAACGTTCATCGCGAAGGTAGAATGGCATCCAAATCGATATGTAGCCGGTGTCTCCGGCTGGCCTTCTCCAATGGCCCTTCACGGGCAATTCCTTCTACAGCAAGACGATCAATCACATCAGCGACGTCGAACCAGCCCGCACCGAGAGCCCGCAAGCTGCATTCATCCTCACAACAGAAGGCTTCCCCAGCAGTCGAGCCGGCAAGCCGGTCAACTCCAGATGTACCGCCATTCACCAGCCAGAACGAGCAGAGAGTACTGCTCCAACCAAATAACCTCTTCCACTCCTTCACCAATTCTCCATCGCCGCAGATACGGAAACGAGCAGCGTTCATGAGACAGAATGCCTACTGCCCACATCCACATCACCAGGCGACCCGTGCCCCTCAGTCTCCGGGGGACACAGAGGCGCGCAAGACAGGCGCCATGCCTCCGGCACATGTCCGGTATGAGTGTCCGGACTGCGGCATCCCAGTGTCTTGCAGCGAGGAGCATTTTGTTAGCGACTACGAAAGCCATTTGGAAATCTGCGACATTCTGCGAGAGATCAACGAGGATGATCACGACCTGCATAGTGGTCGCTTCTTCCAAGAGTTTGAGTATCCTGGACCGCAGTTGGAGGAGGCACAGGTCAATATGACGAACTGGGATACGCTCCTATACAGCAGAGAATTCCAGGCGATCAACGATGAGAGACCCATGCGGCAGGTCACTCGTTTATTGACATATCCCATGACGATTGGTAGCGTACTGCACGAGCTCAGTCCGTACAGCTTGAAGCACAGACTGCTCCCTGAAGGACTGAGATCGTTGTCTGGTGAGAGCGTTGTATCCCGTTTGCAAGAATGGATACTGACTGATTACAGCCCTCCGATATACTCTCCACCCGCCCAGGACAGGAGGGGGTATGGATATCAAAGGCCTTCGAACGCAATCGCCACCCGTTCGATTATTCATTTTAGGCGCTAGAGCAGAATCTTCACTGCCTCGCGATGTCTGGTTGCAACTGGCCTACCTTTTTCCTCGTGCCACATTCCACTTGATCTTCATCGGCCCGGAAAGCATGGCGAATCGCGACGACGAGTTTCCGTTACCGGAGCGAACACCTCAGAATCCGTTCGGAGCTATCATTGAGGACCGACTAGGAGGTGTGATGAAGATCAGCACGTACGTGGAATACTTCCACAACCTCCATCAGGCGCAGCACTTCTACCCTTATGATCCGTATTTCGACTGCTTTGTACTCTTCCACCCCGGCCTGGGCCACCCAGCGTCGAGCCACGAATGGGCAGAAACACTGCCGCAGCTACTGGAGACGAAAGTGCCCGTAATATGCACAGGATACACCGAATATGACATGCAAAGAGATATCGACTGGGTCAAGAACAACTCTCGGGGAGAAATGGATATTTTGATGACACCGGGCGAGAATCGTTTCAGAAGTTTGAGATGGGACCTAAACGACCTAGATCCGGGCGACATCAGTTGTGGCAATTGGGGTGTGTGGGCATTCAGAGGCAAACGATATGAAGCGGATGAGTATAGAGGTCAAGAACGACAATAGCGCATCGCCGATATCGTTGTACAGATATGGCATGATATTCATGACTCGCTGTACGATTCAAGACTTTCCGCTGCTCTTGAGACAACATCGGGATGTTGTCCGCAGGTGAGCAATGGTGCCAAGATATCTAGGTGCTTAGCTACTCCCGATTGAGCACGACATCGCCTGCACGGCCATAGTCTCTTGATATGTAGGCTGTGAAGCTGAGCTGCCGTTACATTGCACTCTCGGTGTTCAATCCTTGCTTTAGGGCCGAATGCTTTGCACAAACCAAGCCGATTGACAACCAGTCAACCATCGCTCACCGCACCACGGCGCAGTCGTGAAGCGCCGGTGGCAGCGTACATGGATTGTGTCTAGTCTGCCGATATATGGACGACTTAATCTCTGACCAAGAACCATTTGGGAACATGACTGCAGGTAGAGATGGCACAGATGGCATGGGCAGCCCTTGTTTTTTGCGCATCCATGACTTCATTAGATCACTCTTTCGACAAATCTTCTGATCTCCCAAGGCATTCCTGATTCACTCACAGTACGCTGCCACATCCAGTTGATATTACAAAGGCTAAAAGGCTATCGGTTAGAAGGCTGTTCACCGCCTCCAAAAACGTCATATAGATATAACCAGGTTATAGATTGCGAAAAGGCCTTTAAACATACAAGGACACAGCCGACGGCTCGATTCGATCGCCTCATCGAGATGAAAAAACCGGGGCCAGGTTGTACATGCAAGATATATTGCGGATAAAGGTCGGGCGCGGCAGCATACTGTATCTGTCGGCTCATACCCCCGACCCCATGTCCACAATATCAACCTCATCAGCCCATATGTCCCACGAGTTACAATTATCTTCGAGTTGTGTCGCGTCATACAAGGCCCCGATTTCATCGTATCGTTCGATGAACTGCAACGCGAAGCCTTCCTCGGTATGCCAACCAATATCTAGAAAACAACGTCAGCGGATCAGAGGTGAACGAATTGGTTGTTCCTGATGACTTACGACAGTGACACAACCAAGCCCCAGGATTGTCTGCTGGAAACGCAATGACCACATACCCACTCGCCGGCAAGATTGTCACGTCCCTCCTCGGGGGATTTGCCGTCTGCAATGTCGGTGCGGCATCCTCATACGTCCCCGTCCCCTGCGCCAGCTGCCAGAAATCATGTCCGTGAAGATGAATGGGGTGCGGAACACCGTTTGTCGTTTGGATGATAATGATGCTCCAGGTCCCTGCGTTGGGGACTTCGATGACTCCGGAAGAATTGGACCAGTCGGAGTCGTTGTTAAGGACTTGCAAGGCAGAAGGGTCGCTCCATTCCACTTTCATGGATGTGCCGCCGATGTACCATCTGGTCAGGTTGGCGCTGTTGCGCGCGACGGTGACCGGGAGATTCTCTTCGACGTCAGCATCTAGGCTGGCGTCAAGAGAGACGTAGGGGACCAAGTCAGATGCGGACTCTCCGAAACATTCGCCTGCGGCGTACGTGTAGGCGGATGTGGACGGGGTATTTGTACTGCCGTCATAGTGGATGATGCCTTTGATGTCGTCTGCATTTAAATTATCGCTGCAAAAGCTGTCCGGAATTGCGCGTAGCCAGAAGTCAGAGGCTACATCGCTCATGTTCGCGGTAACAATAACGTCGTACCGCTGGCCTATTCCGATGCTCAGCTTTTCGGTGGTGTAAGGAACGATGGGGACAAAGTCGTTAGCGATGACTTGGAGGGTATGATTGTCAATCATGAAGTCGAAGTGAGTGTCGATAGCACCATTGACGAGGCGGATAAGATAGGATGTGCCGGAAACGAAATTGGTCTCCCATCGTGATCCGGAGGAGTCCTCCCAGGTGTTAGTGCCGTTGATCAAGCCTGTATCAAGCGTTGGTGGTCCGACGGTCTGCGCATAAGTGAACAATTCATCGGCTGTTTGATGATCCCAGTCGGTCAGAAGAAGAACACCAAGGTCTTCATCATAGTCGGCCTAGAAGAGAACGGACCGAAAGTCAGCACACTCCGGAAGAGAGGTAAGCCCTTCGGCCATTGCTTGATTACCGTAGCAGGGCCATTGATGAGAATGCCGCCGGAAACCCCCACCCATGCTTGCAGAGAGTAGTGAGAGTGATACCACGAGCTAAAGCGAAGGATCAAATGAGTCAGCGCCTGTCTTGGACATTGGGAGTGCCACAATTGTCGGCTGTACCTTCCATATTGAGTTGCGCGCCACGTGTAAGTGAATGTTTCGCCCGGTGCTGTGGGACATTGAGTGATACTCTAGCAGCGCGCAGTCGGTCAGCGAGGAATCTTTGGGACTGTACTCATCATAAAGAGGCTGGGACAAGATTTTCATGTGCCATGGGGTAAGCACAGCCCCGGTAGGGCAGAAGGAGGACTTAGGCATTGCAACGATCGCTGAACTCGATCGTCTGATCTACCTACAGGAACGCCATCCATTGGGTTTGTCCAGTTCTGCCGTATTCCATGAAAATGGAGCCCTGTGCCGTTCGCGCTGAGGCTGTTAGTAACGTGGACGACCACAGTGTCTCCCCAGTCCGCAATAATCGTTGGCCCCGGTGAGCTACCATTGACAGACAGTACGATTCGCTCGACACCATCAGGAGCTGCCGTGATATTGGTGAGTTCAAACCAGTATTCTTTGGTCACGCCGGTGTCGGGCACATTATCATAGTAGTTGGTGGAGATGTCGTAGTCGCACCAGACCGTCCTGTCGCCCGCTGTATTGCCCGAGCATGAAGATTGCCGAGCGACATGTTGTGCATGTGGGACTGAGACTGCTTTTGCGGTAGCGATAGCCAGCGCTGACAACGAGAGATGAGAGAGTATTCGGCCCATGATCGGGAGCGTGCAAACAAAAGATGACAACTCAAGCGAGGGATCGACGCTGAAGAGAACGAATGACAACTCAAGCGAAGGACCGATGCTGAACAGACCAGAGGATAATGGTTCGTTCATCGATGATTTATCATTCTTACCAAGCATGCTGAGCGACTGCCTTTCACCGACATAACACTCAGCACATCCGTGCAGTCTCGAATGGTCCACTGCACACCGTAAACTGCACCCCCACGACGACGCGTCAGTCAAATGAGATACTGCATCGTGGGCTCGGCAAGCATCATCTGAATATGGTGGATCTTCCAGATTGGGAGAGACACTTCATTGTTGGGGTGGATCAGATGCATTCTCGTCGTTCCCGGCGTGGTGATGCAACAGCGAAAGGGGCCTCTCACTCGCGTCAGCATTTTGCTGCGTGGACCTGTGACAGTCTTGAAAGGGTAAATAGGAGGTGAGGTTGGCTTGGCAGATGCAGGCTAGTCTTGATTCATGGCCGATGAACAGTGGGCTGACGACGCTTGACTCTCGTGATTCGGGAAATCTGTGACACCAGTCGTGAGCATAGAGCCAGGAAGAGAATCAGAATGCCATCAAGCTAGTTGTTAATGACAATAGTGGGAATAGTCTTCTGGCTTTCTTGGTGCTAGTCGCGATGCCACACTGATGCATGTTGGTGCACGCAGCCTGATAGAGTTACGATCCCGATGTGTGAAGGCAAGTCTCAATGTGCAATTCTCGGATCACACATACCGCAGAATGCTTGAGAAAGCACGTAAAGATGATCGGAGGCGTTTCACTGCTGCCGACGGCAGATACGCGAGTGCATATGTCAAAGCGTGCGCATGTGGCAGCTGCAGGAAGTGGAGCTTGCTTCTCATGCATATTTCTCCATCGTAAGGAAATTTGGTACAACGTCTCTTGCTTTTGCGGCCGAGGCGAACAATATATAGCAATACTTCGTGCATGTCACACATATCCCACGGGACGCTAGAGCAAATGATCAAGCTTCCCAGTGGGTGACTGAGGATTGTTCGCCCATGTTTGCCAAGGTCCAGCAAGGATGTCAATGTGCGTTCTTGATATTGAACAGCCGCCATCTCAACAGGATTAATGAGGCCACGCACTCCGCATCGACGAGAACAGGATAGTTCGCCAGCGCAGACTGTCATGTAGAGTAGACAGTGCTTATGCATGGTCGGAAAATATTGTCTGCAGGTACGGATCGGCGAGTATTGAAGGCTACTATCCACCTCACGGAAAATTGTGTAGAGACGTGAGGTCGGCGCTCGGTGGCCCACCTAGCCGTCATGCGCCTAGAAGCGCGTGGAGACCGAATAGAACTTGAACCCATGCTGACGACAACGCCACGCCACGCCTCCTTGCGGGTCTCTTACCACGCGCCTGTGTATGGAGACACGAAAGCAATTGGGCACAGCACCAGAATAGAAGACATGATGAAACAGCGTGCAATGGCCCGACCCAGAAGACCTCGGAGGACGACGCATGTGGTTACGAATGCACCTGTCCAGGAGTGGGTTGCTGGCATAACTATCTCCTGTTCCCTCCTTGAAGCCTGATGTGCAAGTCGAGCCCTCAGTCGACGCTCAGTGTTCGCCATCTACAGTCTTTCTCTGAACTTAACGATGCTTCAGTCCAGCCTCGGGGTCCTTCTTGGCCTTGTGGTCGCAGCCACCACGCAAGAGAACGGAGCCCAGTTTTACGGTTATGGGTCTGGCGTGGAAGGGTATCCTCTGTTCTACTCCGACGGTCGGTATTAGGCATTGGCAAGAATGGATATTTGCTAAAGTCGTTGCAGGTAGCGCATACATTGGCATCGCTCCACCTTCCGACGCCACCTTCTCGACAAACGTCACCTGTAAGCATATTC
Organism: Pseudocercospora vitis; assembly: GCA_026120125.1. Classification (NCBI taxonomy): domain Eukaryota; kingdom Fungi; phylum Ascomycota; class Dothideomycetes; order Mycosphaerellales; family Mycosphaerellaceae; genus Pseudocercospora; species Pseudocercospora vitis. Next base: position 585,688 of record JALRML010000013.1, on the reverse strand, counting down.
TGTCGTCCCGCAACGCCCTTTCGGGGCTTCTTGGGAATGGAGCGAGTAGACATGGGTTCTGATACTCGGTAGTGACTCAGGATGCCGATGATGGATCGTTCGTGGCCGAACCCATGAACAGCACATCCACGGGCAACTGGACGAACCCAAAACTGGCCATTGACGATACATCTGGAGCCTTGGAGCCTGTGCTGTTCAGCTCGACTGACAACGGCACCCTCACCACAACGGGTTTCGATCTCTGGGGCACGATGCTGGTCTGGACAAGCGCGTCCGGTGAGATAGAGACTAAATGGTATGCCGTTCCAGTTGCTGCGCACAACCACACCTTCGCTCTCAAATGGAACACGGACAACACCCTCAGCGATTCAGCAATTCCTGTCGTGCTGAAGAACCTGGCGCCTGCAAGTCGCAGAAAGGCGAAGAGATGATAGCCAGGAATGCGGACATGGCGGTGGAGTCGGCTCGAAGATGTACAAGGCAAAGTTGTTGCTGAGAGATCATTCGGCGGATACGGGTAGTGTTCGAATACATCCATAGCACAATCTGCTTTGCGCAGGCGCTTGTCCTTCCAGTGGCATGTTGCAAAGCTCACAGAGTCGCTCGACTTGGCAGACGGGTGCCGGTTTCAGCTTACTCGTCGTCCTCACGACATTTGCGACAATGGACGGGTATTCTTGTTCCACAGTCTGAAAGTATTGGTGTATGAGATCGTCGATGCTCATGTTCCTAGTGCTTACTGGTACCCGTTCCTCACTGCGAAGGGTATCTGCTTCCAATGGAGGATCAAGGAAAGAGACATAGGCGTCAGCTTCCTTGGCGAGCAATTCGCGCAACGGGAAGTAAAACGGAATGCCATGCGGCGATTCTCCGTCTGCAACGACCCATGGTAAGGAGAAGCCTCGTCCCTTCGCTGTCTCCGCGAGAATCCGTTCCGCAAGTTTCGTGGTGCTGTCGGTCCAGAGAATGGCCTCGCAGCCGCTCCTCCTGGCTTCCCACACAGCAAGCCGTCGAGTCAAGATCTGGACTGTGTCCTGTCTGGCGGTCACTGATGTCGAATAGGCAAGTGCACTTGCTAGCCGGTCGTCGTCGTCAAGCTGTCCGGCATGGGCGCTCGTGGGAGCTTCAGGGAACAAGCCTGCCATGTCGTCCAATGAGAATAGCTTCGACAAGGGCACGTGCTGATACTCGTGTTCAGGATAACGTGACTTGAGCTTCTGGAGTGAGCCTCGGTCGTGAGCTGCTCGTGATATGCCATCGTCGATGTGCAGAACGTAGAGCTTGTAGCCCGTGCGACCAGTCTTCTCCGCCTGCCCTCGTTGATGTTGACTGAGGATGTGAAGCAGGGCGAGCGAGCAGGCGTCGAATGAGCAGGGGAGAAGCAGTGTCCGCTGCTGTCCAGGCGGTGCATTGCGGACTCTGAAGCTCTCCATGCGCTTGACCACTTTGGTCTGGACGTATTTGCGGAAGCAGGCCTTGCAGAGCAGCTCCGCTCGCACGTTGATCGCAGGCTCGGTCAGCTGACAGCGCCTGCATAAACCATCGTCGACAGGCGTCTCCCCGACACGCCTGGCGGGCATGGTTCCGCTGGAGGAGTGTGACGGCTGCAGGCCTGTGGTATGATTGCAGTCGTCTGCTTTGTTGTTGTGCTGTACTGTAGTACTGTAGTACTGTTGTCGGTGATGGCACACCGCGCCACTAGCGCCCCAATGCCTGGTAGCGATGCTTGGCTCCGCCAGCAGATGATAGATGGGGGGTCCAGAGGAGAGCGGACGGAAGCTGAAGACGATTGCGCCAAACTCTCTCCCAGCCAAGCTCGGCACGCCGCCCGCCAAGCCAGATATGCGCGCTAGGGATCCGATGCCCACCAATTCCACCTGCCGGCTCCGCGACAGGATGTCCTTGCACGTACGGTGTAGGTTGGGCAGCCTGGTTGGCCCGTTGGTTGGTCCGTGGGTGGGTGGGTTGGTTGGTTGGTGGGAAGCTCATCAGCTGTTGTTGTCAATTTGGGAGGCTACAGAAGAGAATAATAATTCTAGGTATACCGCGCGCACCCGACATGCGCCAGTCGCTTCAGCACCAGCGGCAGACGGCAAAACTTCCTTGCAGCATACAGTATCGCTAGGGGGCCTAGGAGTCTAGGTCATCCCGCCTGACGTCGGCGCCGAGAGCTAAGGCTATTGCACACGCCCACACGCCCACACAACGCCTCCAACGGCACTGCACTTGGCGCACGCGAACCCGCCCGCCAGAAGAGGCTTGAGATTCTTCGCGCAATTTAAGCTTCCTCCTCCCATTACTCTTCTTAGTCTCTCTCTTCAACCCGCCACTGGAGGCTTTTGGGAGCGGCGACTGGGCGCGACCGTGGTTCTGAATGCATTCAACCATCCCATCACATTCTTCTCCCCATCGACGCGCCGCCGCGCACGCCGACCACTCGACGCGAGCCCGACTCGCTGCTCGACGCAAGAAAGACGAGGCCAAGAGGCAGGAATACCGCTCAGACATTGGAGCACAGTCCATACATACCCCACAGCCATGTGGGAACAACTGTCGATCAATCGGCCTCACCTGGTCTACATCATTCTGGGCGGCTTCACCAGCTTGTTCATGCTCTGTTCGTCCGTGATCAAAGAACGATTGTACATCGGTGAAGCTACTGTGGCCACCATCTGCGGCATCATCTTTGGTCCGCATGCTGCAAACTTGATCAACCCAGACACCTGGGGCAATGTGGACCAGATCACCCTCGAGTTTTCGCGCATTGTTTTGGTCGTGCAATGCTTTGCCGTCGGGGTTGAATTGCCCAAAGCCTACATGGAACGACATTGGCGATCCGTCACCTTTCTGCTGATTCCTGTAATGACTTTTGGATGGCTGATGACTAGCTTGTTCATCTGGGGTCTCCTGCACCAGCACCTCAGCTGGCTAGAGAGTCTGGCGTTGGCGGCATGCGTCACGGCGACCGATCCTGTTCTGGCATCATCCGTGGTCGGAAAGGGCAAGTTCGCCAAAAGAGTGCCCAAGCATCTGCGAGATCTGCTCTCGGCAGAGTCCGGGTGCAACGATGGCATGGCATTCCCCTTCATCTATCTGGCTCTTTACATCATCAAATACCGGCCTCACGCCGGCGAGGTTGTTTTCCATTGGTTCTGCTACACCGTTCTGTACGAATGTGTCTTTGGTGCTTTCTACGGCGTTTGTGTCGGCTACATCGCACGTCGTGCAATCAGAGCGGCTCACGAGCGTGATCTCATCGATCGAGAATCGTTCCTGGTGTTCTATTTCGTGCTGGCTCTTTTTTGCGCTGGTTCCGGCTCCATTCTTGGTCTTGATGACCTTCTTGTCGGCTTTGCTTGTGGCGTTGGATTCAGTAACGACGGCTGGTTTACCGAAAAGACAGAGGAATCACATGTGTCTAACGTTATCGACTTGCTGATAAACTTGGCATTCTTCGTGTACTTTGGAACCATTATTCCTTGGGAGCAATACAACTCGGGTAATTTGGGATTGGACGTCTGGAAGCTGGTCGTCATCGCAATCTTGGTGCTCTTGTTCAGACGGATCCCTATAATGCTGATGCTCAAACCGGTCATCCCCGACATCAAAACCTGGAGAGAAGCGCTGTTCGCCGGTCATTTCGGTCCCATTGGCGTCGGCGCCATCTTCGTGGCTATCCTAGCAAGGGCCGAGCTAGAGACTGACACGACAACTCCTCTGGCCGCCCTTCCACCGGCATCGACCCCAGAATATAACGTCATATACCTGATCTGGCCCGTCACTACCTTTTTGGTCATCTGCTCGATTGTTGTTCACGGGTCTTCGATTGCCGTCTTTACACTCGGCAAACACATCAACACTCTGACCTTGACCATGTCGTACACCAAAGGAAATGAAGAAGGAATGAATTGGACCGATCGTCTCCCTCGAATTCAGTCACGCTCAAAGAGTTCTATGTCCATCCAATCGCTCGACGAAAAACAGACACCGAGTGGCATGCCTATCGCTCCTGGCGTGCCTTTCCTGAGACGGCAAAGGGAGGAAGATAACCCAAGTAGAACACAAAGTCGCGCCTCATCACGGCATAGGTCCAAGAAGTCGAAGAGCTGGGACTATGGCAAGGGACCTGGTGGCCCAGTGAGCGAATCCGCGATCAAACCAGTCTCGCGCCGAGAACGAGATGAAGCGGATCAATTCGAAAGCCCATGGACCAGGAGCGACTCCGAGACTCTGGGCATGAGGAGCGATCCGCCCTCAGATGAGAAGGATTCATCTCCGGAGAACGAGCGCGAGCGCGACGTCAGCCCAGGTGAAATATACGAGGAAGGCAGAGATACTGTGTTTGAGGACGAGGAGGGCAATGTGCTGGCGGTCGAAGAGAGCCGAGGCGAGCCAGGCTCGAGGAAGCGAGAAGAACGTGAGACGCGGGAGGGTCGGAGGCTCATGCGGCAAGAGCATGCTGATGAAAATGCTGGGGTTGCACCCACCAAAGACGATCCGAATACTGATCCTGGACATGAAGCGTTAGGCGAAGTGAAAAAGGTCGAGCATGAGGCAAAGGAGAAATTGGAGAGGCCTGGGAAAGGTTGGCGATCAGGTCTCAACAAGATGACCTCGATGACTGGCGAAGCTGTGCGGAAGCGACGAGCGGAGAAACCTCCCAAAGAACAAGGAGAGAAAGCAACAGGCGGCCCCGCGCGTGCGTACCAATATGGAAATACTATTATTGTCGAAGACGAGGACGGCGAAGTCATCAAGAAGTACGACATCCCCGCCCCGGATCGAAAACAAAGCACCGCCGGAGAAGCCGAGAAGACAAGGCAGCGGATTGGGAATATGGGCAAGATGCTGGGTCTTGGTCCTAAGGAGGGCAAGGTCGAGGCTGGCGCTCCAGGCCCATCTTCCGCAAGTCCTTCCGGTGGTCCTGTCGACAAGAAGCGCCCCGAGAATGCTGGTGATGATGCCGACGATGAACGGGTACGATTTACAATCACGACTGGTGGCAGGCGCATGAGCAAGGCCGACTTCATCAACCACATCCAAGGCATGGATCCCAAGACTCGTGCGCAAGCGGTTGAGGACAGTGATGCTCCGGAGAACGTGAAGCGCGAAGCACGAAAGGAGACGCGTGATCAGGCCCAGATCCAGGCCCAGGAGAATCGAGGGAAGCAGCATCGGGGCTCCATCCCAGTGGTGCAAGAGCACCCCGAAACAGGCGAAGAGCTCAAAGGCATGGTCGAAATCGAACAGGTCGACACCAATGATTCAAACCAACTCCAGCTCGTCGGTTCCAGTGGTCAAGAAGTCCCCTTCCACGACCTCCGCTCAGACATCGGCAAGCGTCGCAAAGAACAAGCCGACGAGGGCGAGACGGCCGCGGAACGTCGTAGGCGCCTTGCCTTGGAAAGAGCCACCGCGGAGGACGACTCCGACGACGATGGCACCGAGCGTGTTCCTCCCAAAGCTTCTTCAAGCTCACAATCTCCACATAAGCATTCGAGATATGTCAGTGAAGGCGAAACAGCAGCCGAGCGACGTCGAAGGGAAGGCGCTCTGGGGATCATGAAGGAGGCGGACAGTGATTCGGAGGATGATGATTCTCCTAGAGAGCAGCCGACACAGCGGCCGAATATTCGTTTTGCAGAACCGGAACGCCCTAGGCAGAGTGCTTTGAGGTGGGGCAAGGATAGAGGCAGGGAACAATGATAATCGATAGATGGTTGCGATGATACTTTTTAGGCGTCCCAGTTGGGATGGTCGCTTGTTGCAGTAACGCATATAGGAAGAGCAGGTATAGCATCATCTCAAGATGACAAGTACCATCTTGTACATACGGGCGGGTTAGAGGCCGAGGTCATAGTAATACCAAAAGTGGGAGTCATTATTCGTGATGCCGCTTGGCAATCAACATTCATCTCTAGGGTCTATGTCTTGATTGATGGTCGTTCGTCCCAGGCATATGCAACGGCGTAGTATCGAGACCTCCAGCCTGTCGCAGACGTGGTGTAGGTCATCTCGTCAGGTCATCTTCGCCTCGCTATGCCATAATCCCAGGTGGAGGCTGCAACTTCTCAGGGAACGCAGATGTGCCCAAATTGCTCTTACACGCGGCCTTCCAATCCTTTGGCGTAATCATATCAGCTGCTTCCTTGAAAGCTGCCAATGTACAGAAACTCTCGTCTCCTTCCAAATGCCTTCCAGGTGCTTTGCAGAACGGGAGCACCATAGGCGTGTCGTTGTACCTTAGTCGGACGTAATGGCCTTCGAGCTTCTGCTTCGTCGATTGTGGCATGCTCGTTAATGGCTCTCGTGCGGCGGTATCAGTGGGAGTTTTGGGCGATGAGAAGAATGAATACCACCAGGATCGTTCTCTGTTTGGCCACACTGTACTAGTAGAAGGTGTGGAATCGGCTTTGGACTTGAAGAGCTCGAAGGCGATGGAAGAGGTGAAGTTAGGCCATTTGTCCTTTTCGTGGTGGAAAGCTCCAAGCGCTGCGAGGGTAGCTGCGATGGTGGTATCGTGGCAGCCGGACATGCCCAGCTTCAATGGCCCGTCTTGGCCTTCTTTGGGGGTTCCGGTGGTGGATTCCACCATGCATTGAGACAGGTTTCCCACGAGGCCGCCGATACCCAGTTTCCGATACTCGTCGGATTCTTGGTAGCCTGCGAACCATTCCTCCACGCATATTCTGTCAGTGTTTGCCCGGACGGTCTCGTCGTAGAATTCGGAAGGCAGTTTGGTGTGAGGTCCGTGTGCCAATGTCGCATTGATTGTATCCATGACCCCAGATAATCTTGGGTGGGAGTCGACTTTGACGACTGGGCTGTCCTTTGGCATCCATTTGCCGACCTTTTGATTGATATATTTTAGCTCCGGAGAGTCGTTCCAGAGCTTCGCAGCTCGGTCTGCAAAGGCGTGAGAGAGCTCGGCGAAGCGTGCACAGCCTCCTTCGTTCGGGAAGAGTGTTTCATCTTGCATCGATCTCTGCACAATGGCCGGCGGCAGCATACCTGGTGAACGCGATGCTGATGGGTACAAACCAATGAACGCCTGCTGCACACTCTCCAGCGCACGCTGTATTGGCGTCGCTCTGAGGCTCACCTGTGAACTGGACGGCTCATCGAGAAACTTGGGAAGGAAGCCAAGCTGATTGACATACAGAGTCCTGATTCTCTGGCCAAGCGCAAGTGTTGTTTCTCGGCCTCTGTCGGTGAGCTCACCAGGGAGACAGACACCATCGATCTCACCATTTGGCCCTGCAGCCAGCTTTGGCGTGTCATTTGACCCAAACGTCTCCAATCTCCTTTTCCACGCCAATGAGTCCCATGTGCCGTCAGCCCCGAGTATGGCAGCCTTCAGCTCGTTTGCTGCTTTGCAGTACGGCCATGTGCCATGTAAACCAGCATTCTTAAAGCGGGCAGATACTGGCGTTCGCTCTCCATGTCGGAGGATGATCTGAACTTGCTTCAATTCGAGGTGGCCAGGGTAGAGCTTCCGCAGCTCATCCTCACTGTATGGCGGTCGCGGTTGGAGGGTGGTCATTGTTCGGCAATTGGCGACAGTTGGATTTCTGGACAGCAGAGACGGGTGTCAGGTGCTTATCATCGTTGTTCGAGCGACTTCAGCGAGTGTGTAGTCGATCAGATCTTGGTGAAATCTGAAGGCGGATTTGCTGAGATCTCGTGGGCGATTGAGCTGTTGTACGTGTACTTGGAATTTATAGGCGTTGTGCAGATGAGGAAGGTCAGCCGGCTTCGCCGCGGCGCATAGCTCGGGAGTAGAGTTGGTACAGCCTCGAATACGTATATTCTCGCGCAGCAATGTCACGGCCGTATGTGTGCTCGGCCTGTCGGAGCAGACTGCTATGGAGGAAGTCACCTCTTGGTAGTCAGGATCACAGGTCGTTCAGCAACAGTGCTGCAAGGAACCAGCACGGCGGTGGCAGTGGCAGTGGCAGTGGCATTGGCTCTTACTTCGATGGGGGAGCTACGGATGCTGGGAGAGGAGACTCTGCCAGTGGAGGCATTCGAGGACGATACTCAGGTCGAGCGTTGCGGCCTGAACAGCTCCTGGCGCAAGTAGGCTCGTCTGAACAAGCACGGAGGAGCAACGACCAGCAGTACCCAAGGCAGGCCCACGGGAACAGACAACCACAGCCAACCACCAACATCACCCTTCCGCCGCAGCTACAGAAACACCGAGACCACTTCCTCGATCGTGCTTCCGCTGATGACCTCGACGGAGCCTGGTCCGCTCTTCGGACAATTGGGACGTGGTGTGCACAGCGACCCGTGTCGGACATCCATGCCCTGCATATGAAGGCCCATAAATTCATCCCGAACGTCTCGTGGCTTCTCAAGACCACTATTGCGAAATGGCTGGAAAGTCTGCGTGCCGGCAATGTAGATCCTCATGCACCGACCCCCTACCAGGTGCTGCAAGTTCTACACGCCCTGAACAACACCAGTGCCTTCATCTACTGTCCAGCTCTATGGGAAATGGCACATGGAATTTGCAAGATACGCTTCTCCGAGGGTGAAGAAGACAGCTTTGCAGTGCGCCAGGGCCGGGAGGAGCTAGTGAAAGTATGGAGGTTATGTATCGGCGCGCATCTTACACGCAAGGCTGGTGATGGTGATGGCAAGATCACTGATCGGAACAGACTGGGATTCGCCTCCATAGCCGTACGCGATGATGATTGGAGCTTCCTGCCAGCTGCCCATATCTTTTCCTCCTGGACTCCGGACCGCCGCACGAACGATATGTTTACCAGCATGCTTCATATGCTAGTGCCGCACGCTACTCGTGACGCGAAATCACTCAATCAAGACTACACAAGCGCCGCTATCATTACATGGGACCTCCTTCAGATATTGCCGCCTGTGCTATATGGAAGCTCGTCGCTGTACAAACCTCTCGCTACAACTTTCGAGGCTATGCTCAAGCATGCGGCAGCACCACGTGTTCCTCCAAGGTTAAAAGCTGCTATGGCAAGGGAAAGCATAAATTCAGCCATGTCTAAAGGATATCAGGCAATGCTTGCTCGTATCCATTGTGAAGATCTACCGGTGGTCGTGAGAGAGTTGAAGGCAGCCAAGTCCAAGCCAAACGTGACCGCATCTGCTTCTCAGGTGCAACCAGATCTTCGAAGCCGGGATTCATCGACTCCAGGGACGCGAGCCCCGCCGATCGACCCAGAGACCACTTTCGAAGTGCCGCCACAGAACCCAGCGACCGAGAGATTCGCAATCACGCAGATCGGTCGACTAGGAAGAGCTCTGGAACAAGAAGACATGCATCTTGTCGAGAAAGTGAGCCGGGATGTTTTAACGTTCGCCCGGAGTCACACATCGGCTGAAGACTTGCTTCCTCTGGAGGTTTACGAGCATCTTATGCTCACTGCTTTGTCACTGCGCAATGCTAAGCTAGGTATCGAGATTTGGAACCTCCTTCCACAGCTCGGATATAAGCCAACCTTGAAAACTCATACTGTTATGCTACGAGGAGCTCAGAATGCGCGCGATGTCCTGGGAATGGAGGTCTTCTGGCATAGCATGCGCCAAGCGGGCTTCAAGCCCGATCCTCATGCGTGGTCTATTCGGATATTTGCTCTACTCAAGCTTAGAAGCGCTAGCTCTGGCCTTGAAGCGTTATCTCAGATGGGACAAGAATGGTTGACGGCTGCGAGGTCGGATTCAGCCCAGGTGAAGACCCCCACAAAGGGGAAGAGGCAGCCGCCAGCCACCCCTATAGCGACCGCGGAGCTGCTTGCAAAGTATCCTGGACCCGTCGATGGCGTACCACGACCGACCTTGGAGGTGATGAACTCGGCCATAGCTGCTCTCTCAACAGCCAAACCAGCAGAAATAGGGAGAGTCTTCTCCTGGGGTCGCTCCTTTGGCATAGAGCCAGACCTTTACACGTACAACGCATTGCTCAACTTCGCGATGCACAACCATCAGGCAGGCTCAGCGTTGGATATCCTTCGTCAAATGCAACAGAAAGGAATTGAAGCCGATAGCACGACTTGGACCGTGCTATTAAGAGCATTGTTCGGAAGCGGCTTCCTCGACAACATGAGCCATGCTGAGCAAGAGGGAAAAATCATAGCTTTCATCGACTCTTTGAACAACAAGGAATTGGGACTTCCCGGCATTGACGAGAGAGCGTACGCATTAATCCTTGATCGCCTGCTGAAGAAGTACAACAACTCCTCTGGCGCCGCAGCTGTCCTCTCTCACATGGTCGCGGCCGGTCGGGAGCCCACTCCTGCGATGTACACCATTCTGATGACGTCCTACTTCCAATGCCAGCCTGAACCCGACTTCCCGGCAATAGAGCGACTGTGGCAGCATATCCAAAACAAGGGTCAAGGGTTCTCCGCGACTGTCGACACGAACTTCTTTGACCGCATGATCGAGGGGTACGCAGGCCATCACCATCTTGTGGGACCCAAACCCATGGAAGACTTCCTCAACCACTCGCGAAGGTCTGGCAAACAGCCTGGCTGGACAGCGCTCGAAAGTATTGCTCGAGTGTATGCTGAAAAGGAGCAGTGGAATAAGTTGAGAGGTCTCATCGATGATATTCGCATTTCTCAACGGCAGAACGGTGGACGGTTTTCCAGGAAAGGGGAAGAGAGTTTCTGGAACTTCATCTATTCGACCGGAATCTTGGAAGCAGAGGGTTATGGGAGAGGCGACAGGTTCAGGGTCACAGAACGAGGCAGTCCGATGACCAGAGCCATGGGGTTTGGCTAATTCGCAATGGTAAAACATGCGCAGACAGCTGTGATCATGCAGACCATATATCAACCGTGATCGCCCCGGCGAGTCTACAGCCTCAGTAGTCGTCACGTCGTATCCACTGAACCATTCCAATACTGCCACATTCTTCAATGCGTTGCTTGGGACGTCGCGTATGATTCGTGAATGAAATGTTGCCATTGCCCAATTTGTGTCAAGCTTCATCTGAACTTCCCAACTGTTCTCCACCTGCAATCAACACCCGCCCCTCATGCTAGATCCGCACCATCAGTGATCGTCCCCAGCGGTCTGCCTTCGCAGGAAGCGACGGCGGCGACGGCGGCGGCGTCGTCGTCACGCGTCCCCCTCAACAACGGCATCTCCAAGGCTGTTCCTCGGCAGAGACAACCAAACGATCAGGCTAGAAAGGGTCCCGCCCCACCCCACTTCGATCCACGGCGGCTCTCTGTCAATGGCGGGATGGCATTGGATCTCTATCTTCTGTGACCCATTCCATCCCGTCCCGTGACTTTGGTATGGCACAGCCCCCCGCTGACTTTGGTGTGTATACCTTCGCACACGCAGGGGCGGTGAAGGAACATGGTGGGTCAATTGTACTGTATATCTCTATCTCTCTCCCGTCGATCGTAGTCCGCAACCGATAATAAAGCCCCTCCATTCAGAGCAACATAGACCGTTTCCGAATGCTGCGGCTGATGGAGAGAAAAAAAAGCAGCGGTCAAGAAGGTGGTTCATCATTCCGACCATAGGTGATCAAAAACTTTATTACTAGCAACACATTGCATCATGTGGTTGTTCGTGTGTTTTGGGGGGGGGGCGTATGCTATCTTTTCTTTTCGTTCCAGAACTTCGGGATTTTTTCCCCGATGCCATTAAATTCCCCAATCGGGCTGATGCCAAGAACCGGGACCTGTCAGCCCCCCCACCCCTTCCCTTCCCAATCAAGTCCTCGTTGGTGGAGCTTGGGGTGGCGAAGATTGAGAGCTCAACGGCCCCATCACACTTGGTCTGTGTTGAGGGTGGGTGGTGAGGGAAGATGCGGTGCCACTTCCGTTTAAGCTGCTGGTGGCAATGCAGGGAGACGGAAAGTATCTCGGGAAGGATGTCCGGTAATTGTGTTGTTGTTGCAATGTTCAGGATTCATGATTATTGTCTCATGTGTATACCTCTCCTCTTTCCCAACAATCGTCTATCGTACAAGGTGTCCCGCCGCTGTATGCTTTCCCCTTTCCCTTCCGCCCCCCCACCCCAAGTTCTGCCGTAACGAACAACCAATCCCCATTAACGCCGGGTCTTTCCATGTCAAGATACGATCTATTGTGCATTCCTCTGGGTATCACAAAAGACCGCTCGAACGCTAATGGTGCAAAAACAAAAAAATCAAGGGATATTCGATGTAGAAGCGAAGCGCTCGAACGCAGTGAATACAGCCTCCCGTATTCGTCCCTGATGTAGTAGTAATGAAGCAGATCGACCGTAAAATTCCCGTCCTGTCATCGTGTTGCGTAAATTTGATTCGCCGGATCGCCCGGCGATGTTATGTGTGTCGCGGTATCCCGCATTACCGTTCAGAATGTCGACCAGACCATGCCGCCCTCGGAGCGGGCCAAGCTGCCAATTTGCGCGTCATCCTGCTGTTGTGGCAGCCTCGGAATCGGCATGGCGGTGCCTTGGGAGCTGTTGGAGGAGTCTGCGATCGAGCTCGCACGGGAGTGATGGAGCTTCTTGATGATCTTCCAATCGTCGAAGCAGGTATTGCACGATTTGCTCATGTAGCCCTTGGGGTGGATGCGGGCATTCTGATCGAGGGGGATGTTGAACTTGATGTGGTTGTCACAGACCAGGTTCCCGCACCGTCGACAGTGGTGTCTCCGGAAAAACCACGTGAAGGATTCCCGACAGATGGAGCAGGCCGTGGCAGACTCGTCGGGCTTCCAATGCGCGGTGGTCGGTGTGCCGGTCACTTCGCCCAGATCTTCTAGCGAAAGGGTTTCGCTCGCGGCCCGGCTGAGGCCCTTTCGCAACGCCTCCATGTCGTCGCCGAGGCCGAATGGGAAGCCCGCGAACTCGATTGTACTCGGCGAATCCGCCTTGGGAAGGTTGAAGCTGCTGTCGTTGCTGGCGGGTGGAGTGTCGGGAGCGCGTGGCCGGCCGGGGATATCGGTCGGGCGTGTCTGACGGAGCGCAGCAGGGACGTACATCGGACCGCGCGCTCGTCTGAGTTGAGGAGGGTTCGCATGGCTGTGGTAGTTCGTGGGCGAAATGTTGGTCGAGGGCGGCGTGGTGGATTCTTGTGCGGTGGGGTTCGTCTTGCCGTACAAGAATTGCTCGGGCGGAGACGGTCCTGCTTGTGGGTAGAGGAAGTATCTCGACGTGTTGGTGTTCGGCCCGGGCTGTGTCGTTGCCATCATGTTGAGCTTCCACCCCAAGATTCGTCGGGATGGTTCATCTGACGCTGGTCGCGTCGCTGAGTCGATGACGGGTCCGGGAGTTTGGAGGTATTGGCCTGTGTAGGCGGAGGCGCAGAAGAGCATCGACTGGCCCCGGGCGACCTTTACGTCGTTTCCTCCCAGGCGCCGGTATCAGAGCGGTCTGGAGAGCCCTGTCGGCGCCAGCGTCCCCGGAGCAAGGAACCAGATCAGTACGCAGATCTGGTACGAGTGGCAGGCGTCAATAATTGGTTTGAGGGCGACTGATAAGGATGGGGGGTGAGGATGGCAGGAGTCGGTTTCGTCTCACGATCAGCCTATCTGCCGACGGCACTCATATCTAGTGACAAAGGAATGGACGCTGCAGCGCGCGTACAAGGAAAGCCACGACGAGGCGAACGGTGGTAAGACATCGTACTATCTGGCTCTGCTAACGGTTCCCTGCAAAGCTACCTTACCTGTCCGGTACGCCAACGGGCACGACTGAGTTCAGCAATGCTCTTCAGCTAATGATAATAATAATCATGCAGCGGCGGGCCCACTCCCGTACGTACGGAGCAACTGGACACGCGCCACCACTCGAGCCTTGACGATGGTACAGGACACATGGAGGCGACCGCATTCCCATTTCCCACAGCGCGCACAACAATGTACAGTACAGTACTGTAACAGCATAACACGGCCGGTCGCGGTGACGGCGGGAACGCCATGTCTCAACGACAACAGCGGTGATGGGAGGTGATGGCATCTCTGCATTTCCCTGCCTACTTGGGGAACAAGTCGCAAGGTTTGCAGGACAATATGTATCGCCCTCGCGCTCATTGGTGCCTCGGTCGATGTCGAGCAGACAAGCGAGCCACCAGGGGGGTACGGCGCGGACGCTGATTGGCCGCGAGATTCTGCAGCGATAAGACCATGCCGTTTTGAGGCCACTGATATGTGGGACATCCGACTAGCTTTTAACGGCGACAGGCATGCCTGTGCCGATGAATGCCGGGGCCTTCATCAGCGCATGGCCGTCTCGATGAAACTCAGCATCATATCTGCCCCGTTCCCGCACGACAGGGTGTGGAGGAAATCCAGTACATGTACTGTACTGTCCGCCATGGAACGAGCCAACGAAGAACGGGTGCGTGCCGGGAGGGACTCACGGCGCCCAGACTCGTGAACAATGATCATCGCTCTTTCTTCCCGCTGACGTCGGGTGGAGTCGTGCAGGCGGGCGGCGGCTGTATATATGCTTTCGCTCTCGACCTGGGCCAGGGTCCTCCGCTACAGAGTGTCGTCTGGGTCCGAGGACCAGCCTCGGCAGCAGGACAGTCGTTCGTACAGTCCCACCGAACCGCGTGTGGTTTAATAAAGTGATACATGATGAAACGACTCCCAGCACGACACACTTGTGTAGCAGCGTGCGGATAGACAGCGCTTCCCGCGGTGAAGTTGACCCTCACCGCAGACACCGCCACCGCCACCGCCAACGCGATTCGCATGTGACATTCGCAGCGGCGGCAGAATCACCCAAACCTGCCACTCTGACCACCCCTATAGCTGTCCGGAAGGCGCAACCCGGGCCGATCAGCAGCAGCTTCGTCTCGTTACCAATCAACCGATAAGAAGATGTCCGGCGGTAATAACGAGGCGGCATCCTATGCGGTGACCGACACACCACTGCCGCCTCTCCCTGACCAGGATGCATTGAACAGTCAACAATGGAGCATTCTGATAGCCATTGCGGAGGCAGTCGTCCCTCCCGTGACCCGATCTGATGCTTCGACAACGAACCGTCTGCTCGCCTACCCTCTGCCGACGGAGGCCTACGATTCGGCAATCTCCCGGACCCAGCGCCTGACGAAGATCCAGGATGACACGACTGTTACCGCATACCTCGCCGAGGGTGCAACATCCAGCCCAGAGTTCCGAGAGCTCATCTCTCGCATGGTAGCTCTCCACATGAGCGAAACGGCGAGGAATGGATTACTGTTTATTCTCAGCGCATTGAAGTAAGACTTTTTCCCCCTTCTATTCACTCCGTGTGTCTCTCGCCGCGGTGAGTGCAAGAAACAGCCCAGCCCGTCGCTCCGACCAAATCCCGATGCAAGTCCGAGCCTACCCCATCCCCACCAGAGGCGGGTCGTATGCTGACCACCGTTCACCCTCTTCAGTACTCGTGCCGGTTCACTCCTGCTCACTGGATACGCCACGCCTGTGGACGGTCTGTCGTTGAAGGAACGCGAACAGATCTTGCTCGGCTGGTCTCGGTCTCGACTACCACTCCTGCGCGGATTGAGCAAATCGCTCACCCAACTTGCTCGCGTGATATGGCTGAGGACGTCTCCCACCGTCGGACGACTGCTGGGCTACACTCGCGACCCGATATTTGATGAGGCCGCACCGGCGGGCTTCCCCTTCACCTTTGTGCAAATTCCTGCCTCGGCTTCTGCGGAGCCAGAGGTGATCGAGACCGATGTAATCATCGTGGGAAGTGGCTGCGGCGGTGCAGTTGCAGCCAAGTATCTTGCGGAAGCCGGCCTGAAGGTGATCGTGGTTGACAAGTCATATTACTGGTCGCCAGAGCATTTCCCGATGGCCGAGAATCAGGCGGGCAGTCATCTCTTTGGTAACGGCGGCGTGGTCATATCAGTTGACGGTAGCATAAGCGTCGTTGCTGGTGCTACTTGGGGAGGCGGGTAAGTGCTGGTAATGACTGTCAACATCCCGTCCCCTTCTGACATTGGATACAGCGGTGTCGTCAACTGGAGTGCATCTTTACAACCACAGGGCTACGTGCGCAGAGAGTGGTCCCAGAAGTTCGGCCTCACTTACCTCAACTCTTCTGCATTCCAAGCAGACCTGGATGCCGTCTGTGATCGTATGGGAGTGAGCACCACCCATATCAACCACAACAAGGGTAACACTGTCCTCCTCGAGGGCGCAAGAAAGCTCGGTTGGAGCGCCAAAGCAGTCGCGCAGAACACCGGTGGCGAGGTCCATGATGATGGTTTCTGTACGCGGGGGTGCCGAACCTGTGGCAAGAAGGGTCCAACGGTCACCTTCTTGCCCGACGCCGCTAAAGCTGGCGCCCGTTTCATTGAAGGATTCGAGGTGAAGGAGATTGTGTTCGACGAAGCTGATGCCACCAAAATCACTGGCGTCAAAGGGACCTGGCTCTCGCGAGACCAGGCAGGTGGCGTTGCTGGAAAGGCTCGAATATCGCGAGAAGTGGTCATCAAAGCTAAGCGTACGATCGTCTCCGGCGGCTCACTGTTCACCCCGATTCTACTGCAAAAGTCGGGCCTTAAGAACAAGCACATCGGCCGCCATCTCCATCTGCATCCCGTCAACATGGTGGCGGCAGTGTGGGACGAAGATGTCCGACCATGGGAAGGACCCATTCTGACCTCGGTCGTGAACGAGTTCGAGAACCTGGACGGGGATGGCTATGGTGCGAAGCTCGAATGTACAACCATGCTTCCTTCCTCCTTCCTGCCACTCTACGAGTGGAAGGGTGGTCTCGCATTCAAGGATTTCACGATGAAGATGCGGCGCATGACGGGCTACATCAGTCTGGCCAGGGATCGCTACGGAGGCAGGATTTATCCCGACCCAAAGGACGGACGCGTCACGATCGACTACTCTCCGAGCAAATACGATCAGAACCACATTCTGGAGGGCATCGTGCGCCTCGCGGAACTGATGTACGTCGAAGGAGCCAGAGAGATTTACACCGCCATTCCTGGTGTCGATGGGTACATTCGACCGTCCGGAGATGCCGACGCCAAAGTTTCGGTCTCGAGCAATGACGCACCCTCAATCACTGACACTGGTTTTATCGAATGGACCAAGAAAGTGCGAGCGAATGGAATGCCAGCTCCCGAAACACCATACTTTTCAGCTCACCAAATGGGTTCTTGCCGCATGGGAACATCTCCCAAGAACAGTGTCGTCGACTATCGCGGTCGTGTCTGGGGAACGCAGAACTTGTACATTGCCGACACTTCCGTCTTCCCATCTGCATCGGGTGTCAATCCCATGATCACATGCATGGGCATTGCCAGAGGTATCGCGAGAGGAATTGTGAGCGAAGAGAAGGCCACCTCTGGCTCTTTCGTCGTTGCAGACACAAAAGCGAGGCTATGACTAGCCGATCCCAATTCTATCACAACGGCAGTAGCGAGGATGTACTGAGGGGAGTTGACGAGGCGATGCACGATGTTTAGCATCTTCGACGCACTGTTCATATTCTGTCGAGCAAGTCTTGGCTTATTTCGCCACAGTTTGCGATTGAAACGATATAGGCACGCTTGAGGTGTCGTAGAAAAAGTACATGGGGTGCACTAGTGTATAGGTCGGAACTGATACTCAAGTTCAAATGATACGATACGATACGATATTTCACCGGGCGCAAAGCAGTCCCAGGGGAACAATCACGACTCAAGGTATCGAGCTCATCACATTTGGTGGGCGCGACTTCAGCAATCCCCAAACCTGTTGAGCGGCACACTCTCAAGCAGTAGTAAAAATCGTCTGGCCCCGAGCTCCACCTGCTCCAACTTCTGTCCCACCTACTCCTCCCTCATCTCAGCCATCATCTCGCTCATATAATATACACACAAGCCCAGGTGAATCTCACGAACCTCCACTTGAGACTCCCATGATCGCGGCCGTCAGGTTCAAGGTCTCTGTCAGAAGATGCATCGAGTTCAGTCCCGTCTTGCCGTGAGAAGTCTTCCCACTCGCTGCCGCAGCAGTGGTTCCACTATAGTTAGTCCAGCCCGCAACTTTCGCGACTCCGTTCGCAATCGCAATCGTGAGGATCTCCTCAATCTGCTCCAATCGATTCTCGGAATACAACGACCTCGGAATCTCCACGGTCGCGCACTCATCGTCCTTGTCATCGTCATGAAGATAAATTCGGCACACCTCCACATCTTTCTCCCCACACACTTGGCCATCTCTATCTTCGCCGACCGTCGCACACCGCAAGATCATTCTATCGGCCTGCGACGCGTGCACTTTCGGGTCTTTCCAATCGTATTCCCACCGCATGGATGCGTCCGGGAGCACACCCGTGTCGGAAAGCCATGGGAACCCCACGGCATCCCATCCCTCCTCCGGCCACGTCACGAAGGGGAATTTGAGATGGAAGCGGTTCGCGTCGTTCTCGTACCACGTACATCGCCCGACCTCGCGCTGCGAGGTTTGTTCCAGTCGGTAGAGGACCATGTCCGCGTAGGGACAGGTCCGGGAGCATTCTGTCACGCGCAGTCGGTATCGGGTGGGTGCGTTGGGGAGGGTGGCGAGGACGATGTCGTGGTATGTCGAGCGGCGGTGGTGGTTCTTTCGTGATGCCTTTTCCTCGTGCGTCTCGCGGACGATGTAGGTCAACTTGCCTGATCTGGCTGGGAGGGGAGGTGCGGAGTGATACATGGGGATGGCTGAGGCTTGTGAGTCGTCCGGTATGGGTGGTCTTGGGCTAGTCGGAGGTGCTAGTTGCGGCGATGGCTGGGGTGAAGGCTGATGAGACGGAGGGTGAGAGGATGATGTCCAGGCCGCGGTTGGTGGTGGTGGTGCCAGAGTGGGCGCTCGGTATGGATGAGGCGGGTTATAATTCTGGAAGCTGTTCCTTATCGGTGGTTGGTCATAGTATGGAGGTGGAGGCGGTGCGTATGCCTGCTGTCCCAGACCAGAACCATAGCTGCCTTGAACATATTGGTCCGTGGGGTATTGAGGACCATTTGGGCCATACCTTGGTGGAGGTGGAGGCGCGTATGACTGATATACGGGCGGAGAGTTGTAGGCCATGTTTGCTTTTACTTCGCATTCGAAGGCAGTTCGTAGTCCAGTCTAGACTATGGAAATGTGGTAGCAATGGACAAGATCTTGGCTCAAAATGTGCAAATTCGGTCAACTAAACATAGCGACAGGCTTTGGCTAGAAATATGTGTACTTCTCCAGCTGATCGTCGCTCATGACCCAAGTATTTGTCGATCACGCGAATCTTGGCCTGTATACAGATACGAGCTGCACCCCAAAAGCTTTCATCCTGCTTAATTGGTCTTCCGCATGGCTTGTCAGTTAGAACTCGTGGCAATCAGCCTTGTGCTGATCCTCGGACTACCGAATGGAGTATTGATCTCGACAATCGTTGGACGCCTGAAGGTATACCTCTATCGGGAACCGTGGCTGTGATGCTTGCAAGGGTTGAGTGAGTCTGCTAGTCAACACGGCATTCAAAAGGGTGGTGCACACATATTTTTTACTGCCACACAGTGCTGGAGTCATCATGGCACAACAATGCTATGACAAGGAGGTGGTGTGCATCATGGACGCTGTCCATGTTGATCGGAAGTTTCGGGCGAAGTCGTGCAAGGGGCCATCGCCAAGCGTCTTGATCACTCCATCTACTCTTCTCCCACTTCCCGAGCTGTATACGTTGACAACGTTTCTTCAGGCGTAGCTATATTAAGAATGTCCACCTCGACGACCTGGCCACCCTCATCCGGCCTGTGCTCACCCACCGTTTCTCGGAAAGATGCCGTGTTCAGCATATCCCACTCGCTGACCATCGACGCGCCTGCACTCCAGGTCTTCGAGCACGTAATCCATACTGCCGACTATGAGAAATGGAACACCTGGGTTCCGAACGCCAAAATCGTCCAGCAGCCTTCGGCCGAGGATGACGTTGGCCGAATGCGAATAGGGACCATTATGGACTTCTACGTGATCATGGACGCGGCCAAGCCTTCCAGAACTACGCAAACCGGCCTCATGGTGACCGATATTTCGACTCCAGAACAGCCTAGCGAGTATATAAGTCAAGAGACTCGAGAGAATGATGAGGCGTATACTGCAGACCTGAGCAAGTTGTACAGAGTGTCGTGGAAAACTCATGGTGGCTTTGCGTCCCGAGGACTGAGGTCAGAAAGATTTCACGAGATCATCGTACGAGGAGACAACAAGTGTGAAGTCCGAACATGGGAAGTCATGGGTGGGATCCTGGCGCATACTGTGAAATGGTTCTACCAAAAGACTCTGGATGAGAAGTTCAAGTTGTGGTGTGAGGATTTGAAGAAGTACAGCGAGGAGAAACGCGCTTCCACTCTTTAGGGAACCTATGCTCCTTCGCCTCCTAATTGGATGTATAAACGTCGTCATGCGGTCTTGGTCAAAGAAGCACACCACCCGCTGTCATGCAGAGTTATGGATGTCGCTGTGCGTGAGGGTTCCCTATTTGCCTGGATTCTCCCAGGAATAACTCTGTATAACTCCTCGTGATGGCACTGACAGCATGGTGATGCTTTGGAACGAAATACTGCCGCTCGTATCATATCTTGGAAGCGTTCTACCAATGTGAACATATTGGCGCCTCTCCTGGTCAGCTTCGGAGCAGCGAACCAGTTGGACGCTCATGGTGTCGCCGATCGTGCAAGAAGATATGCTCATTGGGCTGAATGGCGGTCATGCCCATGGTCATGCTCCTAAGAGGTGGGATTTGGCACGTTCTGGCGTAGGCGCATGAGGGCGTTCTGGTCCCAAGTGGCCGTGTTGCGTGCCTCGTTTGGCTGTTGAAAGCCCTGCTGAGCGGCGAGTGCAGGAACCTCGTCAATGGTGTGATGCTGGAGCCATGCGGGAGTCTGGGTGGCATGAGCCCATTGGACCACCTGTGTGAATACACCACGATCCTCGCCAGTGGGCTCTCGAGTCACATCGACGCCATTTCGGATCTGCTGGAACGTGGCATAGCCTCCTGTAGCGTAATGGCCGCGAAGTGGTGTCCAATGGGAGACGTCGTAGAGGTCGATGAAGTTGCCGCCGGTGGGCGCAGCGCCGAATGGCTGAGAGTCAGGGTGACTGGCGTTTGCCCAAGTAGTTGGAGTCCAATTAGCACTGCCATAGTGATCTCGACCGGCGACGATGACCTGGTGACGAAGCGCATCGTATCGCTTATTGAAGTTCTCGATATTCAGCTCGGTACGATGGTATAGCTGGGCTTTGGCGATATCACGCAGCTTCCAACCATTGCGGAGGAGTCGAATCATGTAATCAGCCCACTGGAATTGGTGCGGAAAGTAGCAGCACAACTCGCGGGCCCCCAACGCCAAATTCGGCAGGTTGTAATTAGCGCGGACGGCTGTCATGAGGACCTTGCCAGTGCTCGCAGGATCTCCGTTCCCTTGGCCACCACCTTGACTACCGCCCTGGGCCTTGCCCCTCTGCTTGCTGGGTCCAGATGGAGTCGACTTCTTGTTGCTAGGGAGCGAGACATCAGCAGAGGTTTTGGCCCTCTCCGTCCCAGCTCCGTCTGAAACCTCTTTGGCCTTTGAGAAGACGACAGTGGACTTCAGCGGCTTGTTCTTGAAGATGATGTCGGTGCCATCGAAGCGAACCTCGATGGTCTCGTCTTGGTAACCTCGGCCGGCCTCAGCACACTCCAATAGGGCGCAGAGGCCCTGGTGCACACGAGGGGACAGGTCGCGCTTCATGGCTTTTGAGATTGTCAGCTGAATCCTCATCGAGCTATTGCCAAAGAATAATGCACTCACTTTTGCTGTGCTTTGGAGTCGAGGTAGACATTTTGCTGACTGAATGTATGTGATTCTTTGGTGATCGGGGCGCGCAGAAGGGTTGAGCTCGGATAGGTTTGGATATCGAACACTTATCGTCGATAAGTGTTCTGGTGGTTGATGTTTGTCTGGAACAGAGACAGCTTGAGAGGTCGTCTTTTTGTGCAACAGCAAAGTAGAAGCACGGACCATCAAGGCCAGGCATGTGCTAATGGCGGAGCATTCTTTCACTCACCAAGCAGCGGTTCTAAGTGGCCAAATTTGCCTGTCACAAGCTGAGCTTAGACGGCAGTAGACTATCACGTGGGAAGTCATCCAAATAGTCTAAAGATGGTAACACAGACAGGTCGCTGTCCCATATTCACTGGCTGGAGCCACAGCATGAACTCCAGGGTCCGGACTAGTGCCGAGAGCACGTGTTACTGCTTCAATAGCACATGTACGAGCAAGGCTCGAGGATGAGCAGCTTCGATTCACCGAATCCGAAATACCTCGAGTCTAATCTGGAAGTCCCCTAGCTTACAGGCCTCAAGTCTTGCAGAGCTCTCCCGAGTGGTATGGGTGCTGCGCTGGAATCGTAGGATGATTGGTGAATTGTTCAGAGGCTTGCATGGATCTGCACCTGGTCTCAAGCCTTCTGCTCTATGTAAAGAAAGATAGCGGCAGCCTGAGATTTTGCAGGGGCTCGCATAAGGCTGCAATCGTCAGGCAGAGTGAGGTAGGTGAGATACTCGCAAAGCACAGTGATTACTCGCAGTAGAGGCCGTATGGCGATTCTCTCTTCCCCTCAGACGCATACTCGTGCAAGTCCTCTCATAGCTGCAAGGTGATGGCAGCGCGAGCCGAAGGACAGCGGTGAAGTAAAGGCAACCAATGTACCCCAGCTAGAACAGTCGTACCCAATGCTTCAAGCCGATACAGTCAAATTAGTCTGGAACAATTTACGCGCGGAGCTGCCCGCACAATGCTCTCTCTCACCTCACCTTAGATCAACTCAGTCCACCTCGAAAGAATGCCATCCAGGCTCGCCAAACGCCAGAACGAGCTTCATCTCCTTGTATGGGTTGTCGTATCTGCCAGAGGCCGCCTAGACCTAGTCCCAGCCTCTCGTGGTGATATTTGGAGACGGAGCTCGATCTGTAAGTGCCCACCCCAAATAATTGTGCAGGACGCCGCGGTCATTGCTGGCTAGCCAATGTCGAGCCTGGGTGAGACTAGAGATGCTCGACAACTTCATGATCCCGAACCTATTGTTGTCGACCTGGCCCTGATCATCGGCAACAAAGTCACTGTGGAATTTGTTCCAGCTTCTTGTCTACATACCGCTGGAGGAAATGTGCCTCGACCCAAAGCTTCCGATGACCACCTGTGATCATGGCTGGGTCGAGGAAGCCTCTCAGCGTCGTCGCTGCACCACCTCGTCTCGCGAACCTCCTGTAGCTCTGTAGGTGATGTGACTGGGGCATCACCCAGAGGTCGACCCACCAACGCTTCTCCGCATGGTTCTCAAACAAATGAGTAAGAGATCTGTCGGTATCCCAATCGAATTCCGAGGGCTTCTTGTTGACAACATTCTCGAGTGCATCTATGATGAGCTGCTTCAGCGCCGGCGCCGTGATTGATGGCTTGGCGTTGACGAGAACGTTGGCGGGCAGGTGTACTTTATTTAAGGAGAAGTCTTCCAGGCGGTTTACCAAACGAACGGAGAGACACAGTCGCTCGCTGATGTCTTGAGTGTCCGGCCTCTTAAGATGGGGTTGATACGTCAAGCCGGGCAGTACGGGTACATAAGGATCTTGTCGACCGCATTTCGCGTTATGCTCCACGTGAGTCCTTAATCTGTCAGGGAAATCTTTCTCTCCATAGCCTCTGTAGTGAGGATGTCGCTGCTGATCAGGTAATTCCCAAAGCAGCTTGGGGATCGGAATCGCTCGGTTTTGATACGCGTCACCGATCAATAGAGGAGGGTGATTTGAAAAATTCCGTGTGGGTACACATACTTCGGTTCCATTGCCACGCTCAGGCACATATTCGAAAAGCATGTTCAAGCTCAGCGGCATATGGTCTGAATTGCTGACGCCCATGATCTTGCCAATCGGGTGCACGAAGGCAAGGTGATGGTAGCTTCGCTCTGCCACAGCCTCCGCGCTGGGAAGAGGCAACACCATTGGGTCGACAACCGTGATTTGGATCTTGATGGGAATCTCGTAGTGGCGCGAAGGACTAATTTCGATCGGGAACAAGTCAGAAACGCAGCTCCACCTGATACTTCCGAATTGGTCCTTGTTCAGATACTCATCTCTGCCATCGCCGAAAGCTACTACGGCGTCGAGACTCAAGTCCAGGCCCCGTTTGAGCAATAACCTGATTGACCGTACGTATGTCTCAAGACATGCACGATTGCAAGATTCGCGGACGAGGGCGACGAGATCAGCGGGAGAAGCATGGAAAGCAATTGGCCGCTCTTCATTGAAGTCAATGATGATCTCTTTGCTCAAATTCACGTCCTGTTGCTCTGAGCTTTTCGAAAAACGGTACATGAGCTTTACTCCCGCCTGATGAGGTCGTGAAGGTGAGGCCATTGCTAGGGTCTGAGAATGATCCGTGAGAAATTTATTGTCGTCGAACTGATCATTTGAAGGCTGTTCGGCATGAAGATGGCGAGGTAACGGCTCGATGAAGCGATGTTGGAACTTGCTGCTGCTGGCACTTATTCCAAAGTTGGCGGACTGCGTAGTCCTGGTGGCATGCTCGTTGTTTGCCATCTTCTGCTCGCTACCGTCCTGCGGACTGTCACCATCAGAATCTGGCGAGTCAAACCGCTCTTCCTCACTGACGGAGAGGCACTCAGAGCTGTTGTCGGCCGACCCTTCAGCTGTGGCTGTCTTCGTCTCTCTGCGAACTTCACCAGCAGACGAAACTACTCCAGAAGACAGATTGACCCGGCCAGCGGGGCTGTCTCTTCTCTGCACGGTGTTGCCACGCTGCGAGGTGCCCGTATCTCGCTTGAATCTGTTCTTTCTGATTGGCGAGGTCATGTTGGCAAACCACTGCTTGATTATTCGGCCACCGATCAAGATGTCACACATTCGAGTGACTCGTGAATGTTCTGAATTATGCGATAGAACAGAAGGCTTACAGAAACGAGAATTACAGCGTTCATATTGACAACAAGTGAGAACCCTTGCGCACATGTCTCAATGCTTCTGCCGTTGTGGACAAAGGCTATGCAGACCTGTTTGCTGCTGCAAGTTGAGGCCAACGCATCAAACAATGCGGCACAACGCTGGTCTCGTAACAGTTGCATTACTTGAGAACCGCCATGGACGTGTTGAAACAGGCAGACGATGGCAGGGGTCATGGCGATCTTGGATTCACTCAATCATGAGTATCTTGGGTATATCATTGCAGTCGACTTCCAGACGTCACATCTTGAACTTGCGATCGCACCCCTCGTGGATGACCAGGAAGGTTTGGTCGTAATTGTCGAGTAGGAGTCGTGATGGAGGACAGGGGAGACGAGCGCGTTGACCCTGACTCTTGACATGCGTCCCTATTCCCACGAACCGAGATAACATCGGAGGAACAAGGACATTCAACAAAGAATACAAGACCATGTCACATGGCGAACGAGTATCCACCACCGACTGATCCCCTAATCCAAGTGTATTCTTTTGGCGGCAGAAGTCTTGCTCGCTCAGTGGACAAACGGCAAAGAGGAGGGGGCAGTTTGATGAGGCTATGGGGCAGCCTTATTGTTCGCGAAGACCCTGCCGACCAATCGATGTAATAAAGATACAGCTGATATATATAAAATGCACAGACCGCTTAGAGGCGTTAGAGAGACGAGTGCATGCAATGTAGTGGATGAACACTCGGCGGAGTCGTCTAGCAGACGCTATCGTCGCAGCCGGAGCGCTGTCGAGCAGAGGCTGCAGACGAAGGCCGGTTTGCTTCATACTGGCGATTTTTATGCCGTCTACCACTGCATTATATCGACAGGACATGCAGACTGTCATGTTCAGAAGCGGGTATGGGGCTCTTCTTCATTCATGTTTTGTGACCAGTCACACTGCCGAAGGTGCACCGAGGACTGGGCTAGGCTAGGGCAATTTCCTAAGTATTCCATACAATCCGCTGGTTCAATCCTCTCCGGACGATACCAATCCAAGATTCTGTTTCCGACTGCCCGCGCAATACAATTCGTTCATCTCTTCGAGACAGAGAAGCTGGGCGTGTAAGCGATCGCGCCGCCTTTAGTAAGCTCCCGCAAAGCCATCGTGGCATACTGGCTGCTGCCGAGCTTTAGTTTGAGCAACACAGCCAGCTTGTCACCCTTTGCAATGTCCCCATTCTCCTGGTCCAGTACCGCGTTTTCCTTCGTCAATTTTTCGAGATCCGTCTCAACCATTTGATCTTCCGGACCATTATAGCTTTTCACCTCAACTTGGACATGACCCAGAGGCCGGGCCATCATTTTTCGGTATCCGCCGGACAAGGATATGTCCTTCCATGAGCGCCGCATACTATGCGGATCCAGCTTTCCTCCTGTCTCAGAGGCCATGAACTCTTCATAGAATTGGCCAAGCTTATTCTTTGGATAAATGACATCGAATCCGGGGAGTGGAAGGACAAGGTCAAAGATATTGAAGCGGCCACTTTCCGCCTCTTCTTTGCTCAAAGGTCGCGCACGGACGAAGGGATCCTCCACCTCACCACTTAGCGGTAGTTCATTCTGGTCGTCAGAAGCACCTGGATGAATGATGGGCTCGCCGTTCTCGTCAACTTCTTGCAGCGGAGCAGCGGTGCCGTTAACAATACCATCTTCCCGCTCCTTCTCGCCGACGACAACCAGATCTCCCTCAACGATCTTATTGCCAAATAGCTCCCATCGTTTGCCCGCAACCGTGTTCCAGACGAAACTCTGATATGCGTGGACATACATAAGTCGCAGATTCCTTTGGATCATCATCAAGGCTCCCTGGAAATCATTCTCATTGGGTAGACGGCCCGTCTTACGATCACGCTTGCCCATATGAGTGATGATTCCTTTCTCTGCTGAGAATCGGTTCCCGGGAAGGCGCGATAATGCCTCAGCGGAAGTTCCTGAAGTGCGAAATGCGTGGATCGCCGTAGCGCGAGATATATCATCCTGTGGTACCATTCTCCGGGACGTGCTGTCACCGTTCGCATGCCCGCCGGCTTCAGAGGGAGTGTTCTCTTCCAGAAGCGCGGGATCATACCACAATATGGAATCGATTGCGCCCTTGAGGTCACCTTGAAGCATTTTCATGCCAACGACGTGAGTTCCAGTGCTGTGGGTGCCAAAGCGCTGTAGACCGTAGTAGTTGAGGAAGCCGGATTCGTTTAGGCTTGATGCTGCAGCTGTTGCAATGGTTTGCGCATGCTGGAGCTTCTGCACCGCGTCTGCACCCTCGACAGGGCCATCGAATTGCGCATCACGCAACGTAAGCAAGAACTCATTGCCTTTAGACATTCCGAGATCAAGAGGCTCCGGCTTGTGTTCCCATGGGCCACCGAGTCGCCATCCTCTGGCAGATCTGTTCAAGGCCTCTAAGCGATCACGTCTCACGCGATATATCGAGATCCTTTGGACAGTCACACCCCGACGATCCTTGGTACCTGCGAAACCGAAGTGTTTCATGTGCATTTTCAACTGAGAAGCAATGAAATAGAGAACCTCCATGGTGTCTTTGTTTTCCTTGTACAGAGTACAATGGAGGTAATCTCCACCAAGGTCTGACCAATTCTGCTTACCGCGTTGCTGGTCGCCTCTCCGACCATCCTGGTTTGTACTAGACGCAGACTTGGGTGGGGCTGCTTTGATGGCGATGATAGTGCCAGGGCCGGATTGGTGATCCTGGTCCTGCACCGTTATAGTCTCCAACTTGGAGTGGAAGATGCGACGAACGCACAAATGGGCTTCGGTACGCTTGGACTTCTCAGCAATTGGACTGGAATTGATGGTCTGGAGACTTCGCGCTTTTCGGTCTGGCTGAGCGACGACAGTGGCGTAGAGATTGAGAATGGCAGATGAAGTCTTTTCGCCAAACACATCCTTCACGATTGCCTTATCTGCTTCTGAAATGCTAGCAATGGCCGCTTCTTTGGCAGCCTTGACACTTTCGTCTGACAGCTCAGACTTTGCCTCTGGCTGGGCGTCTGGGGCGACCTGAGCCGTCGTCTCAGCTTTTATATGGTCATTGTGCTCTGTTGGGGTTCCATTGGCTTCCGGATCAGCCTCGCGGTGTCCATTCTCTCGCGGTCTCTTGCTCCCCGAATCCTCTTCGCTCTCGCGTTTCCGCTTGCGCTGCTGGTCGCTGGCAATGTCGGTCAGGTGTAGTACTTCCCCATTGGGGAGCACTTCGTTCACGAGGAAGTCGGTATATCGTTGCTTGACCACGCACTTGTAGCCTGGGACTTGTGGTGTGACGAATACGGAGATGCCCACGGCGCGTTCCTGCTCGCTTTGACGCTGGCTCGCATCGTCGTTGCCATCCTGAGTGGCCATGATCGTCAATGTTGTAGGCAGAGTGCAGATTTCGTGGTGCGTCGCAAATCTGGACGTTGCAGCTCCTCGGAGTCAGGTCCAGCCACTCACAGAGCAGCGTTTGCCGTCGTCAAATTTGATTGAGATTTGACGAGTGTTTTACAAAATGGACAGCCTCTGAAGGAAAGCGTGGCGACGGTGCGGTTACCCTGCAGCGGATGACGTTGAGCAAACATCAAACGGAAGCTGTAGCTCTCACACGCAAGGCAAGTAGAAATTTTGAAGTCTGCGTAGGTTTATCACACCATCCCCTCCTTCTTCAGAGTCACCATATCAACAATACACTCACCCTCACCCTCACCCTTCAATCACCATGTCCACACCAATCCCGACCTCCACCGCAGTCGTCGAATCGGCAGTCATTCCACAGCCATTGGCTCAGGTCTGGCACCACATCAAGCTGGAATCCTTCAGCGTTTGGTGGTCTGCCATCAAACAGTCCGAATTTGTCAAGTCGTCCGCCAGCGACGTCGACCTCGTCAAGTGGACGTTCAAGGACGCGACGGTCCTGGAAGTCAAGCAAGAAGAGCACTCGGTGAGTGGCAGCACTGAGTGGCGCAGATTGGGGAAGACAAGCACTGACATATTCCACAGTCCATCCACCACTATATCACCTACAGCATCATTTCCTCGGAGCCGAACTTGAGTTACTCTTCCGTCCTCAGCACCATTCGCTGCTACCCGGTCACGTCCGGCGAGCACGAGGGTTCGACTTTCGTCGAGTGGTGAGTGGGCCACGAGTATTATGCCTGCACGTCATGGATATATACTGATCATCCACTCCCTCATGGTAGGACTGGTAACTTCTCTTCCGATGCGGATGCTGGTGAGTAGCACTAGGTCGAAGCCAAGTTTTCGTAAGTACTAACTCCTCGGACTAGGTGTCATTCAGGATGCGAAGTTCAAGCGTCGTGAGGCTCTTGCCGACCTCGCCAAGGCCGCCGGCAAGAAGTAGTCGGTCCCCGATGAGGATCTCGCGTTGACCTGGCAATGATGGAGAGTTAAGACCCTCCAGGCATGAGCCCATTGACTGAAGCATTAATGACATTGTAAGATACCAAAAATGGCATCACGTGATGCTGGAACGAGATCATGAATATGACCAAATGTGAAACGGAATTTGCTGCCGTACAACTGCTTTTGTCGTCGCTATCAGACTCAGAATGCACGTCGCATCATCTCAGCCTTCCCACCCCGAGTGGACCGAAACCGAATAGAAAGAGAAAGTCATTTTCGATCAATTTGCAACATGTACAATCTCTCTGCTTATATTCATTCCTATCAGAAAGAATCGCCGATCAGGTCATCGATGATGACCATGTCTGCCGCCCACACTCTACCTTACATACTAGTTTAACAAGATATCGCATTGCCCAACCGAGAAGGCTTCCTCCGCTTGATTGGTTTCTTTGGTCCTTAATAATAATACCATGAAACCAGGAAACAATCCAACAGAACTCCATCCAATTCCATCAAACCGCCCGCCGTTGGGGTATATCCGAGATCGTAAGCTCACACGAGTGCCACACCCTGCCGTTAACCTCATTACCGTACCATACCGAACCCGAGATTGCTGCTGCTGCTGCTGCTCTTGTTGTTGTTTTGTTGCCTTTGCACTGCCTTACCAATGCGAATACCATAGCCGAAAGTCGATCGTCAGCTTGTTCATACAGTCCCCTCCTTTTCCCACTCCAGCACCATCCACCGCATCGCTGGAGTCCTTTTACAGCCTCGACATGCGTTGCTGGCGCTGCTGACGCTGCGCCGCCGCGCGCGCCATCGGCACGCGGTCGCCCCCGTTGGCGATCCATTTCCTCAAATTCGTCAAGATCTTCGTCGACGCCTTCTCACTGTACACCTTGGGGATCTCGGCCTCCAGCACCTCCCACCGACAATGCGCGTTCCTCCCACCGGGACGCGGAGCCCGGAGGTGAGTTTTGAAGTGATCGCAAGCATTGTCCGAGCGACCGATGGGTCGCTTCAGACGGCATTTGGGCAGCGGGCACGGGAAGTTGCCTTTGCCGGAATGGGACTCGATGTGACGCTTGAGATGTTCGCTCCGATCAAAGGCCATGTGGCAAACTTCTCCACTCTCCAGGATGTGTTCGCATTTGTGAGGTTTCCGTTCCTTCTGGGACTCGGGGATGATGATTTTGCCCGGAGCGATGATGAAGGGTTTGCCCTCGCAACGGACGGAGAAGTGGGAAGATTCGAATTCGTGCCAGACTTTGCCGGTGGCGTGGCCTTTGCGGGAGCGCTTGGCTGCGCGGCGCTTGTTGCGGCCTTGGCTGGCTGTGTGGAGATGCCCATGAGCTGAGTTGAAGTAAGCATCAGGGGAGCTTGGAGGGCCAATATCCTCCCAGCTGCTATAGTCGGTACAGCTGGAGCCAAAGCTTTCCTTGAAGTCCTGGGTCATTTCTTCTTCCTTGAGGGTTGCATAGTGGTCCATCGAGTAATCTTCCTGGGGGCTCAGCTGAGACGGCACGACTGTGTGAGGCGCCTGGAACACTGAAGATGTGACCATTGGTACATTATCATAGCCCTGGAAGGCAGAGGGACCAAGACTGTGCACCGGCGATGAGGGACTGGCATACATGGAAGCGGCCCGAGCCTGCTCGTGATTGAGGCTAAGGTCGTCCTGGAAAAGGGTAGCTTTCACGTTAAGCGCATGCATGTTGAGTCCCACAGATTGTTGGGACTGTGGCCATGCTTCTTGTCGTAACGGCGAATGCTGAGGAGCAAAAGTGTTGTGTGATTGATGAATGCCGGGAGCATAAGGGGCGGCATCATCAGCAGGAGCACTGCACATTGCTTGTTGATGGAAAGCAGAATGAAACATGGGTTGCAGCTGGCCCGTCATACATCCATCGTTGAAGCCAGTCGACATGTGAGCCTGTACTTCAGAACCTTCCGACCAGTGTTGGCTGAAGTTATCTGGTGCCATGTTCTGTATAGGTGTGGAAGGCTGAGAGAATTCTGCTATGGACGAGCCACCGGATATTGGAGAATCTGGAAAGGAGGAGAATACAAGTGACGGTCTTCTCGACCCGTCCGCAGATTGCGGAGGTGTCAGTGGCAATCCGTTGATGACGAGCAGCGATGTGGCTTGCTTCTCAGCAAGACCGCGAGTATCAATTCCAGGCACAGCCATACTGCGCCCGGGACGGGTGGGTGTGGTTGTGTTCGACATTTCGTATATTGCTATCAAATATCAGCATAGTGCACATGCACAACTGACAGGTGCATTGTATCTTTGAGACGGCATACAAGACAGGTTGCTGTGGGTGGACCGAAACGTGAACTCAGATGGCTTGATCGACAAAGGAGGTGTCAAGATTGTCGCAGGTGTGTTATCATGTGTAGGGGAAGTATGTGGCTTTAAATCATGGGATGGACGAAACTGTCTGGGGAGGCTTCAAAGGCTCGCAGTACTGACCATTATGGACCAGCATCGTCAGTTCGAGTGTGCTCGTGTAGCACGCAACGCAAACCTTATGTCAAGGTGTGGGCGGATGGGGTGTCGGGCACGACAATTTTACTGGACGAACGTCAGTCTGGATGCAGACGCAAATTCCAGGTACGACGGTACCCGACCTCGAAGATGATCGACTTACTGATGCTGTCCAAAGAGCTTTCAGCAAGAGTAGGCGGGTAATTTCCAACAACTGAACTGGATTGTTGTAAAACCAGCAAGGGGTGTCCCAGACCTCTCCTATCGCAGTATAGAGTCAGGAACAGCCAATCTTTGGAACGATCCTGAAGAATGAGATGGTGTGCGGGAACAGAAAGTCAGACCTTGCTGAGACTAAGTACTCGTGCAGACTTCTGAAAGCTCGCAAACTATGACCGCTGAAGCCTTGCTGGCAAGCCTCTTGTACAGCGTGAGTACCGCCAGGTCGGAACAGGTAGTAGCGAGTCTGACTGAGGGTGGCCGGCCATTGCAACGTTAGCCTCCAGGAACGCCTCAGCTCAGGAATGCAGAGCAGCCCCGGCGCATGCCAACCGAACCGACGATGCTGTCACTCCGATCGAGGACCGCAATGTGACAGGCACTGATGGCAGCAGACGATTCGATTCTTCCTCAGCCATCCTCGCAGGGAATTGCTGCGCAGCAACAAGATATCGAAGCGGTCTGCAAACGCTACCTAGGCCGTATCTCTTAGGACGTACGCACAGACTTGTTTCAAAGACTGATCGAGCGGCGATTGGACCCTTTGACATATCCAGGTTCCCGTGATGCGTCTGTTGTTGGAATCGCTTCTCTTACGGCTCTACCAGGTCCCGCATGGCCCCGAGGTTGCGCTGCATGATGGTAGATGCCACAGTCACTGGCTCACTTGATGCTCCAGTGGGCCTCTTCTCCTTCTACAGCTGCGCTATAGGCATGCACATTGCGGCCGGGTTGGGCGCCGCAAAAGCTGTGGTGGCGCGAATGTGGGCTTCTGCGGTGTGATCGTATCCGACACGATGCTGCAGTCTGGACTGCAGCCGTCCAGTTAAGCCCGCGCCATGTTGCTGAACAGTGGCAGATGTCAATGCCAGGAACCCGTGATTGCCCCATGGCTTGTTCAACACTGTCTTGTGTAATCGTCGAATTCGCCGTTTCGGTCCACACTGATAATGATCATTGAGAGCTGATGCAACTTTGGCACCGGGTATTTGGCGTCAAAGTGAAGTCCGTGACGTCGCACAACCGCCCGTCGTACAGGGAAGACCGCGGCTGGACCGGGAGTCTGTGAAAAGGCTTGGATAATCAGTGCAAGCGATCATTCTCCACTCAATCATGTCCCCCAACAGTGTATGATCGCCACCAGGTATGTGCATGTCCTCTGGGGGATCTGGGTGCATCGGAGAATATTTTGAGAGCCTGCAGCCATTCCTGGAATGCAATTTTTAAGCATGACTGCGATTGAATAAGTTGTCATGCAGTAAGCCGCGCTTCGCATGTTTCCCATTCCTTCAGATTCGTGATGGCGCTAGAGCTGCGCGTTCCTGAGCTGATCTCCATACCGTGCCGCTGGACGACGTTTCAGGAAGCGCATCATCACAGTCGCAGACGGCTGCCAGCAGGTTAAACGCCCAACGCAGCCGCGCTGCAGAAGATCTAGTCCAGATTGATGCGGGGCCCACTCGGTCAATACCATTCTGCAGAGTGAGCATTCATGTCTCGCATGATGGGCTCCTTGCCGACCTCTGAAGAGCGTTACACCAGCCCGCACTGATGTAACGATCCCGGCCGAACACCGCCATTCATAAATCTGCCCACACGATCAACAAACGTACCGAGGTCGCATCCTGCCTCGAGAGTGGCGCTGGTTTGATGACCGCTGGTGTCACAAATAGGAGTAGTGGAGAGATGCCGTTCTTGCAGACAACGAGCTCCAACCACTTGCCAGCGGCACTCGTCTTCATTTGCCGCTTCCAGGAACAGAATGTCAGGCGAGGCATGCTGTATGTTGTGCCGCAGTAAGTCAGCGAGCACGGCAGAAGGTGCTGTTGGCGTCTTGCAATGAACATTGGAGTGCGGAGCAGCTCACCAGGGTCACTTCTGCGGTGCTCGACAAGGTATCGTCTTCGTTCCAATCTAGCTACGGAGTGAGCAAAATGCATCATCTACATTCTGCAGCGAGACAAGTCTCTGATACCTCATCCGGTGGCGGGCCACCGAGCACCAGACATGAACACATTGTACACCATAAAGGTATGGAACGGAAAGCCTTTTCATATCGCCCGCCAACCTGTCCCGTTGAGCAAAGAACCGCCGTCCGTTGAAGATCCATTGACCGCCCGGAAGTTGCCATGTGAAGCTGGCATGTCTCCCGCCTCGACGGTAGTTGTGGGAGGTGGGTGGACATCGATCGCCTCGTCGCTCGATCGCCGCCAGTGCTGAGCGTCTATCGTATCATCATGTACAGGATCATAATTGCGACCCTTCGCAACTTCAGTACTGCCCGCAATTTCAGTAAGCCCCGCAACTTCAGCATTCCCCGCATCTTCAGGCCTTTCCGCCACGCCGTTCGACTCTGAGTGGGTGGCATCCGCGATTGTAGGCTCAGCAGGTGCTGGTGCTGTCGAGCGAAGACTGTCCTCATAGCCTTGCCTAGCAAGTTCCTTGGCGTTCCGGAGTCCTTCTTCGTCCTCCCGAATTTGTTGATGTTCCTGTTCCTCCTGCTCACCCAAAGCTTCCAGGTCCTCTAACGGGTTGCTGTCGTCATCGTCGCTATCGTCATGCTGATCGCCAAGCTCGCTTCCGCCGTTGATATATCCGTTCGCTCGCACAGAGTCAGGATGACTCGGAGAGTATGAAGCTGCGTTTCCGGAGTAGGTCGACTCCATAACGTGGTCTAGCGCACCGAGCTCATCTCGAGACACATCGCGCCAGTGGCAGCGAGCGTGCTTTCGTGTACAGCCGGCGCATGACGTCAGGTTCTTGACGCAATCCATGCGAAGCCGTCGGCATCGATCACATGGGGGCAAGACACGATGGCCACGGGGAAGACTGTCCATGTGCGCTTGGCACAGCGGCCGGAACGGCTGACTGCTCTCGAGTGCTGGTGGAAGGGGTCGGCTGAAATTGTGCTTGAGAGGAGCGTGGGTACTCGGGTACGGGTTGCCTGTGCTTGACGACGGCCTATGCATGGTGGGGGTGCGATTGGTGTCGGCAGAGGCGTATGGCAGGTGCTCGTTGGCGAAAAGACTCAGAGGCACAGGCGAGAGCGACGAAGTGTTTGAAGTTGCACCGTCCTGGGGAGTGTCGGTGGTTGGTGCTTTGTGGGAGTACGAGGATGCATCAATGCTCCCAGATGGTCCGTGATGTCTCGTTTGTGCTCGGCCTTGACCTTGGTTATGTGGAAGGCTCTCGAAGTGTCGCAAGAGCTCATTGCGAACGGCCGCGTTGGAGCCCAAGGATGGCTCGGCGTTTTCGGTCGAAGGGCGGCTAGGCGGTGCACTGGAGTTGACATTGACCGCAACAAAGCCTGAGCCAGAACCTGGGGCAGATGGCGGTGCAGTGGTTGTCAGCGAAGAGGGAGCTTTGGCTGGGGTTCCACTACCGCCTTCAGCTCTGCGTTCGAGTATAGCGGCTCTCCGACCCTTCAGACGATGACTGAGCTGTCTTGTTCGTGCTGCGACCATGTCGGCGGCGTTGGTGAGCTCCTTGAGCTTCGCCTCCAGCACATCGCACGTGCCAACCTCCTTCTCTTCGTCCTCCCATATCGGGAGTGGGGGGATGAGTTCCTGACACCTCCCACTATTGATGAACAGGAAGTCTTCCTCGCTGATCTGCACGCGCAACTGCTTCTGCGGATAGTAGAACTGGCAGACTCTCCTGCCCTCGGAGAAGGTGCTGAGGGTGAACTGGCTGGGATGGGAGCGGGCGAACTCGATGACTTCCAGCCAAGTGATCTGGTGGGAATCGTCGACATTGCCCGACGCATTCCGGTGGTGCGAGGCTACGACCTTGGGCGGCGCATCGAAGCAGCGCTCGAAGCGCTTAATCAGAATGGGGCCGAGAGGTCTTGCGCCCAGGTTCGAAGCCAATGACTCGTGTCGGTCGAGAATGTTACTGTAGGCCGACAGCAGGTGTAGCAGGTTGGGCAACGGGTCGTCTTTGTTAATCAGCGGGAGGTCTTCGGGCGACTGGCGAGCAAGGTAGTTGATGCTCAGCTGGTTGCTGGTCTTTGCAGACTTGGGCGCAGGCGCAGAGAGCGAGCCGGCAGAGGGGCTCCTCTTGCGCTTCAGTTCGGTCGCCGTGGTCGTGGGTTCCATGTTTGCAGCATAGTGCGAGATGGGGGTGGTGAGGGTGGTGAGGGAGCGACACGAAAGGGCGGGAAAGGGAGGTGGTGTGCCGGCTTGCCTGGCCTGGGCAGTGGGCGGCGGGCGTCGTGCTTCCGCCGGTTGGGGAATTGGTTGCCCGTGTTCACGCCAACTCACAGCGCTGCCTGATGATCATGTCCTGCGTCAGGGAGCGCACATCCGCATGCCACCCTCATCCCTAGCCATCCCGTCTCCGACGCCTCAGAGCACCGACTCTTGTGCTCTCGACCCGTGGACAGGGTGCGGACAGGGTGCGGGAAGCGTGGCTGCGTGGGTGTACGTATCGGCGTGCATATGCTAGTGGTCGGTATATCGACCGGACGCTAAAACAGCCGCACGGATTATTTCGACCACACCCATTATCTCGGTACTGCTGCGGAAATGCTCAGCTCCGCACATTTCGGCGATATGTACGGTACATCGATTATTGTTCTGACTGCGGCCCATACAGCCATCACGCAGCCATCATGAAGCCCAAGTTTGCATGGAACACAGCCGTTGTGGCCACTTCTAAGGTGTTGCTATCTGCACTATGTTTGGCCTTTCGCTTCTACTGTATCCCTCTGACCCTGTTGCGTGTATTGGAAGGTGTAATCTGCAGCACTTCGCTTTCGTCTCCTTCTGCTGTATGAGGGGAGTGTATCCGACCGATGCTGCTCGTAGGTGTATGCAATAGCAACAAGGGAGTTCAATTGCTCGCTACAATGTACCTAGTATTCCTTATTAAAGTGTATCTGTATGATGTTTTCTCTGAGCGAGCTTGAATTCCTTCCGCTATCAGTGTCGCTTCTATGTGGTCCTTGAAGCCGAATACCCGCCGTCTGAGGCCCTCGCGCCGCTATGCATCTAATAGACTTGGGGCGTTGGAGCTATAATGGAGAGTGAATTATCAGTAGATTTGCGCGGAATATGCGCTAAATGATATGTCTCTGCCTGTAAGCTGATGATGTAATCAGCACCTGGCTTTAATGAGATTCCGCCCGATTTAGCGCCTGAGTGGCCGGCGGAGTCCCTGGTCCGTGCAGCACCCATATCCTCAGCCCGCACCCGTCTCCTCCACACCCCCCATCCCACCAAAATAAAGTAGCGGTCTCTCAAAAAGTCTCCCCCAAGACTTCTGGTCAGCGATCTTCCGCTCCGCACGTGCTTGCCAGACCTCCAATATCGGGCGGGTCCCATGTCGACGACCCAACACAACCTCCAAACATGTCCGAAAGAGGGAACTTCCGTGGTGGCCGAGGCCGCGGTGATCGGGGAGGTCGCGGGGGCGGAGGCGATCGGGGAGGTCGAGGTGGCAGCAATGCTCAAGGCGGCGACCGCAAGAAAGAGAACATCCTCGATCTCGCAAAATATATGGACAAGGACGTGACAGTCAAGTTCAGTGGAGGTCGTGAAGGCAAGTCGGCGACAGCATCTTGTCCTTTGTTCAAGCTGCTCTGTTAACTCGTGCGCCGTAGTCACCGGTACCTTGAAAGGCTATGATCAGCTCATGAATCTTGTGCTGGATAATGTCAAGGAAACGACGAGAGGTACAGTATCCGAAATCCGCATCAAGCCTGAACCAAGATCTGACGATGCGTCCCAGACGAAGAGGGCAACACCAGCACTCGTCCACTTGGACTTCTGGTAGCCCGAGGAACCCTTCTCGTGCTCATCTCACCGGTGGACGGCAGCGAAGAGATCGCAAACCCCTTCGTGCAGGCTGATGATGATGAAGATTAGAGCACTTCACCATCTCTTCAGTGGTCGCCAGATCAAGCCGTTTCCGGAATGCTGGTGTCGCGCTGGTGTGGCAAGCAGGAAGGCGGACATCACGACCTCCAGCAGCCCGTACAGCGAGAGGTGTCTCCAGACACCGAGGCCCGAATCAAGGGGAGTATAGCCCGCTGGGCTGCTGAAAACGAGGCAAAACTGAAAGATCATTGCTTGTGACCGTCTGCGGGCGCCAAGTCGAGACCACTATCCAGTGATGGTGACCGGGAGCTCACGGGGACACCTAGTATGCGAGCACTTCAAGTCCTTATGCATCAGAAGCAGGCTAACAACGAAAGCTGGATATTCTTCTAAACATTACTGAACAAACATGTTGTACTCAAGTCACATCGAGCGACCACATTCGGGTATACGCGACAGTTTACAAGATCGTTCGTGCTCCGAAATGTCAGTCAACTGACACACGCTTATTCCCAGTTTTCACATTCCGTCGTCATATTCCGTCGTCATATTCCGTCGTCGTGTTCCGTCGTCACATCCCTAGTATGGAGTGTTTGCCTTGTTGACCGCATCCCAATCAGGTCCAGCGACACCCTCCTGTCTAGGTTTCTCGTGCTCATGGTATCCTGGAATCTGCGGAGCACCATCTGTACCACCTGTACCACTTCCGTATTTGCCCACGTTCATTGGCAATCCAGTGTGCGGCTCGATTACCGTACCTTCCGCAGCACTGCCTCCCGCAGCACCAGCTGGTTGAGCGGGAAGGCCACGAGCTTGACGTTCAGCTTGTTCAGCCTCCGCAGAACCGACGAGCGGGTGGTTGAGGTCGCCTTCGTTGTGCCCGGTCTTCTCATTCTGCACGTACTCTGTCTCGTGGCCGTCGTGTCGGCCTGGATGCAAAATTCTGTCCAACAGGCTGGGCTTCTTCTCCTTTTCAGCCTCCTTCTCGGCTTTCTTGTGGTCTTTCTCGGCCTGCTTCTCAGCCTTGTGGTGTTGCTTTTCGGCTTCCTTCTCGGCCTTTTTATGTTCCTTCTCGAGCTCCTTGTCATGCTTCTTCTGCTCCTTCTCGAGCTCCTTGTCATGCTTCTTCTCCTCTGGAGTTGGCTTGTGGAGCTTGTTGTGCTTGTTAGGGTCTTCTTCGCCATAGACGTCATGCGTTGTGCCGTACGCTGCAGCAGCTCCAGTGCCTACAGCGCCGGATGCTAGGGCAGCATCACGCGTCTCGTATTTATGATCCTGGGAAGCCTTCTGGGCAGCAGTCGTCGCCGGGTCGTGGCTCTTCTGAGCGCTTTGGACTGCAGGATCGGGCTGGACATGTGGCGGGACGAAGTCACTCTTGGCGTCCGAACCGTGGGAACCAATATTCTTGGGAGCAGGGCCAGCATCATCGTGGTTATGAGTTGCTGCGTATGCGCCTGCTCCCGCAGCGCCTGCACCACCGACCAAGGCAGCGTCTCTCCCGCGGTCGTTCTCATTCTTCTGAACTGTCGGCTCCTGGTAACCTCGCTGTTGGGTAGTGGGTTGAGCAGTAGTGGTAGTTGTAGTGGTGGTTGTTTGGTGCACTGACGGATGGGTCTCTTGCCGAGGAGGAGGCAATTGAGCAGCTGGCTGCGACGAGGTCTGAGCCGTGGATGTGTCAGGAACTTGCCGTGCGTTAGGAGTTTGCGATGTGGGAGTATGCGATGTAGGAGCATATGCTGCCTGAGATGCTTGCGCATCAGTCGATGGCAGTGTTTCTTCGCGGTTCTGTGTAGCCGCATATGCAGCGCCTGCTCCAAGTGCTCCCGCACCTAAGGCGCCTCCCTTTGCACAAGTTAGAACTAAACCTCACTGGAAACGGCTTTAGCTTCACTTACGGCGACTCCTGCGTCTCTTCCGTAGTGATGTTCCGGCTTCTGCTGAATAGCTGGAATACCCTCATTCGCCGTTGACCCGACGGACGGCTGTGTAGCGGAGGTCGTAGTTCCAGCAGGAACACTGCTCGTCTGCTGAGCTTGGGTAGCTTTGGAAAATGTGTCGCTGGTTCCGACGTCACTGATATCTCCGGCAGCTGTGGCAAATATTGGAGCAGTCCCTGCTGCTGCACCGATATGGTCTTTGCTTTCTGCACCTGCACCTGTGAGAGGCGCTACCTGTGATCCTCCGGCTGTTGAACCATACGACCTCGACGTCTCGTGTGGATCTTCGCCGGTCTAAATGCTTGTCAGTACTGGAAGTAATAACATACGCGACGGTGCTGGAGTGAAGTACCTCCGTTGGGTATTCTCCAGGAACATGCGGACCAATCCTATTTCCATCCCGTGTTTAGCACATTTCTGTCATTGGAGAGCACATCTTGTCTTACGTTCTGTCGCCAACATGTTGCGAACTGTATGTATCTGGGCGAGGGTCAGCGTGACAGGTCCCCGTCGAGGCAGTCACTAAGCAGACTCACAAGTTGCGGCTTGGACGTCTGCTGGAGCTCGGTTGAGCTGGTCAGAGCCAATATCGTTGTGAACACCAGATGCGACCACACCGTGATGGTGAGACCTAGTATGGCTATCTTCGGGAGCTCCTATAGGATTGATATGGCCGTGGCCCGGTGCGCTGGATGACTGGAGCTGCGCAGCCCCGGTACCGCTCTGCTCAGTGAATCCACTGCCTGCTGGAGTTCCACTGGAGCCTAGCTGACCAGCACCTGCGTATGCGAACTCTGGAGCACCGATTGGGTTGATTCTTGAATCAGTGGTGCGCGAGCCAGCTCCAGATTCGAGTCTTGAAGTCTCGTTCGGGAGGTTGGACGTGCCAGACCTCTCCGTTGTCCTCCCCGTGGTAACGTCACTTTCGCCATCGAGTGGTCTGCTGATTGGCGCAGTGCCGGTTGCAGCAATGAATTTGTCGTGGCCTTGTTGGTCGTGTTGTTTGTTGCCTTCATGCGCTCCGAGGACGCCGCCTGCGGCAACACCGGAAGCTAGAGTCGCGTCTCTGCCGTAGTTGTGCTGGCCTGATTGCTCACTTGCAGCCTGCTCTGCGCTTCTTCCGTCTGCGAGACCATCGGTTTGCGGCTTTGCATCGAGAGTGGAAGTTGCTTCAGCAGTGGTATCGCCATGTTGGCCCAAGAACCCAGAGCCGACTGTCGAAGGGTC
This sequence comes from Pseudocercospora vitis, assembly GCA_026120125.1. Lineage (NCBI taxonomy): Eukaryota > Fungi > Ascomycota > Dothideomycetes > Mycosphaerellales > Mycosphaerellaceae > Pseudocercospora > Pseudocercospora vitis. The sequence continues at coordinate 544,704 of JALRML010000013.1, read as the reverse complement.
GGTGCCAGCAATCGCACCCTCCCTACCAAGATGCCTCTCCAAGGTTGAACCTTCTTCGCTGCGCGTAGTATCCTGTGCTGGTGCATTGCTTGGCTCTGATTGTCCGTCGCGATCTCTAGTAGCAGCATAGACACCTCCAGCACCTAGAGCTCCAACGCCTCCTAGAATAGCTGCATCGCGGCCTAGACGAGACTCATCTCCTGTTTGAGTGGTGCTTGGTTGTTCACGTCCTATTGCCGAGGAATCTGCTGGCTTATCTTGGGTTGACGAAAACCCATGTGCGGTCGCTATGGCTTCTGGAGCGGTCTTGTCTTGCACGGCTGAGGTACCTCCAGATGTTACGTTGGATCGACCTGGCTCATCCTTGTTCCCAGTGACGGCGTAGGCTGCGCCACCTCCAATTGCTGAAGCACCTCCAGCAATCACGGACTCCCGGCCTCCGTGCTGGTTGCTGACTAGGCCCTCGCCTGACTGTATCGAAGGCGTAGGCTCAGTTGAGCTGTCTGCGACTGTCTCCGCGGTCTTGCCATAGCCAACATCATCGTGCTTCTTGCCATGAGGATTGATGATCTGTCTGAGGATGCTATGCTCCTTTTGCCCCTCGTCCGTCTTCAGCTTGTCGTTTGGACTGATTCCAGCACTCTCACTAGCAGGTACGGAGTTGTTGCGGTCTCCTGCAGTGGCAGCAGTTGTTCCAAATGCTTGTTCGTCGTACCTACTAAAGTCAGATCCTGCTCGCGCGACATCTAGAGCGCCCAATGACTTACTTGTCGCCGGCTGGATTTACGAGCTGCCTCGTGATAGATTGGTCCTTGTGGCTCGGATCGGTCTCGAGCTTGTCTGGATCCGGCTTTGATGTCGTGGCAGTTATCCCATAGCGCTGGTCGTCATATCTGCTTTGCGGTCAACCTTACAGCTTTTCAACTCGCAGACAAGGTGTTGTAGCCATACTTGTCACCGCCAGGGTTGGTTATCTGCCGGACAATGCTATGCTCCTTTTTCTCCGACCCTTCCACTGGGTGAAGTGTTTCAGATTCGCGCTCTGGCTGTTCACTTGAGCTCGCAGCTCTGGTCTGTGAATCACCGTAGAGAATCTCGTCATCCTTGGCCGCGCCGGGAGAACTGCTGAATTAGCAAGCTATAGCCTTCCCAAGAATGTTGTTGTTCACTCACAAGACTTTCCTTAACTTTTCCATGCTTCCCCGTTTGCGCAAAATTACTAAGAATGGGAAAGGCAACTACGAGTCAAGATAGTGAGGCTCTGTACTACCTTGTGTACATCAACAGATCCTTGACTCAAGGGATTCCAGTGCTTCTTAAAGAAATAATAGGCCTACCTCCCACGCTCACAACGCAAGCGGGGCACAACAAATGACGTTGATGGGCAGACTTCATGCCAACTTCCATGGTCGTGGCGCACCACGTGCGTCTACACAAGATCGTGAATCGGAGCTGTCCAAGAGCTTGTTTCTGCGATCGGCGGCGGTGTGTAGACAGGTTCGATTCCAGATCGGCATTTTGGCTGAGAGAACCGGGCACGAGCCGTATAGCGAGGTGGTAGTTCTACTGCAAACACCAAGCGACGACAAATGCTGTAGGATCAGCTAGTTCACTTTCTGCGGCGAATGTGGCGTGGGCCAGAACCATGGTGCCCACGATAACGGCTCGAGGGACTCGTGCCAGGCTGCCAGCCACGCTGTCGACTCTCGTGGTGGGCCTGGAGAGCACAGCGGAAGAGTGGAGAGGAAAGTGAGTTGAGGTGAAGTGAATGAAGACATGAGTCGTGATAGCAAGATCTCTGGGCACAGCAGGGATGGTCAGATCTGTGTCCGAGTCGTCACCAACCTGGTCGCACACCCGACCGCTGTCGAGGCTGATGTTTACAGTAACATTTATCATCATCACCATCATTATTGTGAAAGATGCACAGAGCCACCTGCCGAGCTATAAGGCTATACACATCGTTGTGTTGTACAGTACTGTACAATTGTAACTGATCGGACCCATCTTCCGCGTTAGGTCTCCCCCTCGGATTCTTGCTCGTACAGTACTAGGGCAGAAAAGAAAGGCTGCGGCTAGAATTACCTCCACCAGAACCCGTCTACGCCCGTCATTGCTTGCCGCCGCGCGCCGAAAAGGACGTAAGCGTGGGTCCATATGCAGTCGTGATCCTTCTTGCCTGCCGTCCACCTTACCTCTCCCCATGGCCACTTGGCCTCGAAGTCTCTACACTCGCCAGCCTGTAGTCAATGGGAGAATAGTCGAGGAGCCCAGGCTTGGAAACTCGACGTCCACCATCTAGCTGCCCCGGTGCCTCTGCTCCACTGGCTGGGCTCCGCCATCTGTCTACATCAGCTCTAGAGCCGAGAGGCCCTCGTACCGCCATCGCTGTCCCTCTCACACCCATCTGTCCGCCTTGATCACTTTTGGGATACAGGTTTTTTCTCAAGCCATCGGAATGTTCAGCAATTAAGAATACGCTTCAACTTCGATTCTCATGTCATTTCTATATACTGCACTCTACAATGGCAGTTCGCGAAAAGGTCAAGGGCCTTTTCAAAAGCAAGTCTAAATCAGACCGCGACTCGCAGCTCTCGAAAACTTCTACTCACACGTCGGATCGAGAACGATGGCCCAGCAACGTCTATAAACCGGGAGAGCCCATGCCCCGGCCGAAGTACCGAGCAGCTCCGAAGAAGGAGCACAAAGAGCGGCTGGAGGCCTTCAGTTTCGCAGAAGCATGGAGAAGGAAGAGTTTCCAATCTCAGTACAGCCCTATGGGCACCCGGGCGCCGAGTCGGCGGAACAGCTCGCGCCAGCCAAGCAGGCGCAGCAGTTGGATCAGCCTGGGCAGAAAGAGCTTCAGCGGGAAGAGCAGCGACGGTAGGACAAACAGTATCACTAGCGGTGAGACTGAGAAGAGCCATGTACGACAGAGAGAGCATATGGGTGTTGCACAGCCACCCAAGTTATCTACGGAGGCAGAGAACAGCGAAGGCGATGATGACGTGGGCAATGGTGGGTCTTATCGACTACACAATGTCGGACACGAAACACTGATACGTATCTAGTCGGCGTGTCCCGCGTGCAGTCCAAAGACCGCGGAGCGCCACCCATTTCCTCGCGGCCTCGAACTGCTGATGGTAATCCTCCGATGATCGGCATTTCCAAGACCATCACTGCCCACGATCACCAGCCCTTCACAGAAGCCGACTTGGAGTTGGCAATGAAGAGGTCGCATTTAGCTGTTCCTCCCGCCCATGGATAACGCGCCGTGACTTCAGCAGTCACGAGAGCAGCCATGTACAAAGCGTATGGAGATGATTAGCCTCATATTGCTCAGGCATCTGCAGCCCTGGAGCTACGGTTCGGAATGAATGTTTGCACATTGGACTGCATTATGGGTTGCAAAGGAAGCGTTCAAAAGCTTGTGGAAAGCAACAAGAGTCATGGGCGTTCAGCGAATTATTTGACAGCCTTCACTAGTTTGTACTCTTGTATGCAATATCTTCTTCCTCGCCCACAGCCTGCTTCTCAGCAGGTGTGTCGCTCTACCGAACGCCAGGTCATCCGTCCGATTGTCAGCTGAAAATGAGGCAGCCATGAAAGGCAAATCTGATGCGCTCATGAGCAAATTGTCGGACGCATCTCTTGTGCTTGGCCACCTGCTTCAGACATTGGCTTAGAGTTCACTATGGTACTCGTCGTTGATGGCACCGAAAGCTGGATCGACTCTGGACAGTTTGAAGCCTCCAGGCACCAGGTGTTGGAACACACCTTCCGGGTCATATTTCTTGGCCGCCTTTCTCATCTTTGCTACGTTGGCAGCGCCGTAGCTCTCGAGTGGCTTCTGATCTTTGTCCGCGTAGTCCAGATAGATGAACTCATTCTCAGCACCGATACTTTCAGCATACTTGCGAATTTCATCTTTGAGCCATTGAGCCTGGGACTCGAAGAGCACGTCGTCAGTTGAGGCCGACCACTTGAGGTATGGCTCATAGAGAATCAGATTCTCCTTGAAACGATCCAGGCCGAGGATGTTGCCACCTGCGCGGGGAATTCAGCACAGGCATCCGCAGGCACCGCTATGCCTCACGACTTACCCTTCTTGGCGCTGTACTGAGCGAAGAGCGAAGGAAGTGGCTGGTAGAGTGTCAAGATGGCCCAGTCGCCTGTTGCTTCAGCTTTGAGTCGCTCGATCACAGCCTTGAAAGCCTCGTGTGCTTTGCGCAGAACTCGAATGTCGCTTCTGAAGGTCAGCGTACTAAAGGAGACGCGATGCGTCTTGGGCTCCTCCAGTTCTGCAGCGAGGGAGGACATGTTACGGATTCCGGTTGTATCGGAAAGGTTGCCTGGAATGGAGAAGAACTCTTTGAAGACGGGCGGGTTCTCGACTGGCGCCGTATATTCGTATGCCTGTCACAAAAGCGCTCAGCAGGTGATGTTCTCTCTTCAGAGCGCACGTACTCACATTCATGAACATTGTCACGGGCATGGCTGACATGTACATGCCAATGACTATTGCAGAGCCATATGGATCGTCTTGGATCCGATCACCAAAGTTCAAGATTGCTTGGAGTTGCTGCTCCGCCGTTTCTTCCGGGTACATTACCAACCCGCCGAAGATGTTACCTCCGTCAAATGCCTCTAGATCGAAACGAGTGACGATGCCAAAGTTGTTTGAGCCACCCTTGAGCACCTGGAAGAGATCCTGGTTCTCATTCTGATTGGCGTTCACAACGCTACCATCTGCCAGAACAACCTCAAAATTTGCCACATTGTCACACACCATACCGTAGCGAGCGGCGTGATATGAGTTGCCACCACCGAGAATCATGCCTCCAAGGCCGACAGAAGCAGATCGACCCCCGACAACCATTTTGCCGATTTTGTCGACAAATTCGTAGACCTCGATCCAAGTCGCGCCAGAGCCAGCGGAAACAGTTTCATTCTCTGGGTGATACTGAACACCATTGATCTTGCTGAGGTCGATTGTAACGCCCCCGGAAATACCGGCCGCTCCCGCGAAGTGCGTATGGCCTCCGCTTCGCACGGCGAACTGGCATGGCGCTGTCTGATTTGCGTTTACCAGAGTCTTTATCGCAAGAGAGACTTCTGCGGTACTGTGAGGCTGCAGGAAGCATTGTGGTTGTAGCTGTGCGCTCTGAGAGAAGTATCGATTTAAGGACACCCCATACGCCTCGAAGCCAGAATAGACGAGCCTTTCATGCAAACCGACCGCACTGAGGGCGCTGCACTATACTGCTATCAGCATTGGCATTGAACGATGAGCGATATGTGTCTGGCATACGCAGAAGGATCCAGCTTCGTCTAAAGTCGCGGTGGCGGAAGTCGCCAAAAGCGCTATGCGGAGAAATAATATCATGATTGTTTCAGGATACCGCCCGATTCCATTAACTTGTTGGCCTCACATGCATGAAAGAATTGGTTCCAAGTCAGACTTCGATTCCTTCTGCCACTCTAGTTGCCAACAAATGACCGTGGCTTTCTCCTTTGAAAAGGAGGCACGACTGGATTAGCACTGGGGTTCGGAAAGCAGCTTGTCAGCAGGACGACGCTTTCACAGGCCCAATCAAATGCTTGCTCCAGCAGGTGTCGTTGCTCGCAGCGCCGGATAACTGGCTACTGTAAGCGAATGTCTTCATGGCATACCGTCGGTTAAACCCCTGGTCGTCACGATGCCGGGGTTTCGCCTGGGAGGACCCTCCTCTCTAAGAGCTGCGGCACAGCACTCTCCACATTCTCGAGGATAATTCGGACCTAAACCCTCCTCACAGATCGTACCATGGACAGGTCTACTGGTTGGTAGAGTGCTTACCGGTAAGATGATACCACTTTGTCAATGGCAATGGCAGAGGCAGAGTAGAATTACACGACACTGATAGTGCCGACGCCCCACATCGACGACAAGCTGTAGCGTCTTCCGGCGGGCCCTGCTAAGGCTATCAAACTGTGGAGTCCCAATAGTGCGCGAGCGAAGCGAACGTCACCTGCCACACTGCAATCGGTATTGGCGCCGTCACCACCACGAGGCCGTAGGGTCTGGCGAGACAAGCATCATTACGTTTTCCTTCTCGGAAATCCCCGACACCTCTGCAGACGGCATGACTACTGAATAGAGATCTGCGGGTGCGTCGGCGCCTTCACACACCGGCGCAGGTACAGCGACGAGCCAATGGGTCGCTTGCGCTGCTTGCACAGGCATCAAGCTGTACGTTTAATCTATAACCAAGACTGGACCATGATGAAAGTCACTGATCACTGCAGGTCGAGAACCAACATCCATGATCTTGGAACGGCCCATTTCCGGGAAGCCAGGTTGGGTTGCAATGCGCTCACCGGCTTTATGTCAATGTTTGGGACTTCACTTCGTTCTTCGTCGCAGGGAGCTACGCTGGGCTATGTTGAGCTTGTGAGTTGGGACTCTGTGTCTTGCGGGACGAAAGCGAAGAGTCATCACTGTCATCATGTCGACGACAGACGCGAGCCATACCCCAGCGGCGACTGCGCCAGCGGGCTATGTGGTTGATTTCGACAATCCTCAGACGAAGCATAACCGTGCTGGCATCATAATATCGATCGTAGGAATGGTCTTGTCGACTGTCTTCATATTGCTCAGGGTGTACACGAAAACCTATCTCGCTCGAATGTTCGGCGTTGAAGATGTAGCGATGCTGCTGGCTTGGGTGAGTACAGAATATCAATTGAGGGCCCGTTCGTGACACAGTCAGCTGAGCAGCTCGTAGATCCTCTCGATCGGGCTTCAGATTATGGTAGTCTACCTCTGGACTGTGCCATCAATAGGCATACACATGTTCGAGGCATACCTTCCAGTGGTCAACCGTGCCGTGTTGATGATATCCGTATGCTCGATCATATACATTCCACTCAGTACAGCCAGATCCTCAAAATTTTCCCAGAATAACACTGACAGCTCCCAGTGGCCCTCGCCAAGTTCTCCCTCCTCCTCTTCTACCGCCGCCTCTCGATCGCAACCTGGTTCCGCTGGGCCGTCTACGGCACAATGATCTTCGTCATCAGCTACAGCATCGCACTCTTCTTCGGCCTCCTCTTCGCCTGTACACCCCTGGCAAGGAATTGGGACATAACAATCACCGAAGGCCACTGCGTGAACAAAGGCAAAATGTACCTCGCCACAGCCGGTCTCAACGCCGCGACCGATGTGGTCCTGCTCGTCATGCCCATCCCAATGGTCCTCAGACTCCAGGTGCCTGTCCGACAAAAGCTCGGCCTCCTCGCGATGTTCACGATTGGAAGTTTGACGCTCGTGACGAGTCTGGTCCGGCTCTCTCTCCTCCCTCCCATGATCAACTCCACGGACGTGACGTGGGCCATCTCGACTCCCGCGATCTGGATCTGCATTGAAGCCAACCTCGTCATCATCTGTGGCTGTCTCCCCGTTCTCCGACTCTTCTTCCGGCACGTTGCCCCTCGGCTGATCGGCGAGTCTTCGGGCGGCTCAAACGGCGACGGCCATAAGAAACCCGTGGGAGGCTTATCCATTGCCGAACTCTCCAACCTCGACCGGACGAAGCGTAGTCAACGAAGTTGTCGCCATTTCGGCCGCTTGAATGAATGGAGTCAGTGGGAAAGAGAGATGGCGGAAGACGACGGGTGCGAGGAGTTCATTGTGGATGAGAAGACGGGGAGGATTGTTGCAGCTCCGTCCACGACCGCTGTGACGAAGAAGAAAAGCAAAATCAGTGTACGGACCGAGGAGAGCTGTGATACGAGAGGCAGACAGGAATCGGTTGTGGCGTTTGGGGAACGTCCGTCGGGATTGACACCGTATAGTCATTTGAATTCTCACGAACATCCGAGGGAATTCGGACCTGCCGCTTGTGAGGGTAGAGACGGAGAAGGTAGGGAGACGCCTGGAACACCGAATTATGTCGTGGGGAGGAACTCGGAAGGAAGGTTTTCGCTGATCGGAGCGCCTCCGAAAGCCTCTTATGATGACAGGAATAGGATCTGATTGAGAAAAGTGCCACGTTTATGATTTATATGTGTATGAGAACGAATTGAGCCACGGGGTTTGCCGGGCTGGATCTAACTTAGCAAGACCCATCAGTCCTCGTCCAGTTCGCACAGGACGCTGTATAGGAGTTGTAGATCGTTCCTTGCGCGCTCAACCCACTCCCATCAGAGGTGATCAAGTATCCAGGTCCATCGTAGAACCAGGCGTATCTCTCCACATATGGTACAGCGTCGAGAAAGGCCACTGCGTTCTGCATGAAGACTTGTGTTTGCGAGTCCGTGTTCAACTTGGTCTCGGAGTCCATGCCAAACCTATCAGACCCAGAAGTATCAGCAATTTCCTCTCAAGGGAAGATGAGGTAGGGTGCACTTACTCGGTTATCCATATCGGGTATCCAGGAAACATGGAGTGGGCGCGTTGGACGTAGTACTGCAGATAGCTGAAAGCGTAGGCGTTGCTGTACCAGTGAAGATTGATGAAGTCGTACTGACAGCCAGTGCAATTACCCATGAAATCCGTCAACCATTCCAGACCCCCATTATCCGTGACAGCTGGGGCACCGATCCTCGTCTGCCCATAGAAAGGCATCATATAGGATTGATAAGCCGCCACACATCTTCCGATAGACATACATGCGGCGCCCGTACCGTCTCCACAAAGGTTAGGCTCATTAAAGGACATGAGGGCGTCCGCGCCGTCATCGATGGCGGCTTGTGCGCGTGAGGGCCATTCGGAGGTGAGTTGGGCGTCGTCGTTGAAGAGCAGCGGGATGAATCTTATGGCCGGGTTGGAAACGTTGGTGCCATCGGTGTATCGTTGATTATACCAGTTGTAACCCCAATTGACTTGTGATTGCGAGCCTTTTTGAGCGAAGGGGAGAGTAAGGGAGGCGTTGGTGTAGGACAGGCCGCGTTTCGGGGTCGGGAACGGACCAAGGAATAGAGACGTCGAGGATGAGGCTTGAGAGGTGGATGTGGAAGCCATGATTGCCATGCTACTAGTGGTCATCGTTGATCCTGTCGTTGATGTGGTGGTTACTGTGGTGGTAGTAATGGTAGTACTGCTAGTACTGGTAGTGCTAGTTGTAGTAGTCGTGCTAGTGGTGGTGGTTGGAACTAGCACATTCAAGCTCGAGGAGCTTGATGAACTGGCCAGGCTAGTCGCAGCCGAAGACGGATACGAGGTCCATGAGTTTGTCGAGCTTTCCCAGATCGACAGACTGGGCGATATGATGGAGCTGGCCAGCGTAGTTGAGCGAGAACTCAAAGATGCAGCCGGCGATGGGGTGGTGCTCGTAACCGCACTGGATGTTGTGGTCCCGGAACTTGAAAGTCCGCCAGAACTGCTGATCGCACTATCTGAGGAAGCTATCACTGTAGCGCTGGCTAAGATCTCCGAGCTTAGAGTGCTAGCTGATATCTCCGCCGATCCTGTCGTGGTCACGAATGGTGACATACGAATGGCTGCGACGTGCGAAGAGTCGCTGGTCACAAAGTAAATTTCACGTGTCTTGATAAAACAGCTTCCGGAGTCTTGAGCACCCATTTGCGCTTGGTATGTAAAGCCTGTGCATCCGTCGACATTGTCGCAATAGTCGAAACAGTCGTTGAAGTCCCATCCTTGGTACGTGAGGAATACGTCGCCGCCTGTGTCAGAGTCGCACATGAGATAATACTGAATGCCGTTCTTGTCTGTGATTGTGGTGCCATTCTGATCTGGACATGGGATAGCTGGCGTGCTAGCAGGCGTTGTTGCAGTGGAAGTGGTCATGCTGACACTGCGGAAGCTTGACAATGGAATGCCGGTTGTAAACGACGCAAAGTCAGGAGTTGGTGAAGAGATGGACGCCGCTCCAGCGGGCGTGCTCGATAACGCATTGGGTGTTGCTACCGATGATGAGATGGTGTCTGAGCTTGGCACTGGCGTGACTGTGACCGTCGAGAAGCCAACGGATGACATTGAGACGATCGATGGGATAGCTGCAGAGTTACTTTCAAGGACAGAAGTTTGCTCTGACGTCGTTGGGACAGCAACACCGGAAGATTTGACCGGCGTGTACATTCCCGACTCCAAAGAAGCTGTAGTGCTCGCACTGGCCAGAGTACTCTGATTTGGTGCTGGAGCCGAAGAAAGAAGATCAAAGGAACTGGAAATTGGTGTAAAGAATGAACGAGACGTTGTTGATAATGGATTGCTCCACCAAGAGGGCGTTCCAGATGCCATTAAAGTCGTTGTTGTCGGCTGGATTGATGGAGTAGCCAATGAAGCACCAGCAGCATTGCTTGATACTTGTGCTGATGATGACGACCCAAGCCTAACGCTGCTTGTTGACAGTCCAGGAGAAGCACTCACTGAAGGAGTGTCACTCACTCCATCCATCGAAGATCGAGTCGGGCTCGGAATTCCACCAACTGAGGATGAAAGACCCAACGAAGACATAGGCCTTGTCCCAGACATTGCACCCGTTGAGAACCGCGACGAAGTCGACATCTCACTGCTTGGTACCGCACTACTCGTAATCCACTCGGTCGGTGGCAGACTCTCTTCAAACCCTTGGAATCGTTCCTCATTGAACGCGATCTGACCACCGACCAGACCCATCGTCCCGCTTACAGACGAGTAAAGCTGACATGTTGTTCCCATGGTGGCCACAGCCACACATTCAGGCGTCAAACTGCAGCTAGCCACGCAGTCTTCGAAGGTCTGCTCGCTTACGACCACCTCCTGTCTTTTGCCATATTGTGGTGCAGCGGAGTCGATTGTGGTTCCGGAAAGACCTTGGTCGGATTGAACTTCATATGTCTGATCGTATTGGTCGACGTATGTGCTGATTGAGGGTGAGAGAGACGTATAGGAGGTGGAGGTGGCTGTAATTGAAAGGGATGGAGTCAGAAAGGGCTCATCGGATGGTTGTGGTCCGCCAGAGGAGGTTACTGTTGAGTATTGAGGAGATGAGAATTGTGCCGGCGACGTTGGTGCCACTGAAGACTGCACTGCTGAGAAATGCGAGTCAACCACTGGAACACTTGGTGTTGAGTAGCTTCCTGAACCAGAAGGTGTGCTGTAGAAAGGTATCGCCTCTATCGTCTTGCTCGTGCTCGAGAGAGTCCTAGTGGTGGCTAAGGTCATAGAGCCATAGCTGAACGAGTTGGTATTCGTCGAACAGTATGGTATGCCGATTGTGATGACGACTTGCTGGGCCAGTGTGGCAGGCAGTAATGGCAGCAACAACGCTGCTTTTCCCGACTGCTTCATCGTCGACTTCGCCTAGCGCTTTGCTGTAAAAGTGGTGTTCAAGGCTGCCCTGTCTACTCGCGCATGGCGACACAACGCGTAGCATCTGCTCTGTTTTCGGCCGCCATGGTGAGACAAGCTTGATTAGCGAAGTAAATATGCATGGAATGCGACTCTGCATTCCACACCGCACAGCCGGAGCGAACTTCTTACAGTGTCTTCGATTCCAGAAGGTCTGCGGCCCGGGGTATAGGAAGCGCGGCATGCATGCCCTCGCTGTTATCATAGCCATGATATGTAGCTCTAGATCCTTCTAAAGACCTTTCCAAGGTCATATTCAACAACAGTCGTGGGTATTCAAAGACCAGCTCCCATCTCTTACTCCTGACTTAGACTCACTGAATCACCATGCACGTTTGCTCATCGCTGAAATTGTACAACGCCCGTCCCCACTTTATAACATCCAGAATGTGTCTAGACCATTGCTCTCCTGTCATTGAGATTCAGTCTGCCCTCCTCGCCGAAAAGTTCTCCGGCCTCACGGCAGAACCTTGCTTCGCCTCTGCCACCCATGCTCTCGCTTGCCCAGCAGATGACTGTCGCATCGACCACAGCACCTACCACGTTCTCCACAGCCCCCAGAATGGCGAAACCAATTGTTCCAGCGATAAGGCCGACCACGTAAGCATATAAGCTGCCGCGGAGGCCGCCTGCCACCTTGATGTTATGTGCCGCACGAACCCAGCCGCCGAAGCCGAGCGCGAAAGACATTATCCAACGTGTCGCCTGCAATAGCAGCTTAGACAAGCGATATGGCAGTAGAGCGCTACCGCTTTGCCCTGCAGGATTGAAGTTGCGTGGACCGAGTGTGTTGCTCGGATTGGTCTTTGAAGTGAAGTTCAGCCGACTCATCTCGCGGGCGGATATGCCAAGCGGCTGGCTATGTATGGCAGCATGTGTGAGAGTCAATGGATTCGTCAGTGTTACCACACTCGCCGGCATGATCCAATGGAAGGCCATCGCGAGAATGCTCGAAAGTCGGCCGGGAAGAATGATGAGAGGCAGGCGAATCAGTAAGCTCAGAAATGTGCTGAGGCAGACCGTGCCGAACAGCGCTCCAGTCGCATGCTGGAAGCTAGCCTTAACAACTTCCTGGCTAGTCGGCTGAGGCACTACCAAGCGGTGAAAGTACCATTGACTGACGGTTGCTGCAGTCGTCGCTCTCTGTACCCCTGCGATGACCCCAAGTGTCCACAGGTACTGGAGCACAAAGTATGCTCCGAGCCACCAACTATTGGCGTAGAGGATGAATTTCGTTGCCTTCGTCGCCATGTAGCCCGACAAGAAGACGCGCTCGAACATGAGCATCCAGATCCAGGAGAAGCAGACTACCACACCGAGCGTGACGAAGCCTTGAATGACCAGATAAGGGGATGCAGCAAGGACTTTGGTGCTAAATTCCAATATCTGGACTGACTTGTTGAGGTTGTGGCGGTTCGTGATGACGCTCCAAGTGAACAAGACTGCCATTACAGCTGGGATGAAAGAGGCCCATCTCATAACGCGGTCTTGCAGGGTGGGGCCATCTTTGGAGACGGCTTTGAAGCTGCTGATGAATGGATAGAGGGAAAATGAGAACAGAATGACGGGCACTGCTACAATCATGACATAGACTGTAACGCGAGGATTGTTCCGCATCAAAGTCAGCCAGATGAGGGCTGCCACGATCGCAATCAGGCTGTCCCACAACAGCATTCCTGTACTACCTCGGATGACGCTGTATATGGTGTCGCCGATGGGATTCTTGTTGCTCGGCGCCGACGTTTGGAACCAGACCAGCACAAAGGCAGCAAACATGGCGCACAGCGAAATGGTGAAGAGGTTAGCCCAAACGGCATCATGCCTCGGAGGTTCCTGGGAAGGTAGTATGACCGTCGGTGGCACACTTTCACGGTCGGGGGAAGTTGGTCTGTGAGGTGTTGTTTGGGTATCGTCGTCTGTGTCCAAGGGCATGAAACTGCTTAGCCTGCTGGCTTTGGTGGTTGACTTAAAGGGATGGAACGGTGGCGGTGGCTCGTCAGGCTCGATGGATGGCGAAAGGTTTGCTAGTGATTCGGGCGGCTCTTCGTCGATTGTGCTGTTAAGATTGACATCGACCAGTCTCCCTTTGCCTCTCGAGCTGGGCTCCGATGTGGGAGCGCTCTCTGCTCGGCTTGCTCCACGTAGTCTCCCTCTCGGCACACTTTCATCTCTGTCGTGGTTTTGGCCCATTTGTGTATCCTCGAGTCTCTCTATCCCATCATCGTCCAAGTCAGAACTCTCCGTCAAGTTGCTGGGACCAAAGTGCTGCCTGCTCCGTTGCAGAGCGTGGAAGTCGGCGACTTCTCGTTCGTAGTCGTCGCCCGCGTCGTGGTCTTCGAACTCATCCATGGCACTGTGGAAGAGCGGTGCGTGTGGTTCGGGTCGCGAGAGGCGCGAAGCAAAGGGAAAGCGTGATTGCGATGCGGTAGGGTTCTGATACGGGGCAGTCATGCCGGGTCGTTGCACATAGCGAGAATGTGATGCAGGAGCGCGCCGGCGGTCGACAGAAGTCGGATTCCGCGATTGACTCCGGTGGTCATGTTGGGTGAAGCTGTTGAGGCGGGCGTTGGACTGTTGCAAGAAGCGGCTGGCGTATCTGCGTAGTGAATGCATACGTTAGTTGACATGCGGGCAGATGGCGACGGTGACGACGTTGATCGATACCCACTCACTCTGAGAACATGATGGCGATATGAGAGGGTGCAAGCTGCCGGTTCAGACGCAGCCCACCGGATGCGGGTCGGCCAGACGGTCGAGGTGTACGGAGATTCGAGAGGTGCTCAAGGAATGATGGCCAAATACCGGAGTGATATGAGTGCTTGTCGCGAGGTAGGAGGTGAGGCCAGGTGAGGCGTGGGAGAGCACAGGTGAAGAACGGTGATGTCCGGTGAACGCTGTCACATGCTGCTGCTGGTCCAGCGTCACCGTCACTGCGTTCAGCCTGGCCAACCCTATCGTCGGAGCTAACCTTGTCGCCGGAGCTGTCCCGGCTTCTGAACTGCGCAGCACGGATAGTATATATGTATGTAGTAGGACAGTAGTATTGCTGCACCACAATAACAGCGCCCGGGATCGTAGTATCAATCACGCCCGTGACCATCCGCTGTATGCTGCTGCACCCCCAGGCCTCACTTCACTTCCACTTTGTCCGGTCGGCCCTTTGTGCTCCGAGTCCAGCACAGGCCAAGTTCTCGGCGCCCGCCACGTGCTAGCGTGAGGGTGGAGATAGGCGGGTGTTTTTCCCAGACAACAACTTATTAACGACGACTGTGTCCACATGGCTGCCTCGTGAGACTACACTTCCACACTTCTACGCTCAACGGGAAGCAGCAGGCAAGATGCCGGACGCACCACAGGCCGCCGGCGCTGGACAGCAAGGACAGAATGAGTGGTATGACAAGGCATGGAGCATCGGGAAGAGCGTGTTGATGTTTGTGGGCATCCAATATGCCATGCGCCAGTTTATGGGCGGAGGCCAGCAGAAAGCAGGGCCATCTCCTCCAGCGACAACCCCGGGTGCACCTTCGTCGGCCTTCGAATACAGCGCTGTACCGCAGGGAGTCTTCCCATATTGGCCATCGAACTCGACCGTGGACATCAGCATGTACATTTCACCAAGCGTCGTTATGCCTGCATTCGCTGCCATGCCAGCTGAAAGCCTGATCGTCAATGAGAAGGGCTTTGCATTGGACAGGTCGAAGAAGGATTACAGAGAGGTGCACACCAGCTTCTCGGTGCCGAAGACTGTACAAGACAACGGCACGTTATGGGCTCACATCTTCATCGCCCAGGCTGGCGCTGAACAAGATCCTGCTTCACCCAAATACGATTCGTCCAAGGCGTATAGAATGCTGCGTCCATTGACCTCTTACCTGGCAAAGAAGAAGGTCCGTAAGACGA
Organism: Pseudocercospora vitis; assembly: GCA_026120125.1. Taxonomy (NCBI): domain Eukaryota; kingdom Fungi; phylum Ascomycota; class Dothideomycetes; order Mycosphaerellales; family Mycosphaerellaceae; genus Pseudocercospora; species Pseudocercospora vitis. Next base: position 529,469 of record JALRML010000013.1, on the reverse strand, counting down.
GAAGTCTGCTGGGTGGACACAACGAGACCGAGACGGAGGAAATTGAAGACCTCCCTATCGGTCCGAGCGTGGCATCCTACTACCACCCCAACTTTACGCTGTCCTTCGTTCCAGATACTGGAAACGCTCAATGGGCATCTCTACATCCCGCCATGCGCCAGTTCTACGTTCTTGAGGCCACGGGAGCTCGTGACGAAACAGGCAGGAATGCATGGTACTACCCAGTGCTGTACCTGAACACGTTCTGGCAGCTAAAATCGCAAATGATCGAACTCAACTCCACCATACCCATGAAGACACTGCCTATCAATGTCGATGTCAGCAGCCTCGCCAGCTGGCAATTCAGTGTAATGGCTAGCATGGACGAGGGTATGAAAGAAACAGCTCGAAAAGCTGCCCACGGCGAGAGCACTCCAGGCGGTGGTGATGGCTCTGAGATGGAGCTCATCAAGGAGACGCTACTCGACACTAGTCCGTGGCTCCTTGGCACCACAGCCATCGTCAGTATCCTGCACATGATCTTCGAACTGCTCGCTTTCAAGAGCGATGTGGGTCATTGGCGCAAGAAGAAGGACAATGTCGGTGTCTCTTTCCGCACCATCTTGTCGAATGTGGTCATGCAATCTATTATCTTCTTGTACCTGATGGACAACAATGAAAACACCAGCTGGATGATCCTTTTCGGCCAAGGTATGGGTATAGCCATCGAAGCATGGAAGGTCACCAAAACCGTCAACGTCCGCATTCGTGAGCCAGCCGCGGGCACCTACGCGTACCAGCTTGGCCTCCCGTACACCATCGTCCTCGAAGACAAGCACAAGCTCAGCGAGACGGAAGAGCAAACCGAAGAATACGACAAAATCGCCTTCAAATACATGGGGATCCTCGCCATCCCTCTCCTCCTAGCCTACGCCACATACTCCCTGATCTACGAAACCCACAAATCTTGGTACAGTTTCATTATTACCACGCTCGTCGGATCCGTCTATGCATACGGTTTCCTCATGATGGTAAGCGAGATCAGACCGCCTTCCCGCAATCCCCACTGACCTCACCTCTCCAGGTTCCCTCCTTATATATCAACTACCGTCTGAAATCCGTGGCGCACATGCCCGCCAAAGCCATGATGTACAAATTCTTGAATACCTTCATCGACGACCTCTTCGCCTTCACCATCAAAATGCCCGTTCTCCACCGTCTGGCCACGCTCCGCGACGACGTCATCTTCTTCGTCTATCTGTACCAGGCGTGGGCGTACAAGGTCGATTACAGTCGTGTTAATGAATTCGGACAGGGTGGGGATGACGAGGAAGAGGAGAGCAAGAAGGCCAATAAGCCTTTGACGAGTACCGAGGGAAGCAAGACCGATGCTGATGGGAAGTTGAAAGGGGATCTGGATGAGGCGAGTAAGACGACGGGCAAGGAAAAGAGCGCTGGGAGCGCGAGGAAGAGGAAGGGATAAATAGTGGATGAATAACCGAGTCACAAATATGCATGCGGCTGTAATGATATGATAGATATGCATGCATATTACGGACCATGAGAAAAGCAATTCACTTGTGACTATGCAAAGCACTTCTCTTCTCTCACTCTTCTATCTTAATGGTCCATATTCACACTATAAATCCAGCACCACTGACCGCTATGCAAAAGAGCAAGAGAAACTCCCGCTGTACAAGAATGGTAAGTCCTAGCCCTCATATCTCATCAACTTGCTCGTCATCCTTCCCCGCTTTCGCTTTCCCGTTCGAATTCAACGTATCCATCTTGAAACTCTGTCCAGCTTGAGCGCTCATGCCGATAGCTTGTCGTCCAGTCTCACTCGATTCCAAGAATTCCCTCAGCTTCTCCTTGAAAATCTCCAGACCTTGTGAGCTGGCGGCGTTCGTCATCCGGAGCATGGGGCCCCAAAGGTTGAGGGTGTAGGTCACGTAGGCTCCGGCTCCAAGGAGAATCAATAGGATGAAGTAGACTGGGTTGCGGAGGACTATCAGACATGTTAGTAATGGGCTCGAAGACGGGCGCAGATGTCGTAGTCGTCTCACCTGTGACGATCTCATTCCATCCAAGTGCTAAGAGGAGACCGTAAAAGTATAGTGGAACCTGCGTCACACCTCCAATGGCGCTGCGCTTGGCTTCAACGTAGACGCCATCGGCGGTCTTCTTGAAGCGCGTTTGGAGATCTTGTTGCCTGCCGTCAGTGATCATTGTCATCTCCTCCTCCAAGGATTTGCCTTCTTCCTCGTCTACACCCCCGATGGGTGTCAAGTCCTCCTCATCAGCAGCAGATACAGTACTCGGCGCTTCCCCAATCCAGGCATCCAAAGGAGGTGGCTCGGAAGTTCTCGACAGCTTGAATTTTGCAAGGAGAGGGATTAGTGTGAGAGTACTCTCTCGGGCTTTGGTGTAAAGACCCTCGATATCATCAGTGGGCCGCCATATCCTGGGAACACCTTCCTCATCGTATCGGAACTTGTCTTCAAAGTTCTCACGCAATTTCAGCAACAAGTTGCCCTCCATGAGCTCTTCATCAATTTTGTCGCGCAAAGCTCCCCAAGACTTCCTTCTCAAACGCCAGAGTCCGACTTCGACCTCATCAGGACTGGCATCAAAGCTACGAGCCCTTTCAGTGAAGCGAGTCTCGGCGTGTGAGACTGTATCTGTGAAGACAGTCCAGATGCGGTCCCACAGCTCCTTCTCGGTAGGCTTTTCGCCTTCTGCAGGAGCTCCACCACCCGCACGGCCAGAGCCAAGTTTGTTGAATTCGACACCTACGCTTTCGCCAAGCTTACTTCTGACCCATCTCTCGCTCCTTGTCGCTAGGCGTCTCATCTCGTCCTGCCTTAACCGAGCGCTAACCTCATCAAGATCTTTCTGGAAGAGGTTGAGTTGTTGCTTGTAATCACTCCAAGAGGTGCCCTCAATGAGTGATGCCTTCGCTTGAATGTCAAATCGTTCCAAGGCCTTCTGCTTCTCACTTGACACGATTTGATGAAAGTCGTAGTTCGATCCCTTCTTCTGGCCGGCCTTGACAGATGATGAGACTGCTTCGGAGAACTCTTGTACACCACTTTTGTGAGCAGCGCTTAATTGGCCGTGGAAGAGAGCCTTGAGTCTGCCGTCAATCTTTGTCTCGAGCTCCGCTTGTTTGCGCTTGAAAACACCCTTGTGATATCTGCTGGCCTCTTCTTCAAAACTTCCCAGGACGAGCTTCCTGGCAGCAATCATCTTTCCGCCAAGCTCAGTGATCACAAGAGGCCTGCCAGCAGCGACGCCTTTGGCCTGCAAGTCTTCCAGGGGTGCAATCACTTCGTCGAATGGAATGAGCACTTCCTTGGAAATCTCATCGCATCGGAATTGTGCAAGCAATTCTTGCTGAGTGGGTAGATCCAGGTCTTTGTTGCTATCGATCTGCTCCCAGATACCTTGCGCGTACATGGGAAACCCATCAGCTGGAATACGTCGGTGGTACTCAGGCAGAAGAACTGGCTCGTCGTCAACGAGACCAGCTCGTTTAGGGTCCCTGTAGCCTTCGCGGAACCTTGTACCCAGCCTTGCAACTTCTTGCTCGAACTTCTCAGGCATCAAAATTTTGTGCGGTAGGGCGACGAAAGCAAAGTCAAAATAATCTTCGATCCTGCTCTTCTCAAGTCCTTGTGGTTTGGAGAGAGATTGCCAGATCCGTGCCAAGTCCTGCAACAGGGTGTTTTTGAGGTTTTCCAAAGGTGTATGCCCGAGATGATCTCTGATCACGAAGAATAGTAAGCTTCGGGGGACACTCTTCGCCCCCTTGAGGAAGAGCTGCAAGTTGACCTCAAAGACAGTCTTCAGGAGTCCCATGTTGGCCCCTTGGTACAGACCGACTTGGTGTTCCCAAATGTTGACAATCAACACCTCGCTCGTAGCCAGGGCAAACAGGGCACTTTTACGCTCAAAGTCCTGGTCTTCACCCCTCTCGCGGCCATCTGTGCCTTCCACATCCATCACCAGGATATTAGGAGCCATGTTGGATTGCTCCTTCTTGTTCTTGGACATCCATATTCCTTTGGTCGTCTGCCGTCTTTCCTGCTCATTCATCACCCCAAAACGAGTCCCGAAGAGGAAGTTCAGCAGCGTGCTCTTGCCCGTACTCTGGCTGCCGAAGACGGAGATGAGGTGGTAGTTGAAGCCCGCTTTGGTGACATTTTGCACGTGCAGATATTGTGGCAGGTTGGGGTTGAAGGTCTTGTCCTCGTCGATGATCTGTATGCCGTGCTCGAAATCGGCGGCAGCCAAATTGTCGCCGTTGCCGGCGAACTCCCCATTCATCCTCGAGGGCGCGGTCGACATTCGGTGTGTGCTGGGGCGAGAGTCGTTCCCGTTGGGCGAAAGGGTGGCTGCCATGGTTCTTTGGGGATCACGCAGCTAAGCGAATAGCTACGTCGGCGGTCGTGCTCCCTGGTCGTGCGGCCGGTACGTGTGCGTGTGGCTGCGATCAGATGTACCTCTACCGCACTCGCGCTCCCCGTCCAGTAAGTCACAAGCGCGTCACTCCCTGCACACGACTCTTGGCACTCGTCAAGGGTCCAGCCGCTCTATCAACTTCACATCACCACAATGACCTTCACTTCAACCACATACCGTCACCCCATCCGCCATGTCTTCCATCAATCACTTTGACGTGAGCAGCCTCACGGGGAGAGAGTTCTTCGTACGCGCTCAGCACGTCTGTCAACTCTTCCTGACCTTCTACGGTGCCTCTGTATCATATATAGCCATCACCAACCTGCGAAAATATGAGGCCACAGCGAAGAAGCTGGCAGAGTGGTCGAAACAGGCTGAGCAAGAACTGTGGAAGACCCGTACCACGCAGGCGACTGGTGCTCTAGCGGTGAGTATACCCATGTTCAAATCTCGACCCAATCCTGCGACTAATCTTGCCTTGCAGATTCTGGCGTCATTCATTGCGGCATTCTTTCTCGCAGTCATTCCGAACGTTCTGCCTAGGATCGTGCGCTTGACGACGTCTCCGGCGATGCTGATCATCGTACTGTTTGCGAGAGGCCATATCAAGAACTACTGGGCGCCACGCGACGGCAAAAACATTACTCGCATTCCTCTCCCAAAGATGGAAGATTACAACGAAGCAGAGCGACAGACGGAGAAATTATTACAGGTGCTGGAGTATCTTGAGTATAGGTACGTGACCATGAGTCTAGGCTCGGCATGTCTGAGATATATACTGATCACATTCGTTGTCATTGCAGCTGGGTCATGACAAGTTTCGTAAATGGCATGGTTGGTAATTGAGGCGATGGAGGATACGTTCGTCACCCCACAGCGGATCTCCAACGCAATGATGCGATGGCGGCTCACGGAAACTTGTTGGACGTACAGATGATCGACAGGACATACGATGGCACACTGATATGCCGAACAAATCAACATACTTGTTCTGATGTGCTCAGGGCAAACTCTAACCATGGCCGCTGAGTGCGCAACAAAGCAGATTTTGCGGGGCGCATCGACGCGGAACCGCCGATTGTCATCAGTGCAACTCACTGAGTTGAGTCCCTCTTCTCAAGACAGCGCTGCTATCATTTTCCATACAATGGCGTGATAATCCACCTCCGGATTTTGGGAAGTGTCGATGCCCAGCGTCCATGTTCCGTTCTTCGACTCAAGTCATCCACGCGGCAGGACAATCACCACAACGATCAGCAAAATAACCTAACGACCATGGACAAGTACAAAAGATGTCTCCCCATCAGGGAATCGAACCCTGGTCTATCCTCGTCGTTAGACAACTGTTTTCCCAAGATTGTCTGCCAACTTCGCTCACCTCCCGCGCTTGTGGGTACAGTCACATGACAAGCGCTTTATATCGATCAGAAACCTGAATCCGGCCGATTTGTTGTGCCGACTACTAGACTTACGAAATCATAGCCACTAGACCAATGCTAGGTACAAGGTCAGCACATGCCTAAACCCTCATGTTCGTGGTGTAATCAAGAGACTTACAGGATTAGGGCGCTGAACTCTGATTGCTGAAAGCTGATTGGCTGAAGTCCTGTCGGAGTTTTTCCACATATAACACTCGCCTGTTTGGGTGCGCCGGAACATGGGCTTGCTACAGACATGGCAAAGCCTCGTCACGCTCAGCATAGATGGCACCGGTGGAGTTTGCGAAAATTTCATGTCAACCGCAATACCGCTTCCCTCGACAGACCTATCTGTGCATAAAGACGACTAAATTATCACAATGGCTGCCTATTGGTGACTATCCCACCCTCCACAGCTAAATTACCCACACATCATCTATCTACAAGAATCCTAGAACGGCGAGTACAATTGGCTTATAAAGGAGCCAGAAACCACAACCATTTCCCTCTCATTTCCAGACCACGAGTGGAGCTCACAGTATCCGTAAAGGATGCTGGAAAATAGTCCTGTCAAGCAAGATTTCCAGGCACAAAGCTTTCATTTCAGATGCGACCGCCAATGTCTTGCACGCTACCAAGAGCATTGAGGACAAGCTGCGGCACTAGAAAATGCTTCTCGAGCCTTTCGGAGGCCAGGCCGTTTCTGACGCGAATAGGCCACCCAGTGCGTATGGTGTCGATAGCCTCGTGGATGCCGAATCCAGAAACCGAGGAAGCGCTGGTTGAGAGTTTGGTGTTTGACATTATGGCGAGCGCTCCGGTGAAGCATTTGTTCGGTGCTTTGATGGTTGCGAGTAAGACTTTGCTCATGTTCGTGAGGTTTGTGGTCGGGATGGCTGTGATCATGCATGTAATGATGGATAATGGTACATAAATTCAGGCCTCGAGAAAAGGAGAATGAAAGTCCTTGAGAATTTCGCCAGATAAAGGAATGCCGAATGAACACAACCATGCTCTGTCATTCGTCTATACGCTATAATGCAGACTACAATTCATCACGCACACGCTCATCATCCTCGGCCCCCTTGCGCATGTCTTCTATGTTTTCGTCTCCCTTCACTTTCCTACCTTTGCCCTTGGGATTCCTACCAGGCTCTTCTGCTGGCACTGGCTCGGGAGGCACATCTCCTTCGGAATCCTTAGAAGCTTCTACTGGGGCCTCGGATGGCGCCGGCTCCTCGGCTTCTGCTGAGTCTGCTTTCTTGCCAGCCTTTGGTTTCGGGGATGACTTGGGCTTGGGCTTGGGCTTGTTGAGAATCTTAAGCATGGTTGATAAGTCGTCCATCGCTCGCTTAACGTCTGCTGCCTTGCGCTTTAGGTCCTTGACGAGCAATACTGGGTCTTCGTTTGGCTTGAGTTTCTTCTGCTCGGCCTGCTTCTCAGTGAGCCACGTCGAAACTTCATCGTAAGTCTCCTTGAGTCCGGTAAGATCAAGGCTAGCTAGGGGATCCGGTTCACCGCTCGGTGATGGTGCGGCATTGCTGCTTGATTCTGGTTCTTCCAGGTCGTCTGGGTCGCTTGACGGTGGATTTGTTGCACTTGGTGCCAGAGATGAAGCGGTCGAAAAGGCCGATGCTTTGGCCTTCTCGACTTGGGCTTCCGCCTTGAGAATCAATTTCTTCGAGTCGTCAAGGTTCTTCTGAAGCGTAGATACTAGGCCCGGACGACTAATGCCTTCCGCTTTGCGGGTCTTGATTGGGTCAACCAGACTCTTCAACGATTGAAGTTTCTTTTTCAAGGTAGCTGTGGTCTCCTTCGCTAAATCAGTTGACTCCATCCAGTCCTTCACTTCCTGCAGTGTCGCGCTAAGTCGATCGCGCTCGGCATCAGTGCTGACTGCTATGTTCTCTTCATTCTCTAGGAAATCACGAACTTGGTACGTAAAGCTCTCCAACACATTTTGAGCCTCGTCTCGCTGAAGTCGAGTTTTGTCGGACTCGTCAAAAGCTTTCAATCGCTCTAAAGTCCGGGCGAGTTGTGCAGCATCAGGTTGCGGAAGTCCCTCGGAAGTGGTTGACCATTTGAGTGGAATGACCTCCACTCGCTTAGTCGGGATGGCGGTGGCAGTCGTAGAAGATGCCGACTCAGTCCCGGAAGCAGCGGCAGAGGAAGATGACGAGGCACCTACCTGCTCCACAGGGCCGTCGTCTTCCAATTCATCGCCGAGGGTTTCTTGATCTTTTTTCTTGCCAAAACCAAGCCATCCCTTGACCGAGTCTCCAACACCACCAGTCTTCGCAGTCTCATCAGTCTCACAGCTGACGGATCCTGCAACGACATCGGGTAGACCGTGCTGAGCTCCGAGCTTGACACTGAACTTCGTGTTCATGTCATCCTTGCCGCAACTCGCTCTTCGCTTGAGTTCTTCGACCGATTGGGTCAGGTTGTCAGCAGTCACCCTCAAGATGGGACGATCAGATCCAGCCACGGTTTGGTAGAACCCAAACGAGAAGTTCTCCTTGTCCTTGAAGCTGACCTGTTTCGTGGCAGCGCCAGAACCAACAAGTGCCTCGGGTTCGAAGAGTGGCGTTTGTCGCTGACTACCATTGTCCACGTATGTCAAACCAGTCGCGTAGACAGCAACATCAGAATCGCGAATTTCCTTGACCTTGAAGCTTGGTGACAGACCTGCTGCCTTGAACGCTGCCCCAAAGACCGCCGACTCATCTGGATTGACGCTGCTTCTAATCTTGGCTTGGTCGTCGACCACCTTTTCGAGCTTAGCCTGGACAAAAGGAGTGCGTAGCGCGCCTCCATGGAGGATGACGGACTTGATGTCCTTGACGCTTAGCTTGGCCATCTTCAATGCCTCCACTATAGGAGACTCGACACGGGCGGCGAACTCAGCAGCGAGCTCCTCGAAAGCAGCTCTGGTCATTTTCGTCCGGAAGTCAATGTCGGGTAGAATTTCTTCCAATCCAATATTGACGTCGGTGTTCGCGCTGAGGACTTGGCGCGCTCTCTCAGCTTCTTTGTAAATACGAGCCATGGCACGTCCGTTGGCTTTGATCTGATCCAAAGTAGTTCCTTTGCTTTGGACGTCCGACTTCTTGAGCAGCTGTGTGACAAGTTCATCCAGAATGATGTGGTTCAGAGCATCACCTCCGAGACTTCGCTCATATCCAACACCCAGAACTGCCACTTCTTGAACAGTCTTGTTGAATCGGCCAATGTCTTTCACACTCTTGCTCTGAAAGCGCAGGACAGTGGCAGAAGTAGAGCCAGCACCCATGTCAAACACCATGTGGTATTCCGGGCTTTCGCCTTTGGTAACTTCTGGGAAGTTGCGAGTCTTGGCGTAGTCCAATCCAACTGCCAGTCCATCAGAAATGAGGGCCATAACATTGAGGCCGGCGAGACCGGCAGCTTTGGCGATAGCCCGACGCTCATCCGCTGTGTAGAAGGGAGGGATGGTGATGACCGCGTCTTCGACGACACTGTCCTTCCCAGCCATGATCTCAGCGTTTCGCCTGACATTGGCCAGCTGCATTCCAACCAGCTCCTCGACGCTGAAGGGAACAACATTATCGGCAAAAGCTGTGCTCTTGAAGACTGTCGTACCAAGCTCTTGCACCTGCTCGGCCTGAAGAGCAGGATAGCGTTCCTTGTACGTAGCCAATGTCTGAGCACCGTCCTCGTCGTATTGCAGGCCAAGTAATAGCTTCAGGTTAGGGAAGACTTCGCTGGGGAAGCGTCCCTGCAGAGCCAATGCATCCCCGCCATAAGCTCGCTCTGGGAAAGTGTCGACAGCGGCAACGATCTTGCCTTTACTATCTCGATTGGGCTTGAATGCCAATGCGGCGGTCTCTTTCCGTTTCGAGTCCTTGGTAAGAACGATATCGAGCGGGATGCCGGGCTTGACCAGCGCAGCTTTAATGTTGAGCGTTCCAAAGTCGATGCCCAGTACCGCTGCTTCAGCCGTTGCCACAAGCAGCAGCACGAGTGCAATACAGAGCGAGATCGGCGACGTTGCGCCAGCGCGCCGCCGTGCTATGGGCAACATTATCGTATCGAAAGCGTACGCGAAATGACCGTGTTCGAGTGTGTTCCGAGCAGCGCTGGTAGCAGACGGAGTCGGTTTAGAGAAATCGCATTGCAAAGAGCATACGTGGTGTCAGGATCGATGACTGTTCCAGAGCCGTCGGAGCTGCCGGCGTCGTGTCTCAAATGCAAAGTGTTCAGAGGGTAAAAGGCCAGCCAACACTGGCGGCTACTCTTTCATCATATCCATAACCATGCCACCTGTCTATTTCTATACACTTAAGCTTTCGGGAGTCCGCTTCACAGCCGGCCCCTGCATCTGGCTCGGCCCGTGACAACATCGCCGCTGTGTTCAGCCTTGTACGCCCTCCAAGACTACTTGTACATATACACCGACACGCCTAGCGTCTACCTCCCATCTTCACCATGGGCGCCGTCGAGATGACAAGATCATCATTGGCGGATGGAACTTCACGACAACACCCGGAACCTCTGGTAACGACCGCAGTGGAGCGCCCTCTAGTCGGCGATGGTGCCATAGGGGATTGTGGATCTCACACACTCTCTCAGCCTTTTTGATACGGTCTCCTGTCCATGGGTTTCAATGGATCTGTGTGATGTCTGCACCGTGGTTAGCTGTCTCTTCGAAAACGGTTGGTCGTTGACCGTTTGGACCCATCTGACGCAATCCCGCACATTACCCATACCACGGCAACGGGCAGTTGGTATACTGAACTAGAGAACATGCCTTGCTATCGTCTTACTTGGCTGCATGCTAAATAGGTGATCCAAACGATCAAGGGACGTTGCTCGTTGACTGGGTGAGGTTGCGCAGGACAGTCAAAAGATTGTTCGCCTGCCAACGAGAGTAGCAAAGTCCCATATATGAGAGCATGTGAGGCAGTGAACTGTGCAGTCATCTACTGTCCATTTTGAAAAGCACGATGACTATCATGGCAGGTTCTGCAACACGCATGGCTCTGATAATCGTACGTACAGAGCCTGAAGCTCAGCCCGGGAAGAGAGAGGCTAACGTAGACAGTACTACCTCCTCACGTTCTCCCACTTCGTCCTCGGCGCTCGCATTCCCTCGCCCGGTTCACGAGAAATTGCCCGACGACAAGCAGGACCTCGCTTTCTTCAATACTCGATCAATCCACTCAGCAAAACCTACACACCCTATAAAGGCAACGGGTCCACAGCATCCGGCTGGCCATCCGAGTCATCCTGGCTCCCCTTCCAACAACTCTGGTTCATTAACCAACAGGTTCTCATCAATCGGATTTGCGACAATACGGAAGCCGAAACAGGATGGCTGCTCGGTGCCATCCACCAAGTCTCCGCAGGCACAGGCGTAGACCCACGATTCATCCTCGCAGTGATCATCGAAGAGTCGAAGGGTTGTGTGCGCGTACAGAGCACCAGCCTCGCTGTGAAGAACCCAGGATTGATGCAGAGCTATCAAGGCACAGGGTCTTGCTCAGATCCAGTTGTACAGAGACCCTGTCCTTATAATGAGATTCACCAGATGGTCAGGGATGGCACAGCGAGCAATGATGCTGGAGTGGACTTGAAGGATCTGATCGCCGCGAGTGGCAAGAGCGACGTGAGCAGGTTCTATATGGCGGCGAGGATGTACAACAGCGGGCCGCATTCGATTGGGGATGACCGAGATCTGAGTGCGCCAGGAGCAAACGCGTGTTATGCGGCAGATATTGCAAACCGATTGACCGGTTACGTGGGAGGTAGTTGCGGAGTTGAAGCATAGCGGTCTTAATTTAGGGTATCCTGATAATGATAATGATAATGTGGCCATCTATGGCAACTTGCTCGTGTCGATGCCTTTACATGGTGGTCCGAAAGGCACGCATAGAGGAGCACAAACTGTATCCTCGACAGGAAGCTCTCCGGTGTCGACGTATCTTTTGACGTGCTTCCACATGCAGTCACCTGGGGGCCAGAGAGCGCCGTGACCGACTCCGTCTTGTTCTAGGAAGACACTGCCATTGAATCTGCCAGCCATCTTTGCGGCATTCTTTGCAGAAGTTGCAGGATCAAGGCGGTTATTGACAAATAGGATCTTGGCATTGCCTCCAAATGGACCATCGTACCGCCATTTGGTACGTAGAGACTTGGGCCACGTCCAGCAAGAAATTTTGTAATTTGCTTGCAGGCCTGCAGAGGCCAAGCCAAATCTCTCAGTAAGGTGGTTGACATAACCTTTGAACTCCGATAGAGGCTCGTCGGACAAGGGAGGACCATCACTGCAGTGCACGGCGGGTCCAACCTCGCCGCCCTGGTACTTCTGCTGAAGCAACTTGTCGGTAAATGTGTCTTTGGTAGGCACTGGCCTTTTCCAGAATGGAATGCCAGGATTGACATCAGACAACACATCGTTCAAGAACTTTGCAAACGGCTTGAAATAGAAAAGTGGCTGATACGAGGTGGTGAGGAAGCCGTCTTGTATGTCGGCCGTCGTGATTGGCATCGCGCGGCCGTCTCCGGTGGCGTACTGTGGGAAATCGTCAAGAGACTTCAGCAGATCATCGAAGCGTTTCCTGATGTCGTCCGGGTTCCTGTCTTCAGCTCTGTGGAAATCGCATTGTGTCTTGCCTGCGAAGCATCTATCAAAGAAGTAGTCTCGGATTTTGCTATGGTCGTCGATGCCTGATTCGTAGCGAGAGATCCAATTGTCGGCATCAATATTGGCGTCCAAGACCATACGACCAACATGCTCGGGAAACATGGAAGCAAAAGTTTGACCCAGAAACGTGCCGTAGGAAGTTCCAAAGTACTGCAGTTTGCCGCCTGCTTGTGATCGGACAGTGTTGGCGTCCAAAGTTTTTTGCCAGTTGTCGCCACCACCCGATAGAAGGTTCAATTCCACGAGTCGTTGTTGATCAATCTGCCTCACGATCTCCAGTATATCACGAGCCACGTATGCTGTTGATACGAAACGTCGTACATTGTGGCCATCGCTGTACTTTCCATTGCCAGAGGTTGCACACAGTTCGCCGCGTGCTTTCTCGGCTGCCCAGTTGTACTTCAAGGCGTAATCGCCGGATTCCAGTCCGCCTACAGCTTCTTTTTGATCGTACCAGATCTCCGCTTGCATAGCATTTTCGAAGCAGTAGGCATTTGGGGAAGAGCTGAAGACACCCCTGGGATCGAAAGACAAGATCTCGTAATGCTTAGGTCCGGCAAGCTGGTTTTGAAGCTTCTCAGCATTTGCTAAAGCCCAGAGAGTCCCTGGTCCGCCTGGCCCTCCCGGATTCGTGATGATAGTGCCCCCGTGACTGGCGTCTGAGATGGGTACTTTCGCTGGAAGTCGTAGGAGGGCCAGGCTGATATTGTTTGGATTGGATGCGTTTTGCCAGTCCAATGGAACGGTCAAACGTGCGCACTGGAACTTTTCATAACATTCACTCCAGATCAAACCATCTGAGCTCGGAAGAGTTTCGAAATTGAACCAGGGTTGTGTGGAGTTGCCCGCTATTCCGTCCACTGGGAATCGCGGTAAAAGAGCTCGTGCGAGATGTATGCTACATAGGCTTGCCAGCAATATATGGCCGGTTAGAAATGCCATGTTGTGTTAAGGAACGAGAAAGCCGTAACCTCACCGCTAGGCACCGCCATCCAGATAAGGACCTACCTGCTCCGAGGAGCGGCGCTTGGCGCGGGTGTATTGCAGTGCCTCAAACAGGCAATTGGTCGGCAAGGCAGATTCATCACCATTCTCACCTTAGTCGCGGTTGGAACGTTGATGCATACCAATGGCATCGACGGGTATGACAACGACCGGCATTCCTGTACTGAAAAGTGGGCGACTTTAATCTGATCCGCTCTTCGGCAAGAAGCACAAGCCAATTCCAATCACGTGGGACGCGGATGGGCCTATACTTTAGACGAGTTCAATGTCGGTCATTGGAGATTGAGCAGCACGACATCGTCCTCCACGCTGAAATGCATTCAGTCGGGATGACTATTGGTAGGCGGGCGGCTGTCTTCTATTGAGTATGGAAACGTTACTCGTTCATGGACTCTGCAAGCACCACTCTCAGCTTGAATAATCTACCCTGTGGATACTTGCTACAATAGTACGCACGGGACCAAACTCTTACGAATGACAACACTCTTCTGCCGTGTTCAAAGTGTGAGCTTCCGCGCCCGCAGATACTCATAATGAGGCATTGATGTCTCCACGACCTCTTTCAAGAAGCTCGCGACATCCTCACCGAACTCCTTCCTCCACTGCTCGTACTCCACGTCGAACTCCGGCCGCTTCTTTGCGAATTTGGGCTCAAGCCCGGTGGAATTCAATAAAGACCACAGCAGACTTTTGAACGTAGGGTTCATGTTGGCAAGCTCTTCGTCTGTCGCCTTCGGCCATGAGAATATCGCCCGTTCAGGTTCCATACCAGCTTCCTTGCACAACTTCTTCACAAAGTCTGGACTGGTCATATAATCCTCGGCTTCTGCCACGACCGGGATGATGCCTTTCGAGACGTACCAGTCGTAGAGCTCTCTCTGCCAGTTGAGCGTGCAGATAACGATTACATTGGCTCGTTGACTTCCGTGCTCCATGTCTCTCAGGGCCAAGTATCCCGCTTTGACGATGTGAGCGGGGTGACGGATGTTCATGATCACAGAGGTTCCTGGACGCAGGAGAAGCTCGTCCGGAATGAGGGTATAATTGCTACCGCCATTGTACGCTCCGGAATTCCATTCGCTTTTGGCAAAGTCGAGAGCGCGGTCCGGACTGAGGGCGAAGTGAGGGTGCTCATGGACGAAGAGGGTTTGGCCCTGCAAGTCAATTTAGCAAAGCTGTCAGTTTTCACCAGTTCATGCCAGGAGCGATACTTACGGCTTCCTGTGCAGCCTCAAAGGCGTCTCCCCATGTTTTGGCTCCAGCTTCGACGAGATCTGTATACGATTTCCGTACTTCATCGCTCAGTCCCGACTGATACGACTCATCTCCTAGGACTACAGACTGGCGGGGTCTTGCGGGTGCGAAAGGATGTTGGATGTATGTAGTCTTAGGCTGATCTGACATCATGCGTTCGAGCAAATGGCAGCCTGTACGCCCCTGCGTGAGCAGCAATACTTGGGACGGCATTCTGGCGTCAGAAAGGAGTGCCGCGTGTATGCTGCGAACAGCGTCAGCCGTATCAGACTTATGGAGCCATCATGAGGAAGGATTTGACAAGCTGTACATCTCAGCTCGGGCTATCCGGTGGCTAGTAATAAGCAGCCTAGGGCACGGCTGAAGGATCAAGCTCCAGTTTCGGCCCCGATACTCGTTGAAGCCATTTGATTCTTCTTTCAACGTGAACCTGGCGCCGTGCTGCGAACGCATTGAAAGTGCCTGCTCTCCCCGACTATCGATGCTACAGCTTTGCGAGGCCCTCAAAACTGAAAACATTCTTTCCTTCGGGGCCAAGCTTAACCATTCCGCGTCGGTTGATAGGTTCCAACTTCCAACTACAGAGCTCCCGTAGTGTCATTTCGTCAGCATGATTCGCGAGGAAACGATGGCCATTCATCAACCTGCCGACGACATGCCCTCTGAGTGGGCTTCCATCTCTGCTGTACTCAACTGTGTATGTTTCCACGATGCCATCTCCCTCTGCCTGCTCGACAACCGTAGGTATCTGGACGTCTGTGACAAATTTCGGTAGTGGTGCATTATCCGGATAGGGTAGACCATCCGTTCTTGGGCTCCTGGAAAGGATGACTGCATGCTGATACGAAACCCAGCCACCGTTCGCAAGAATGAGGCCCGTCTTACCGTTTCCCTGGCGAAGCTGTCGTACCATCTCTGAAATAGCGTGCAAAGAATAGTTGTTTCCGGCTCCCCCAAAACTTGTAAGGCCGCCGAGCAATGTAACAGGTTTCGGAGAGCCTGTCATTGGTAGGCCGAGATGCTCACAGGCGAGCTTGGGCACAATAGGGAAGCAGGAATAGAAGTCGTAGAGATCGATTTCAGATTTCTGAACGGAAGAGACATCGAGCGCGGCGTCAAGTGATCGTGAGATAGCAGGACTCCACCAGTAAGCGGGTCGCTTCCAAAAGTCGTAGCTGTCTGCTGTTCCCGCTCCGCCCAAGGGATATATCCACTTGCTGGAAGGTACGCCGAGCTCTCGCGCATACTCTGTAGAGGTGAGAATTGCGGCTGCAGACAAGTTGACAGTGTTGAAGGCATTCATCAGAAGCGGATCTTGCCGGTATCAGCTCGAGATCATGCTCCAGGTGTGGCCTTCGACTTACAAGGGAAACAGATCATGCGATTCTTTGGCGATACGGTCCTGATCTGCTCTTCGCTCGCACCGGGTGCCGGGTAACCCCAAGCATATTCGTTCTTTTCGGCCACTTTCGCGAACTCGGCATACATCTTCGCAGACTCAGCATGGTTGTCCAGGATTGACTGATTTCGTCGCGCTCGAAAGGCATTTTCATATAAAGGGTAGATTTGAATTGGATTGCCTATGTTGTGCCTTGCACCATAAGCTGGTTGGTCAGCATTATTTTCGAATTGGTGAAGGGTTTTTCCCTCGTGCAATCACCTACTTTTCTCGAGCTGTCGAGTAGTGGGCGAGAACACTGAGCTAACTTCCCTACTGGGCGTTGTCCAACCTGGCGGAGGCATCTTCTTTGCACTTGCAAAGGCAGTTACTGAGGAACGAATTTAGCGAAATATCACCCTTACTCTTCAAGGTACCCACAGGATGCTAACGCCTCCCCTCCCGTGACCACAGCTACTCTGTTCTCGCCCATGGAAATGCGACGAGCCGCTTCATCTAGCAGATGGCATGGTTCATTGCCGCCATGATCACTGATATGAGTATGCAAAGGCTTCACTGCAAGTCGTTCCGCGATAAGTTTGGGATAGTCACAGGGCCACGTCCAAGACGCTACTACATCTATGCTGTCGATGGATGACTGGAGAGTTGCTAACGACGACGTAGCTAGTCCGGTGTCCTTGATAGCGTTTTGGATGGCCATGATCATCAATTGCAGTGGTTCTATTGCATCTTCCACGCGTTTTGACCTGTTCACAACGTCGCCGACGCCAATGATCACGGGCTAGGTCGATGTCAGCATTTCGAAGCTTGGGTCCTTGACTCTATTGTCGTACCGTCTTTCGAGGCGATCTCGTCATGGTTGCTCTGCACTTCTTAAACTTCCCTATCCCTCTATACAGTCGGGGAGACGATAACAAGTTGGAATTGGCCCTCTATGTTTAAGCGACAAATTCATGTTGTTGGTGATCACGATGGAGTCGGATGTGGAGATCAGTTTTCCCTCGGCTGTTGTCTGTGGAACCCTGGTAAACCGCGGCAACGACAACTCTCCTCTTACTTCCATCGACCGTGATTCCACGGACCGAATCAAGGAGAAATAACATCAGGGAATGCTGTGAGGCGGTACATCTGGATTGGAGAATATAGATCAAAGCATTTCTACCATTTACGACTTCTCAATTCCCTTGGTTCCAGGGTCGCCACTTCTATTCAGTGTTGCGTCCGAAGGGCTGCGATCTTTGTCCAAAAGCAAAGCACTTGTGCAGTCAATGCTAATGTGTTAGCCTGAATGCACATTATGATGTCAAGAGTCGTCGGAACAGGTTCATCGGTACTACTCGAAAGATCTTGCACAGCATTGTGAAAATTGGTAAACTACCTATTGGCAGGAGGAATAGGCACTGGTCAGGCGCTATTCAGTAGAAGATTCTGCTTCAACGCCGTCAAGGTGCAAAAGATATCTCATACACGCACGACGAGCTTCCTCAGTCTGCCAGCCCAGTCCAGTTGTAAGGATGTTATTCAATCTCTTACGGAATGCTTTGAGGCTCTAGAGTCTACCATGAAGTGACGTAAACTCGACTTTAGAGGACATGAATCCATCAATAGTGAACTATTCTCACCCATATTCAAGAGGGCGGCCTTTTCTCACGCCATCCTGATCAGAGTCGAAGTAATACAGTTGTGGAAGCCAAGCATGTCGGCACGCATCATCTGACATATTGGTCTTGGGCAAACTCTGCTGCAACAGGCCCATGCCTCTCGCCACACTCTTGAAACTGCCTACTGCTCTATCCTCATCATTTCACACGCTTGCGGATGCGTCTCTTACTTCAGGAGAAACCCAAATGCTGTACCGTGCTGCCAGAATTATTTGGGTATGTGCATGTGGCGTTGTCCTATGTGCATCATTGGCGGAATCACTCTCGCAGGTGTCGTATCGGGAGTTGAATGAGGTAGACTGATGGAAATTGTCGAAGCTGAAGAGACACGAAAGAGCAGCAGTAGGATTGGTAGGACCGTAGGATTTCACAAAATACTCGATTGGGCCGGAGGATCAGCCGGCCATGCCAAGCTTCGTGACATTCTATTTCTTCAACGCGTCTGCCACGCTTTCATTCAATCAATCCATGCTGATTAGACATTCGCGACTAATCAGGTTGGCTCCATGCTGCAAACCCCTTGGAAGACCGAAAAAGGACTAAACCTACCAATGAGACACGGATTTTAGCAATGCGGCAATAAAGCCATTGCTGAACATGTCAGATCTATTCTAACAATTCCGCTGATGGACAAAAGAACCTCCAACAACCGCTGTAGTGAGTGATCGCGTTGCCGCAATCACACAAATGGGTTCTCCATTCATTGGGATGAGTACGCCACTCTGCTCCATAGGATCGGCAAACTCCAGAGCAGACTAGGGGCATGGTGCAGAAGGTGAGGAACCCATTCTCCACAGGCCGCTAGAGTCAATGCGCTCGATATCAAGCGCCCTGCAGACTACTCATACTCGGGGTGAGAAGCGGCGCTTTTTCGCAAGGACTTCTGTCACTGAAGGTGTCATCAGGTAAGCAGCTTGGACGGGCCACTCTTCATTGCAGAAATATATCAGAGGCACGGGCAATTGGCTTGTTGCACCATTTCACAGTGCTTTTGGCCAAAGCACGCGCTTCACCAGCCTGACTTCCTCCCGGAGATTGGCGCACGCACAGATGCGAGTCGCAAGAGACGACACATCTGCGTCTGGCCATTGGATTCGTGGCTGAAGGCTTGCAGACGCCTCAGCTAGGCACGCCCAACATTCACCTCGTGTCGCGCGACATTTCCGCGCTAAAACTCAAAGCTCCGGCCACAATCTGGGGACCCCGCACGCGATACAAATGTGCTTGGTGCTGGATTCTTGGAGACTACGGCAGAACACCTGCGGAGGCTCTATGGACTGGCAAGTCCAGAACATGCGTGCTCATCCTACGAGGCGTTCCGGCTCTTGCTCTGATGGGACACGCTGCCTGGATTTAAGCCCTTCCAACCGGTAATAGACATGCTGGCTCCAGCTTTCCATTTCCCTCACCAAGGAGCAGAGCGTGGAGACGTGGTATAAGACCTCATTCTCTAATCAGGTTTGCTCTTCCTTGGAGGTGCCTCTCACTTTCTCATCGCTTTCCCCTACCCTTGCCTCGCTCGTTGCATCCGTTACCGGCATGGGTTTCTTCACAGATCTGCTGTTTGCAGGTGGCGATGATACGCAAGGGCATGGGAAGAAGCGTCTCAATGGTTATAACTTGTGGATGATCTTGTTCGTCTCGATCGGCTCGCTGTGCTACGGATATACTGCCAACGTCATTAGTGCAACGCTCGGTAAGATCTCTTGGGTAAGGGTATCCTCTTGATCTCGCAAAGCTGATCGAAATTCATAGCTCAACCGACATTTATCACTTATTTCGAGCTGGATACCCGACCAGATGCCACGGCTCTCCTCTCTGCCACCAACGGCATCTTTCAGACTGGCGGAGTCATTGGAACCATGTCTTTGTACGTTTGCGTCCCATGAGATTGTGATCCCTCTGCTCACTGCAGCATAGAGCCTACTTCAGCGACAGATTCGGGAGGAAGGGGGGCCTTGCAATCGTGAGCACGAGACAAAGTGACAGGATGCCATTCGGATTTCTAATGTGACGTAGAGTGCCACGCTATGCCTCGTCTCAGGAGCAATCTTGGCGGGCAGTGTCCACATCGGCATGTTCTTGGCTTTCCGTTTCTTTGCTGGAGCCGGGGCTTTCATGATTTTGGCCGCTGTGCCCATTTGGATGGCTGAGGTCTGCCCACCGTACCTTCGAGGAGCACTCGTTCAGCTGCACGCTGTGGTTCTTGTCCTCGGTTACATGTGCGCATCCTATCTTGGTTACGGGCTCTTCCATTGGACGTCTGGCCACAATATGGTCTGGCGAATCCCATTCATCGTTCAATGCTTCTGGCCACTTTGCTTGCTGATCGGACTCCGGTGGTGTCCTGAGAGTCGTAAGTCACGTCTGTGAGTTGCGTGTGACCAGGTGGCTAATGCAGTAGAATACAGCTAGATGGCTCATCCTCAAAGGACGACATGAAGCAGCTAAGCAGATACTCCTGCGACTTCACGACGATCCTGCTGATCCTACCCACAACTTCGCTCACACGGAGTACCTGCAGATTGAGAGGCAATTGGAAGTGGACCGAAGTCTGCCTACCGGCTGGCTTCATATCATGAAGAAGCCGTCCCACAGAAAACGTGCTCTGATCACCATTGGCACTACCGGGTTCATTCAGTGCTCCGGCATCCTGGTCATTAACAACTACGGTCCCTTGCTTTATAAACAACTTGGCTATGAGTAAGTCGACTCGCTATGCTCGCCAAATTTCTTATCATGCTAATGCTGGACAGTACTGCGACTCAACTTTTATATGGCGCCGCTTGGCTCACATTTGCTTTGGGCCTCGACCTAGTGGCCTGCTTCCTCAACGATCATTATCCTAGGAACAAGTTCATGGCTGTTGGTGTCTTTGGCTGCATGGTAGTGCTCGCAACTGAAGCTGGTATCGTTGCGAATTACCTGGGAGGCACGAACCAAGCCGCCTTGCGTGCTGGCGTCGCCGTCCTCTTCTTGATCGAGGTGCCGTACGACTTCTTCTTGAACGGAATGCAATTCATCTACTTATCCGAGATCTGGCCGATGCATCTCCGTGCCAAAGGCATGTCCCTCGGCGTCGCTATGATCTCGCTAATGAATATTGTCTGGCTTCAATCCGCACCAACTGCGCTCGCGAACATTGGTTGGTATTACTACCTGGCATTCATCATCCCAGGAACCATTGGTTCAGTCATTATGTGGTTCTACTTCCCGGACACGCTTGGAAAGCCATTGGAGGAGACAGCTGCGCTCTTTGGCGACGAGGATGAGGTCGTGGCATACATGCGAGACATTGCGATAGATAAGGAGGAGCACACTCGCTCACTTGGCTTTGAAGCCGCGAGGGAGAAGGAAAATACCGCCATCGAGATTGAGAAGGTTGCGTAAAGTTACGTACATGATACCAGGAACAAGAAGCAACATTTACAGGAGTTCATACAAGCATTCAATACATCATTTCTCATCATGTCCCTGCCAAGGGCTATCAATCTATATCAAGGATCTTGCACAATGCAGGAACTTTTCGCCGTCGACAGTGCATCGCTCTCACCCGATCCTGCTTCACTTATTCATTGTTTGACCCGGCTCCAACCACACCATTGCGGATACCAGCAGTGAGATCCGGCTCAGCAATCACGATGCGCTCCACCTGGTCATCGCTGAGCTTCGCACCGCTCAGTGTTGAGTGTGCCACCGAGGGAGCTACCGAAGACTGGATCTCACCGGAACCATGCCCAATGATACCGTTGTGCACCCCACCGTTCTGAAGTGTGCCTACAGCAGGATACTCAGCATCCGGCTGTACACCGGCCGTCGTCGTTGCAGAAGCGCCAGGGATACCTGCACCTTCAGCGCCCGAGTCTCCGACAACGGTTGGCTCGGCGCCAGACGTGGGGATATCAGACTCAACACTCTGCTCCCCTGTAGCAGTGGCTTCGGAGTCTGCTGGAGTGGGGGCGACCTTGTCGAGCAATTCCTTCTCGACTTCGCTCTTCTCGTGGACCGCTTCAGCGCTTCCCGCGGCGTCAAGGTCTGAGTGAGCTGCCTGATGACTAGCCACCACTTGCGCTGGAGCAGCATCACCAGCGTCTGGCAGTGCTCCACCCTGATCCTGCTCAGTGCTCTCCGCCTGTGGTAACGTCTGTGAACGATGCTCTTCGCCAGCATCTGGCTGTGTAGAGCTCCCTACAGTGTCCAGGGTATCCTCCGGCCCTTGAGACTCACCAGTCGTGATCTCGTCAGCAACCGCCTGCTTCGTGTCTGTGCGTTGGTCCTCTGGAAGCGAAGTAGTGGATTGGTCTCCTGTTACCGCTTGGCTGCCAGACTTTGCGGTTTCGGTGGCGTACTCAGCAGCATTCTCCGCAGCTTCTTTCGTATTTTGGACGCCAGCCTGTGCAGTTTCGGTAGTGTAATTGGCAGCAGTCTCGGCAGCTTCTTTCGTGTTCTGAACGCCAGCCTTTGCAGTCTCGGTGGCATATTCGGCAGCGTTCTCAGCAGCTTCTTTCGTGTTCTGAACGCCAGCCTTTGCAGTCTCGGTGGCGTATTCAGCAGCATTCTCGGCGGCTTCTTTCGTGTTTTGAACGCCAGCTTGGGCCGAGTCTGAAGCACTTTGAGCTCCAGCCTGTGCAGTCTCTTGGACCCCTTCCGTAGATGGTAGTTGTTCGGAGGCAGCTTGACCTGCGTTCTGCGTCGAGTCCTGGACAGACTCCTGGCTCGGCAATTGCTCTGATACATATTGTGTGCCACTTTGTGCGGTTTCCTCAACGGCTTCGACAGATGGCAGCTGGCTGTTAGCGCTTTCGCTAGCACTCTGAGCAGTCTCCTGGACCTTTTCTCGAGTTGGAAGCTGGTCAGACACAGATTGGGCACCACTCTGTGCTGTTTCCTTTACAGCTTCCGCGGAAGGTATCTGGTCGTATACATTTTGGCCTGCACTTTGCGCAGTCTCCTGGACTTTTTCTTGACTTGGAAGCTGGTCTGACACAGACTGGACACCACTTTGTGCGGTCTCCTTCACAGCTTCCGCCGAAGGTATCTGATCGTATGCAGTTTGGCCTGCACTTTGTGCAGTCTCCTGGACTTTTTCTTGGCTCGGCAATTGGTCTGCGACATACTGTGCACCGCTTTGTGCGGTCTCCTTCACAGCCTCCGTAGATGGCAGTTGATTGTATGCTGCCTGGCCGGCACTCTGTGCGGCTTCCTGGACCTTCTCCTGACTCGGTAGCTGCTCGGTCACGGATTGAGCACCGCTTCCAACCGCCTGCTTAACGTACTCGGCGCCACTAGCAAGCTGTTCTCCAATGGTTTGGTTGGAAGTTTCAGCAGCAGTAGCTACACCACCTAGAGTAGAGCTTCCTATTTTTGGTGTCTCCACGCCGACCGGCGTGTCCTGTGCCAGATCGCTCTCATCGGTCGTAGCTCCAGGTCGGGCAGCTGCTGTCTCTTCCAGGTTCACGTCCTGCTCGGTTTTCGGCAAAGACTGAAGTTCGCTGGCAGGAACTTGGCTTGTCGCTGACTCCTCGGCTTCCGACTGCTTCGTATCATCGTCAATGTTATACTTCTTCTCCTGGCGGTCTTTCGTCACTTCCTCATCACGATCCTGGTCAGCTGAACCTGGCAAGTTGCTGGAAATAACAGAGCTTGGTTCTTCCATGCCTGGTCGTGCTGCTTGTGTGCTCTCGAGGGTGGCGTCCTGGGAACGTGTTGGCTCACTTTGAGAACCTGTTACCAGGCTCTTATGCTGACTTTCTGATGTGGCTTCACTAGTCGATGACGGAGCGGCGGTGAGATCATCCTCGTCACCGAAGCCGCCAGGAACATGCAGATCTTCTGCATCTTTTGGCTTCTCCTCGGTGCTGACAGTCGGAGCTGTGGTATTCGATGCTGCATTCGTTGCCATGCTGATGAGGCTTCCAAGGCCGCTGGCTATCGCACTGACACCCTGCTTCACAGTGTTTGCTGCATCTTGGGTGGATGGCAGTTGTTGTGCCACTGACTCAGTGCTTGGAATTTGTGACCGAATCTGCTCGGTAGTGCTTTGCACAGAGTCCCGTATGGAGTGCGTGGTAGGTGCTTCATCTTTGACTGACTCGGCAGCGTCGGTGGGCTTGTTCGCTTGTACAAACGGTGCGGATTCTTCGTTCTGATTAGTAGAAGACATTATGGAGGCGTGGGATTTGTTGTTGTTTGTCGATGTTCGGGAATGGAGTCGTAGATGTAGTAGTGGTGTTCACGCAGCATGCTGGGATTGCATGTCAATACATACATAGAACCACTGCCTGTCTTCGTCACTTTGGCGGTGGGTTGGAAAAACGCCATATGCGGCCAATGACGAATGTATGTGCGGGCGAGCAAAGGGACGAACCACATGCACTCGTTCAGAGCTCGACAGCACATCACGAACCTTCTTTAGCCAAAGCTTCTGGGCCATTGGAGGAACCTTCAACGCGCCGCAAAGCAACGACAGCCGCCTCGAGCTCCTCCTCCTCCTCCTCCAACCTCCTCTTCCAAGTTTTGTGTACTGTCACGGACATTGCGTCAGTGGCCGTTCCCACTCCGCTTCAAGCTTGTGCCGATCATGGCGAGGGAAAGCTTGGCAAGGTCAGTATTTCATGTAGCATCCTTGGAGTAATATTCTGGTCAGAAATACAACATATAACAGGGTGCTGTATGGTATATACGTAGTCAGGTGCTCCTTGGGGATATCAGCTTGTGATTGGCTGCTGTCAAGCTTGGATACACCGCCCTCCAAGGCTAACTTACGGTCAGCAGCGTGTGACTTTCACCAGTCGCAGGACTACTGGAATCGCAGCGCTCATGTGAGCAGGTGATCTTGGCAGTGAACCTGCTTCTAGTCGCCAGTGAATTGTGATCCTGGTGATCTCGGCTGAAGCCAAAGTCAATTGGGTGTCTCAAAGCTAATGATGCGGTCTGAAGCTGCAAAGAGCGGAGGACGATGGCAGCAGAGGTTGGGGAGCGACAGCGGTGTACAATTCTAGGGCAGGAAGAAGCCTGGCGAAGCAGTCCTAGCTCTCATCCCGGCGAAGACGGAGAGATCCGTCGTAATGGAGCTCTAATGAGTCGAGTCTAGAAGGGCCAGACCAAAGTCTCAACATGGGAGGCCCGAAGTCCACCACCGATGGAAGACGACTTCTCAGCGCATGTGTAAATGATCCCCTTCGCTTGTCCATCATATAGCAGCAGCGACAGCGAAGGCAAAATACATATGGGTAATCGGCGCCCGGGATTGGTCTTTCTAGTGATGCTGCGACCATTCACGATCGTCACTGGGGCGAAGCAATGTCCATTTGTTGACTGAACGTGGCTATGCACGATACTCGTAATGTCTCCTTCGTCGTAGTTCGACCAAGGCATTGACGTCGCAATGACCTTCGGCCAGTCAACCGAATGCGAATCTCTTCCAGTTATTGCCCAGTCTTCTGACCCCATCTGCCACGCTCCATCCTTTGACATGGCAAATCTTGTTCACTGCATCTCTCAGATACTGGTCCATATGTTGGCCCGCTGTGTGTAAGTCGCTTTCCACCAGGATCCTGTCGTCCGGAACAGCCTTTACCGCAGCCTCAACTTTGCCGTCTTCGTCCTCAGACCACGCGTTAATGGTGGTGCTAAATGAGAAGAAGATCTCGCACGGTACTTTACGATCGATGTACTGCCTCACCGTCTCTGCAGGCCCAGAATAGGAGTGCAAACATAACCTTGGTGGATAAGGCTTAGGCCCGGCGCTCTCTGCACCTTCATCGTCATCTTGCCGAATACTGGCATTTCGAAGAGCTGCAAATTGCTGCTCTTTGCGCTCTCGTTTGGACAAAGGCTTGAGCTCATGCCCGTTCCAGGTTTGAGCAACAGTATCGTAGACTACTCCATGAGCGGCGACGCCGTGACAGGATACAGCACGTTGCATCTCTCCGGCAAGCTTGAGTTGAGCGAGGAGCACTTTTCTTTGATGTTCCATGCTAACGCGGTAAGGGCTAAGACGACGGCCCTCGCGCCCGCCAGGAGTTAAGGCTTCATCCCGCTCCTCTACCTCACCTGGCAGCCACGCCTCTGGTATACGAAATGACCGATCCAATCCTACCTCGCCGATGAGTGCTAGAGGGTACTTCTGGAGGTAGAGTCGGGTCTGTGATAGGAAATCACCCAATGGCCTTGGCTGCGGAAGCTTGATCAAAAATGCCCGGTCATCGGATATTGGGCTTAAGACAGATTGATAGTGAGCAACTTTCTGATCCGCCGTGAGGATCTTTGCTCCATCATACTCCCTCTCGTCAAACATTTGATGAGAAAACCATGGATGCCAACCAAATGCTGGGATGATCTTGTGTTCTTTGCTGGGGGTTCTCAGTTCCTGTGAATGGCACGTGTGAAGAATGAACTCTGTGGAATTACCTCCAGTCCATCGCCGCATCATTGGTTACGGCTTGAGAGAGGCCATACTGGTCCGCAGCATATGCGACGAGTTCTTGGTCCTGCGCTCGAGTGGCCATGACAGTGAGCACTTTTGCACGCATGCTGGGGATTGACTGCAGGCTTGCGAGCGTGTCCGTGGGATGGCAATGCGCGTCAAACACGCCGAGCTGCCACGGGAAGTCATCGCCTTCGCGCTCTCCAGCCATCGTTGCTTGGCGGTTGGGAGATGGCGGAGGTGATGCTCAGGCGACGACATATACCGGTAGCTTTAGTGATGTGCTGAGTCAGGAGCCAAGAGACGTGGACGTGGGGTGGTGCATCCCAGATCGAGACCTCCGCCTCCGCCTCCGACTCCGCCTTCGACTCCTTCTCCTCTTCGACCGAGAAGCCTCCCGTCTCCCCGGCCCTTCTCAGCTATGTGACGAGCAGATATCGCGGCAGCAGAGCATGCTATCCGTCACGACCACCACCACCAACACCACCCTTTCGTCGATCTCAACCGAGAACGTCCGCTAAGCCTCGCCATGGACAGTCCGGGTATTCTCAAATACAGATCGGACGGACAATGCATCATCCGTATCGGGTCAACGATCGGCCTCATCGAAGCCTCCATCTACCTTGCGCTGTGTCTGGTCAGCTTCACTCTTTTGGCCGTTTCTCTTTTCTGGCTGTCGCTATATACGCTCTTCCTGGGTGTGCCATGCTTGTTGTCTCGGAAGTCTGCCCCTGTATCTGTGCCCTGGGAGTTGTGGATCTCTTCTGCCAAAACGATTTATGAAACCTTCCGGGTCTACATACTAGGCATTGTCGCCACGTTCATCCATGGCAAAGGCCCGCCCCCTTTGACACCAAAGCAAGAGCGGCGTTGGCAAGACGCATTGAGACAAGGCCTCGTGAGCATTGGGTAGTCTCGATCTTGGTAGCTCTTTGCTGACATATTGTAATAGGTCACGACAGATGAGTTCAGACAGCGAAGACAGAGTTCTTATATCGGCTTCAGGGACGAGTCACGGAGTATGATCCAAACAAATGCCCGACCAATTGCAACTCCCCGTCCCCGAAGAAACAGCAGAGTTGGTTCTTCTGCAGCAATGGCCTCCAGCCCAGCACGTAGCGATCGACTAGTCGAGAATGGAGTCCAGGATACTCTGACTCTTGACGACAGCGACGATGAGCAAATCATGTGGATGGCGAGGACTTTCGCCCAAAGCTTCCAGCGCACTCAACAGGAGAAAACTCCTGCAGACTCGGAGTCTTCTGAGGAAGGTCCTAGTCGACTGACGGAGCGTCCGAGCAGAAGCATCAGTCCTGTCCTGTCTAGACTCTCACTTCGACCTGAAGCCACACGTGATATAGGACAAGGTGTGCCCGTCGACATGGAAACGCAGATCAGCATGAGCGGACCACTTAATCCCGACGCCCCTATAATCCATGGCCAAGATAGTAGTGGGTGCATCACTGATGATTTGCGCTCGCCCTACACCTTCAAGGGTAGTAGCAGCACTGTATGGCTCATTCCAACTGCATCTGCCACACCGCGAGCATACAGTAACAGTAACAAGAGCACAACGAGTCTGAGTAGTATACCAGAACCAGCCAGTGAAACGACGAATGACGACTCTTCACCATCACGACGGCACAAACGTAGCCGCACTGGAGAGCGACCTAGAAGCTTTCATTCGACATAGGAATCCCATCAAACCCTGTCGATTGCAACATTCTTCCGTGTCCAGCGTTTCGGTCCTTCTTCCCGTTTATCCTCCTGCTTGTAGCCTCAGGCCCGTGGATACAGTCGTTCAAGACGAGTCCGAATCATCGGCTTATGAGGTCGCTCCATCGTCTTCATGACCTTGGACACTTCGCCTTGCTAACGACTCTGGTAGATGGTTCCCAGTTCAGATCAAGCGAACTGGAAGAGCTGGCGCCGGATTTCGTGCATACTTGCAGGTTGGCAGCCGAACCTCTCGAGCTTTCGGCTAGCTTGTCAGGGTGAAAACCGGCTAGCGGTCAGAGTTTCACCTATGTGGCCAATTGGTGGCACACTTCGGAAGCTCCATTTTAATGCCTTGAATATGGATATACGGTCGGCTCTGAGTTGGCACAGGACGACCAACTGGCGGTGAAGGTGGCATCGACTTCATCTTGACCACATGGAATACCTTCGTGTTCATGTGCTGGCGTTCCCTTTCTCGTCTGCAACTCAACGCGCAAGCAGCTGGTCGGTGTAGCTGGAGCAAGCTCTGCCAGATCCCGACCCTCTCCTGAGCTCGATTCTGGACCTGGCAATGTATCTAGCCAGTCGGACAGGTTTGGTCCTGTCTCTGGGAGAGCTGCCAGCGCTGATGGTGGCAGATTGGATGGAGCGTATCCAGATGGACGATTAGTGAGGTCTAGGAACTCAGACCATTCACTCGAGCTGGTGTTTTTGCGCTTCGTGTCTTCAATCACACGGACTCGTGGCGCTTCTGCGGACGATAACGACACATCGCCAAAGATGTTGTTGAAGCAGCCTCGAAGCAGGCGACGGATACCGTGACGACGGGCCGGCGCAGGCTTCACCAACGGTTCTGGACAAACGGGGACGTTGCATGGGACTCGTGTGAGGCCCATCCCTAATAGCATAGGTGTCGCAGCGAGCACTGAGGTTATGGGCGTGAGCTGTTGGCCCAATGAGATGTCGCTAAGCTTCGACAGTGGTTGATTGCCGGAAATTTGGACCTCGAGACTGCCGTATTCCCCGAGAGGATGTTCGCTCAGTCGCAGCGAACCTCGAGCCGCTGGCTTTCGACGCAGAGGACGAGCTGTCAGGGCCGATGGTGTATTGCTATCCTTCACGGACTTGTACGCCTCTTCTAGATCGTTGAGATCAAGAGAGGAGATATGTGAAGGGTTGCTGCGGTCGCTCACTGACGGCATCGATTGTTCGGTCCTGACACAGACCGCGTTCGGGGTGAAAATATAGTCAAATTCATGCAAGGAAGGATTTGCATGTTCGCTGAGACTTTCGACGGACAACACCGCATTGGCATTGTGCTTTCCAGCAGACATAGCGGGTAGTGAAGAATTCGATGGCGAAGCGCCTGATGCACTAAGAGAACACGATCTAAAGGCACAAGTGATGAATTGGACGGTAGCTCCTGCGCTTGAGCTGGGCGCGCTGCAATGTCTTGTCAACCGTCTACTTCCAGGTCTTTGATTTCCAGGATCATAAGAACAAACCAAGGCCTTATGTCCTCCGCGGCAGTACAATTAGAGTGTCGACTTGACTCGTATCCAGGTCGGAGGCTGGGCGCGAAGTGGCGAGAGTGAACAGTCGAGCGAAGAAGATATCTCTGGACATAATGAAGAAGTGTTACAAGCTTCGAATTGCAATAGCTTCGAAACGGAGTGAAGGAGAGCACTGCTGCTGTTCACATTCACTGAAAGCATCCCGTGACAGCGCGTTTCTGCTATAACGATGTTGGTCAATGCTTTGATCAGGAGATAAAATCGATCGCACAAAGAGAACCTCGTCTGCTTGGTGAACACTTGACAGACCTAGTTGGATGGCGTTTGTTATCGACAACACTCAAGCGCTTCCAAGTAGCAGGTATGCCGAACAGATAACTTCCTTCCGGCTGCAGATTGTCCCCGAAGACATATCATCGACAAGTACACGGTGATAAGTGTGCTTCGCCTGAGAATCGTCTTTGTACATCATGCTCACCAAGCTCCAAGCTCAAGCAAGCAGTCCGACCAGTCAATGAAGCAAGCAAGGAACACCAAGAGGATATACTTGCAGCAACCAGTCTTTCCACTCACTCAACAACTGTTCGATGTATACAACTGAACATGGTAAGTCTGCCATGCGTCGCCACACTCTAGTGGCCATGTATCCAATGTTCGTGATGAGCTTGCTGACCATACGAAGACCTATACACAACGCACAACCATCAGACTACGACTGGTGGATTACACCGTCTCCAAAGTCATGTTCCAGGTGAGCTTCCGCTTTTGACATCGGCCACTGGGGCCTCCGCTTGGACAAGCGTTCCAGATCTAGCAGGCTTGACAGATGCCAACCTTGGGGTTCACATCACCGCAACTGAGTTCCCAGACCAAAGAGAAACTAGCCCACCAAATACGCTGAAGTCGCAAGACCGGAACTCACACGCAGAAAGTGAGCACCTCGTGAATGACTACGAGCGGTGCATTGGCCCTGCGAGATTGCAAAATCTACTGCGCTTCAGCGATGCTACTGCGCCTACTCCACAGTCAGCAGACGCCTGGGCAGATAAAGAGACCGTAGCGAGCACGAACCAGACTTGGCAACCAATTCCCAACTCGAACAGGAAGCGCAAGCGTCGCACAGCGAGACCTGGAAAGGAGCTCTTGATGGCCATCATCGTGTCGAAACACAAGCAGGATGGTCCTGGAGCTCGTTCCATTATCAACCCAAATGCTGTTCGTGCAACTCCGCCTATGAACGTCATTATCACTGATGGCGAGATTTGTGCTTGCATGCCGGACTGGCACCAGATCCGTGAGGTCGGCTACCGAATCACAAGAAACAGAGTGCCCACGGAGCTCTTGGCTATCAAGCAGCTGGAGGCGCAAGGTCTTCAGGACGAGGCAGCGCTGTTCAAGAGACGGAATGATCCTATCAAAAAGCGAAGAGGCTTCGCGATCAATGCTATGCATGATCGACCCCTGAGTACGCACTACAAGTCGAAAGAAGCCGAGGTGAAGGGTCTTGAGAATGAGCTGACTGCCAACACCTGGGGTAGGAAGGAGAATGTTCATTTCGGCACTGTCAAGCTCAGCGCGATGTACGCAGCTGTCCCGAGAGCGAATTGGCCTGTTGGACCTGATCGGGGCATCATGACCAAGTGTCTGGAGTCGGCTGAGCTCAACAATCAGCGATACCCCGATCTTACGACCAATGATTGGCGGTTCATTATCCGGCAATTTGGTGCCATGGCTACAGACCCGGTTCTGCCTGCTGATTCTGAGGGCAATCTGGATACCGAGTCTGTCATCCGCTTTTGACTGACCCACGTTCGCACGAATCCACTTCCCAGATGAACGGGAAACACTGCAAAAGATCTGCTCTTCATTTAGCACGAATTAGGCGCTGATAAAGAAGACATCAAGATCTATAAACATACCCGGGATTTCACCGAGAAACAAGCGTTATTTTGATGGAGCATGTTCCGGCACTATGCGCAGGAACAACGCTGTAGCTGAAGCACAGCATAGCATCTGGAAGCACGCTCTTGACATTACGACAACGTTTATTACCAGGTCATTCCAGCTTCTTTGCTCTGACTCTCAACCTCATATACCCGAGCACTACACCCTCATCTTCGTCTCTCCACTCCACCACATCTTCCAAGACATCCACGATCCACCCCACCGCCTCCTCCCTCCTCTGCGGCCCAACGATCTCCTCGATCGCATCCAAAAACACACTTCCCAGCTGCTCCACCCAAGCTCTCAAATCCTCAATAGGCGTAGGCCTATAATGCAATTCGCACTCCTCGACCTTGAACCCAGCATCTTCCAACTTTGTCCTCATCCAGTGTTTCGTTGGGAAAAACCAAGGCATGATCTCCCTCCTCCTAGCCTTTTCCTTCACTCCAAAATGCGCCAGCGCAGCAGTCAAAGCAGTCACCGCCTCAGCCACATGCCCAGCTCCACCGAATTCACAGACAAAATGCCCACCAGGTTTCAACAGTCGATATATGTCTGCGAAGATCGTCTCACGGACATCGGGCGCTCGCAGAATCCAGTGGAAACAAGAATTACTAAAGACCCAATCCCATCCTTCGATCCACGGAATCACGCCCAGCCCGCCGTCTTCCGAGGGCGGGTCGTGGAGGTTGGTACAATCGTGTTCAATGAATCTGAGATTTCCTGTGGGAGCGGCGGGGTCTGTATGGGTTTTTATGGCGTGTTCGATCATGGATTTGGAATAGTCCAGGCCGACGACTGCGCCTTTGGGGACTTTGTTTTGGGCCAAGACGGCGGTAAGCGAGCCATCGCCAGATCCGATGTCGAGGATTGTGTCCGTGGATGCGGATGTCACGAGGGCTTGCAGGGGCCCGGAGAGTGCGGGTATGTGGGCGAGGGTCTTGGTGTATGTGGTTGGGTTCCAGGAATCCTTCGGTCTAGTTGGTGGCATGACGGGAGAAAGGACGGATAATTTGGCGGGATACGCCGTTCAGCTGAGCTATAGGTGAAGAGCATTGCTGAGCAATAGCATACCCAGTCACACCTGTGTGGCTTGATGCACCTAAATGATGAGAGCTGACGTCGGCGTATGCATGATTGTCATTTGGCGGGGCATATGCAGGTTACGAACTCAGTAGGTCGCAGCGGTGTATTTCCGCCAATCATCTCAACCTCTTCTTGCTTTGTACTTCCTTGCTGGCTCATTATTACAACCCACCACCATGTCTCTCACGCCCTTTCAGCAACCGATTGCCAGCCTCAATCAAATAAAAGTCTCCGTAGACCAAGCCCGTGTCATAGTTCCTCCCATCGCCAGCTTGTGGGTTATTGTTGGCGGTAGCATGGAGCAGAATGGCTTCAAAGCCCTCAGATGCCTCAGTCCCCGCAGGTGTTGACACGCCTGCGCTTGAGCCAAGCGTAGCAGACGGATGCTGGACATCGATGTCAGAGAATCTGATTTGGCCAGCGAGCGTAAGAGCGAGAGTGTCTCGAATGAGTTTGATGGCAGCATCACGGTAATTTCGCCCTTTACGCCCAGATCTTCCAGATTTCTCGATCTGGTCCTGCAGCAGGATCATGCCACTAGCAGCAGTCATGGCAGCAGAGCTATCTCTCGGCGTCTCGTTTGGCAGAGGTGGCGCGTCAAAGTCCCAGAATGGCACGCCGTCGTCTGGAAGATGGTCCAGAAACCAATCTGCCATCTTGATACTGGTGTTAAGGTAGCTTTCATCTCCGAGCAGGCTATACACTTCGGCAAAGCCATAAATGCCCCAGGACTGGCCTCGAGCCCACGTGCTATTGTCAGCCAGTCCTTGCGCTGTACGGCAGAGATACAGCTCGCCGGTCGTGGCACTGTAGTCGCAGACGTGATAGCTTGACCCATCTGGACGAACATGATGCTCTCTAGTCTTGTCTGCGTGCGAGCGAACAATGTCGAGGTAGGCATGATGTCCTGTATAAGTCCATGCGCTGCGGACTAGGAAAGCAAGATTCATCATATTGTCAATGATGACCAGAACAGAGTCCTCATGCGAGCCTCGCGGGTTGTAAGTAGAGTTATCAGTATCCCAAGAGCGGATGACTCCTGCCCCTGGGACGAAGCGAGCAGCAAGATTGTCTGACATATTGGCCAAAACTGGTAGCCATTTGGTCTCATTGTTGTATGTGAGAGCAGACTCAAATGGTTTTGCCAGAAATCCGAGATCATGAGTATCTGTCAGGTTTGAATTTGTGACCAGTGGATCCGTCCACTGCTGCGTCAACTGCAACCATTCATCCAAGCTCGGCTGGTCTTCGAATGTCTGAGGCAGAAGACTCTGGCGCCGATGGTAGATCTGCCAGAGGCTATCAGGAAAGAAGCCAGCAGTCCAGCTTGAAGCCGAAAATCTCACCCAGGTGCCAGGCGTCTGTGGTTCATCAAGGGTTGGAGTATTGTTCTGCGCACCTTCGGTGTACTGCGGCCAGCCATGCTCTTCGCCCAGCGATGGCGGATTAGTCAATGCTGTTCGCCATAACCGTGCTTCAATATTCTCTGCGTAGAGTCCTGGCGACTCCTTCGTGTGCCCGATTGAGGCTGCTGTAGCCGCTGTCGTGAGCTGTGCAAGTCCAACAAACAGCATGGCTGAAGTTTTCTTGAAAATGCAGAGTTCATCGACGACCTCGCAGCTATTGATATAGACTGTCTGTGTTTATTATGGGGTCGTTGGTGCGACCATCCCGCATCAATGCTACACCGAGCTGGTCTTGGGAGGAGGATTTCTTCCTGCCGATCATGCAGCTCCAGACTTGAATGATCCGTGAGGAGAAAAGGACAAAAGCATTATTCCGGAGCCATCTCTGCATGCTGCTGTCCTTGACATTTCCCGCGTGTACTGAAAATTGAGAGGAGCAAAGGCAAGTAGAAAGGCAGGTAGACTCACTTCCTTGCCTTTGGAGATTTGGCCAGAGGCAACAAATGCGTCCTTCCTAGTCCACGCACTAGGAGTGAGCCTCGCATGAAAGGGAAGGACGCAAATGATGATGATACAGACAAGTGATAAAGAAACTATACACCCAGAGGGGATTATACTGCTCCGCATAGCTGTCTTGTTGTGGAACAGCTTCCAGTTGCCACGGACGTCTACCTCCAACGCCATACTCATGCAATCATACGCGCGATTCGGCCTGTTTCCGGCAGCTCTTCCGCTCAATTGAAGCCCCGCAGACCTTCTTCCTGCTCGATCTTGACCAGCGGATTGGCGTCAAACCACCGCAGCAGCTTCTGATACACGACCAACATGCAACCACTCTGGATGCTTGTCCAAACACCTCTTGGCCCAACTCCACGGAACCAGCCTGCAAGGCCCTCTGTTCGATATATGATGCGCAAAGCCTTCAATACGGATTCGGTGTCCAGCGATACTTGCCCATGGTGCTTTAGCGCTGTGCTGGGTCCGGACGTCGATATGGGTGCTCGTTGCTGGGAAGGCGCGGCAGGGGATGGCATCGGTCGGTGTTTGGAGGAAACGGGTGATGAGATGGGCGCGCCGCCAGTACTCGCGGGTTTGGGGGTGGGCTTGGTCCCTCTTGCTTTCGCTGCCAGCTCTGGATCAAGCTCTGTCTGAATCCTCGTTTTGACCACGTCCATTGGGCATGTCAGTACTCCAGCCATGCCACCAGCACTTGCACCGGTGAGTATTTCCAGCCCCAGGCCAATCTCCTTGCCTGGTCCAACCCATTCTTTAGCGATTCTCTGCTCCTGCTCGTAGAATGTGAATTGCAGAGCAGAAAATGGCAAGTCGCGGAGGAGTGTGGCTTTGTAGCCGGAGAAAAGCTCTCTCCAGCCTTCCTTGACATAGATCGTCTTGAGCGCATCCAGAGTGGAGCGGTAGTTGTAGCCGCTGGTGAAGAAAGGGTTGTTGTACCTTCCTTGCAGTTGTTGTCTCGTCTTCAACACTTCCGTCGGTACGTATAGTGGACTTGCAGCCAAATCTGCGACCCACCCACTTGCGAAGTATGCTACCGTAGACGGGATTCCATTATCGATCATCATTCTTTTGCTGCTCTCATAGCATCCAAAAAAGATCATCGTCCCGGCAATACTTCCAACAAATGCCGGAGTCACGCCGCCATACAGCCCTCGTAGCAGTCCTTCTTGTCTGAGGATGGTCCAATACGTGTTTCCCATGCTTGTGTATTTGGGTGGCATGTGCGGATCACCCTGCTGCCTGGTTTTCACCGTGTCCAGACTGTGCATCAACATATCACCCATTCCACCTCCTAGACCACCGGCCAGCATTGCGTGGATGTATGGAGGCCGATAGGCTTCATGGTCGTTAACTGCGGCCTTTGCAGTGCTGACCCTCGGCCTGTTCGCGGACGATCCTTCTGCCTCCCGTCGCATATCCGCTGGTGGGATGCCATCGTCGATATAGTTTAAAGGCACTTGCTTTTCGGCCGCTGATGGGAAGAGGTATTCAGCCACTCGGGCTAATACCATAGGGAGAGTCGTTACCTCCTGGAGGAAAGCATGCGATGTGTTGTAAGAAGGGTGGTAGCAGCGTTACGATCTTCGGCTCGGTAGAGGACTTTGCGGCGCTCTGCTTGTGCTGTAGACTGCTTCGACTGGGACGTGATGGACGGGGGAAATGGGGGACTACGGCAAGATGACTTCGATGTTCATGCGTCGGGATTTTTCGTACCTGACCTGACCTGGTCGGGGGTCCGAGGAGCGATTACGTCAGGCTCGGGCTCGGACGCTCCTTCTACAGTATTGCTGCACCTTCCAACCACCTCAGACTTCACATGACATTCACGATGCTGGGCTTGCCCCTCTCCGGTGCCTAGAAGGTAGCTCGTGCAAGAGCAGGCTCTGACAGAGACTACCCGACGGATATGTAACACAGAGACTGTCTGCATTCGGCTCCAAGCACTTTCCTCTGCGCCAAGACCGACACGGAAGGCGCCACCTGCCGCAGCTGCGCTTTGTTTACCCGCGTGTTGATCGACGCGACATGTTCGTGGCAACAACATCAACCCGCGGCCATACTACCTCTATGTCTCTGCGGATAGCTGGGTTATGATCGCATCACTTGCGCGACCACATCGATACCACTATTGCCAGAATTCGCATTATCAAGCCCCACCATGTCGCTTTCTTGGTTGCAGCGCCAACGAAAGCAGGCCCTGCTAGATCTCTCGGAAGAGGCTGGTCTAAAACAGTATGAAGTACACAATCGCGATGCATATGCAGTTGTTGATCTCGAATTGTAGGAACGATGATCTTCGCAAGGACGAGATTGTAGAAACGCTCAACGAGTACTTGCAAGAGAACAGAACCCGCCTCGAGAAGAAGGCTGTCTTTGAGGGATACTACGGTGGCCCCAGGCGAGGAACAACTTCATTCAGTGCACGTGAAAGTGCCGCGGCTTTTGTGCCAGACGGAGTCGAGGATGCTGTCAGCGAAGTCAAAAGTGTGGTGAAGGCCCGGGGAAGACGCGCGACAAAGGTCAAACAGGAGTTTGAGTGCGCATACACATACACGCGTTCGCAGAAAAGGTGCATAGCTGACATGCTCTAGCGACGATGCTACCTTCTCTTCTCCGATTGCGTCTGCCAGTAACGCGGCTAGTAACGCCTTAGCTGCGGCGACATCTGCTCTCAGCCCATCTACCCAACTCACCACGCGTACTCCAGCAACTCGTGGAGCCAGACGGACCGAGCTTCCAGGACCTCCATCTCCAGCTGTTGTTGCTGATATTGTGGAAGAAGAGTCAGCGATGTTCATGCAGCGCCTCAACCAGCTCTACGTGCTATCTGGAATCGAAGATTACATCGCGAATCTACGTGAGCTCTGCTCTAATGTCACCGCGATTCAGACAACATTTGTGCTCATTGAAGCCTTTGGCCTGCAACAACGCGTCATCCCTTGGAACACGTTCGACACACCCGCCATTCCAGCTGCTCACATACCGAGCTTTGGAATCCGCTTGCCAGAGCTGTTCGTACTTCTGGAGCCATCCTACTGGTCGCAAACATTGCTTTTCGCTTTCACCAACATTTTACTTCCGTGGGTCATTGCATACTTCTACAATCTAACCATTCGGGACGTCAAGCGGGGAAATGCACGTGTCTCTGTAGCCAGATATCGAGCAGACCCGTTCACCTTCAACATCGTGAAGGGCTTGATCGCTTGGCTCGTCTACACTCAAGGCGTCAATTTTGGCTTCATCGACTCGGGAGTCGCAGCTGCTGTGGATTCAGCAGTCTATGGCGGTGCCACGGGCATGATCGTCTCCAGTGGCATTGGAGCGACAGCGGCTCTATACGAAGCTGCCCAGCTCAGGACAGTTGCTTGAAAACGATTCGAGCATGGAATACACGAACAGAGACGATGTGTGCGAAAGTGCAGGATACCCATGGTGCGGCTTTGATGGCGTTGAACGTGGCGGTGCAGCGGGTGAAGCTATGAAGGTGTCGAATAGTTGACACATTGGAGTTTCGGCGTTCTCTTGCGACCCCGACAGCACATGCACTCACGAGTATGAGCTGTACAGAAGACGCTGGCATCTTCATTGGGCGATTGACA
Organism: Pseudocercospora vitis; assembly: GCA_026120125.1. Lineage (NCBI taxonomy): Eukaryota > Fungi > Ascomycota > Dothideomycetes > Mycosphaerellales > Mycosphaerellaceae > Pseudocercospora > Pseudocercospora vitis. The sequence goes on along the minus strand of JALRML010000013.1, from coordinate 491,392 downwards.
TGACTGCCGCTATGAACGCGATTGAGGCGGCAAATATTGGTGCTTATCACTATCCATAGCGCAACAGCAAAAACGATCGTTCGGAATGAAAATGGAATTGGTTGATCTACGCTCTGACGCGTGCAGAACACTTACTGTACAAGAAAGGCCAGCAGTCAAGGTAAGTCGCCATCACGAATCGTAACCAACGCAGTATCCCAATCAGCGACGGACTTCGTTATGAGCGGTGCTGGATCGGCTTCTTTGTGTGATAGAACAACAGCCTTCAAAGACCATAACAGCGTGAGCAATCACCTGGCTCTGAACTTTGTCAAACATGTCTTCTCACGCTGTAGCTGCTGTAGCGCTAATAAGTCTGCGACAGCCTCAACCATCAATTCTTCGCTCAAAATTTGACGGCCTGCATCTCGCATATCCTTCTCGGCTCTTGGCACCCGGCCCCTGGTCGTTTCCCGCTCTGGCCCATATCTTCCCAGAGTCCTTAACTCTCGTGCCCCCATCAACGTCAAACGCATAACCAGAATTGTCTTGCAGTTCATCGGTACTCATACTAACAACCATGGGATTTCCCGGCTACTTGGAAGTAGGAGCAGATTAGCGGAAGAACAGGTGCAGCGTCATACCTCCGTCGATCAGGCTCTCGGTTGGCGCGCCGCCTAACGGTTCCGCTGCTGTTACGACGTCTGCGGCTTGCATGTTCGACTGGTGAAAGACCGGTACACCTCCTTTGCTAGCAAGACGCAGCCTGCCATGCAGCAGCGCGCACAATTGTCGTCGTGCAGGAAATCTCAACCAATACTGCTGGTAGAATTCGGGGAAGCCTGTGTCCTACGGGCTCGCCTTGCGCTGCAACATGGACGTTGTCTGAGCCTGTTGTAATCTTTGGGTTGTTGTGGGTTTCCACGATGGGATCGACATTCGACAGCATCGGCACTTCATCTTACTGAGTCAAAAGGCTGAGATCAACCGAACCCCGTGCCCATTTCTGGCAACACCCGCATGGTAGATGGCACACGAACCATGGTGTGGAGAATCTACTTAGGGGATAAATGTCCTCTGGCAAGACCTGTGAACTCTCGCTCTCTTATTGTTGTTCTTGTTGTTTGTTTTGTTGTCGTTGTTGCTGCCGCTACTCTCTCGTTGTAGTTGCTATATCATTGCTATCTGCTCTCTACCTAACCGCATACACTCTTTACACGGAGCATTCTTACCACAAAGCAATATGCTTGGGAAACTCATTTTGACCACTTTCGTGGCTTCAAGCCTCGCAGCTGCTGTGCACAAGCATGGCGTGCATTCGATGGAGAAGCGTGCCCTTGATGAATACAGCAACCTGGTGATTGTTCACCACAACATTCATCGATCCAACCACTCTGCTTCTCCTCTCAAGTATGACAAGGGTCTTGCCAGCACGGCCCAGAAAATTGCCAAGACCTGCAACTTCGAGCACCAGATGTGGGTTCAATTTGACATTGACTTACTATTTCGCCTAAGTAACGACATACAGGGACGTTGACGGTGGAGGATACGGGCAGAACCTCGCTGCCGGAACAAGCGCGGCCCAGATTGGCGATGCCATTTCTGACATGTGGTACAATGGCGAAGTCGGCTACTACGCTAACAACTATGGTCAGGACGATCCGGACATGAGCGACTTCGAGAACTGGGGTCACTTCAGCCAAATGGTGTGGAAGGGTACTGAAAAGGTTGGCTGTGCCACTCAAGAGTGCCCAGGTGGTGTCCAGAATGCCCAAGGAATCGACACTTTGACCGTTTGCAACTACAGCCCAGCAGGTAAATGTGATCGAGTTAGCTGCGAAGGGATGTTGTGCTAATAATTTTGTGCTGTAGGCAACGTGGGTGGCCAGTACGGTGACAACATTGGCGAGTCAAAGGATATGCCGTCGACGCTCGGAAGCTACACTGGGTAGACAGTATGCATGGAGATTCAAGGGTTGGTCAAGGTCTTCACCAGCCTCAGCCCCGAGCTATCTTGCCAGGTTACCAACAGCACTGATGTAAGAAGCATGATCAGAGGAACGAACGCTGCACCGCATCTGCCTCCCAGGCTCGCTTCATGCCAACGCACGTGCCGAGTCCTGCTTGCCACTACATGTCAGGCACATCGACGGACGACTTCCCAAGAGCAGCTCTACGTTCATGCAAATCATTTTCCTGATCAGCCAAATGCAGCACGTACAGCCAAGTTTCGAACGTGTCTCCAACTCCAATGCCCATGCATGCGCACGAGCCCTGATTGCAGTCTCGTTCATCAACCACGTTCACTTCGCAGCATTTCGAATCTCCATTGCTTACCCAGTAAATGTGAGACGATAATGTCGTCCACCACATCCTCTCCGTGCCTTCATCCGTTTCGATCATCTCGAGCTTCGTCAGATCCATCAGTACGTCTTTGCATTTGCGCTTCCAATCGACCTTGAAACCCGGGCCGTGAAGGTCCCAGTCACTGAAGCCACCGAGCTCAACATGTTCCAAACCCATTTTCTTCAGCTTGTTCCGCCCGGTGAATTCATAAATCGCTCGGAGGGTGCCAAAAAGGTGGCTCAGCTCCAACTTCTCCAAAGCCGGGAAAGTGCAGCTCATGAGGCCTCGCGAGAGAAAGACGCACGTGAGACGGTCATCTCTATGCTCTTGTGAGCATCATGAAATGCGAGGTCGCAGAGATTTGGTGCTGACTTGCTGATGAGCTCCCAGAATTCGGTTGCGATGCCGACTTCGGTTTTGTGTTGAGAGCTATCACGGATCCAGGCGGAGATGTGAAGTGTTGTGAGAGTTCCGAGCAATTTGCCGAATGTCTTTAGCCTTAACTCATGTGGGTTGTTCATGATCTTGTGGATTGAGAGACTTCACGTCTTGCTATGCTGCTGATTATAGTCCTCCTTGTCCTGTCCGATCGTCAAGCTGGCGACCGCGACCGAATTTTCTTGTATAGCGACAGCGATCAGTAGGAGTAGCCATCTCTGCTTATAGGCACTGGCACGACGCTTCGGATCAATCCCCTCATTGCCCTTGATCTGAATGTGCTCGAGCTTTTCGAACTTGGCTCCTCGACGTCGCACCATTCATCTTCCTTGAACTCGAAGGCCACGCACCGCATTGCTGAACTAAAGGCGGAGGTCTGGGCGATTCCAAGGAAGCGGCCGAGGTCGTATGCCAGATCGTTCTTTCTTGGGTCCACGAAGACGGTACAGTTGGTAAAGTTGGCCAAAGCGTATCGATCAAAAACTTTGGCGGCACATTTTCTGTTGACGAGTCTGACGGCGGATAGGTCGGAACGGTCGAGGTTTTCGACCACGTTGGTGAATAGCTCAGGCGGAAGATCCTCGAGGTCTGCCATCCTGAAGGGATCAGCCTGCCGGGTTTTCTGTTGAGTGTGCCTACACAAAATGTACTGAGATATCGGTCAATTATCGTAAAGTACTCCTGCGGCTCGGACCGCCAGATTTCGAGGTCGGCGCATGTGAAAGGGAACGTAAGTGAAGTGTATCTCGGGCTCGTACTGCACATGCATCTTGGTCCGAGCACGCTCTAGCATCCAGCGAGATCGAGTACATTACATGTCATGATGGTCGTAGGATGAGTATTGGTAGTACATCCGCCGCGCCTGAATTCCTGCAGGCTGAATGCTGCTGCATGGCTTTTTCGATCGTAGTTATAAGTCTTGGATCATGAAGTGTTTTGCGCTCCTGAGTCTGCTTATCGTTGCGCATTCTACAACGCCATTCATCTTCACCTCAGTCGACCACGAAAGAGTAACAATACTGTCAAATCACGTCTCTGATCTGCCACCATGCCCGTGAGATTCGGGCTTACAAGCTCGTCATAATGACCTACCAGAATATCCTTAGTGTCCACTTCTGCAGGATGGGCGTGGAATTCTGTTGCGGCTGGAGGGATCCTTCGTTCCCTTCAGGGGGAAAGCTGCGACGAAGTCAGCCTGCGGAGCGCTCTAGTTGAGACTGCTTTAACGTCTGATAGCACATAAATCGACGAAACCTGTTGCCGTGATTCGGCCAATAGTACCGACGGTATCTCCTCAGGCGGCCCTTGATCGCGACAAAGCCACTTTTGTTGTGATCGACCGAAGACTTCGAGCTGACAGTGCGTGGGTTACAGATGTGATGGTGGACTTTTCGATGGCAGCACAAGCTTTCCCTGCATTTTATCGTACGCTACAGATCATAAATGGCGCAAAGGCAGATGAGATGCAACAGACAAGAAAATCCGCGGAAGACAAATGTAACGTAACCATTATCATCTATTTCTATTATATCATGCGTCCATAAGCCTGATGACTGTTCACAATGCACCTGTGTTGTAAATGCTTGCCATCTGCCAAGTTGTACAGATGTCGCTGTTCCGCTTGGCTCATGATCTCCTGCTCACCATGCACACATTCGAAGAACTCACTCGAGAATGCAAACTTCCAGAGTCCTTCAATGGCTGCTCCACCACTTGTTCGCCTCCCATACCAATGATCTGCTGAGCAGCCGCACCAGTCGCACCATTCGTCACAGCATACAATCCCTCCGCAACAGACACATGGCCGGCCTCAAGCGCGGGCATGACCAAGGCCTCGCCTCCTGAGAAAATGCCTAGACTCAGCCCTGCTCCCACAGCAGTAGCAGCCATTGGAATGCTCCTGTCTCGGCGACTCTCATCTTTTGGCTGAAGTCCGCGTCGTTGATACTCTCTCAGTATCATCTCCATTCGACGTTTGGCCACACTGTGTCGTCGTAGTCCCATTGGTACTCCTATCAGGCTTACTCCAAATGTAGGTATGGCGGTTCCGACTCCCAGAGTAGCGCCAGCCACTGCTCCGTACTTGCCGCCGTGTCGAGCTCGTCGATTGTGGGTAAGGTAGTCTTCCAGTTCGGTGTTGCTGACTATGGAGATCTTGGCTCGGAAATCGTCGTCGCTTAGCCAGAAGAACTCCTTGACGGTCATGTTGATATGTTCCTGGCTCTATCGATGTGCCTTGATAGGACCATGTATATTGAGATCTGAGCTGAATTATTTGCGTTCGGTAGTGAGAGCTTCAGAGTGTTTTCTTGTACTGAATCTGGCAGATGATTGCACTACTGATATAGCAATCTGGGAGGTTGAAGGCAAGGCTTTAGGCTGTGCTATACTACGGACGTATACAGCATGCACCCATCCTGCCCTCCAGCTACCGTGTGTGTTACCTTCATGCATGGTATCATGAGCCACGACATGCATCGCTTGCAGTATAGCATGGAGCCAGAATGTTGGTCTGCTAGATCAGTAATAGCCAGAGCATGCACATCCGGTGGAGCACTTTCCTAAATGGGCCTGCACCTTGGCTATGGTTGGTGGGCTGGAATGGAAGCAGTTCGCGTCGTGCTAAAAATGGACCAGCTCTTGGCACGTCCTGCCTCGCTTTGGCTTCAGCTATGGTTCCACCACATAAAGGACGGATGCACCTTTTTGCCCGTGTATATCTTGGAATCAGCCACTGCATTTCGGCCGTAAGAGCCTTGCGACACGGGAGAGCAAAGCGCGGAACCTCAACAGTCACATCGACCACATCCTAGAAGTGGAAACTGGCAGTATGCTCGGGGCCTGCCGCACAGAATTGAGTCGACCACACGACAACTCCATGTACGAGGCTGTAGAGCCAATTAGAGATCAGCAAACCTCAAAATCTTTCTCTGGTTTCGCAGCCATTTCTCTCCTGACCCAGGCAGCAATGCTCGAAGCTGCACCAACAGCACTGCTAAGATGAAGTTGGAAGAATCCCTGCAGCTGAGAGGGCGTCAACGTGTCCTCTGGGATTTCTTCTGCAAACTGAGCGGCCAGAATCCTCAATTGTTCCAGTGACATGTGTTGATCAAGGGTATCCTCGGCCTGAGCAGAAGTGCTGCTGGTGATTTCAGCGCTCATGCTTCCCGTCGGAACGTGGCCTTTATGTGCCCGGCTCAGAAGATCCGGCGCAAACATCCTGGTGAACATATCTCTGGAGGACTCTTTGCTAATATTTCCTAGATAGAGCTTGAAGTCCACGCGGCCAGGCCGAACGAGCGCAGGGTCGAGTTGCTCTGGCTTGTTGGTGGTCATGATTACTACGCGCCCTTCTTGGGAGCCAACGCCGTCTAGGACATTGAGCAACCCAGACAACGTAACATTCGAGGGCTGGCTGTGAGTCGACTGCGCATCGCTGTTCGAATCATTGACATTGAGATGGCGCTCATATCTTGATTCTCGATTCGCGCTCCAGACCGCATCAATGTCCTCCAAAAGAACGATACATCTTGGTGGTATTTCTTGGAACATTTGTTCAAGATCGGCATCGTTGCCAATGCTCGGCACCTTTACCTCGTACAGATCAAGTCCGAATTCACCAGCGATTGCTGTCGAGAGTGAAGACTTGCCCGTCCCAGGAGGCCCATAGAAGAGATAGCCTCTTCTATAGGGCATACTACGGCTTTGGTACAGCTTTTGCGTGCGTTCATCAAGATAGTTACGGATATCTGCAATCAACCCTTGTTTCATGCTCTCGTCAAAGTGCACTGTGTCCAACTGTCGTAAAGGTTTCCGGTACTTCGGTTTCCAACTCATGCCATAACGATCGCGCGAATATATTATAACGTAGAATTGCTGTTTCTTTTGAGCATACTCGCGGCAGGTCTCAAGCAGCGACCGTATTGGATCCGTTGAGAGACCCAAACAGCTGATCGTCAATTCCTCGCCACCAATGCCGTCGTAATTGGGATCGCTAAGGTTGGAGTTGAAGTTATCCAGGAGTCGAGTTGCAGCGAAAAGTCTGGAGCCGTGCCAGAACCAGGCTGACCTCCAGAACGGAAGGTACTGAATCGCGCGCTGCGACTTCTTGAGAGAAGCGGCGGGATCTCGATCTCTTGGGGTGATCTCCGTCCTTGCGGTCTGAAATCGCAGGTTCCTGGGCTCAATGATATTCTCCAAGACCCAGGTACTGACACTTCTGTTCAGAGGATCCCCAGCAGGTATGGTCACAGAAGCAAGAAAAAAGCGTTTGACCCAGTTGGCAGCATTATGCCAAGACCGGTGCAAGAGGCCCCAAGCGACAGGTATGATCCCACCGATGGCTACAATGGTCCCATAGGTTATAGCTCCGCTCCTGATGAGGCGATTGACGATAGGAAATGCATCCAGGTGTTCTATGCCATTTGCAAGTGCTAGGGCATGTTCACGCTGTTGCAAATTGGCTGCGCCGCCAGCGTGGAAGAAGGACATGAAGTAAGCGTCAAAGATGAAGTACGAGAACAGAAATAGAAGTACACATCAAAGAAATATTGTACAAGAAATGCGCGGATGGAGTGATGGAAGAAAAGGATTGAGCTGCGAAGTCGTTGGCTCCTCCCCTGTTTTCTTCCTCTCGGCTCCACGGCAGCAATGGCCGAGCTTCAATCAATATTGCGTTGGATAATTGATTTTGGCCGTGTTGACCAGCCCATTTTGATACAGGGAGACAAAGGCTAGAAGGAGGCATCAATAGGCCGTGGTATGGATATATGGCACTCCTCAGTTGGAGTCAGCCAGGCCAACATTCACGTGCTGGTAGCATCAGATCAGGGTTCTGGCCGTACCTGCATCACCGGCAGACCCTGAGAAGATCGCCGGCTGTTTGACGCGACGTGGCTCCTCCGCTTTGGAGAAGAAGCTAGAGGGTCGATTTCTGGCTTCACATGGCCAGCAACCACTACGCATTCCCTCATGTTGTTGTTGGTGGCGTTGTAGCTGTCGCTCCCGTTCATCAAGCCCGAGCTCGCGAAGAAGCCGCACAACACAACGGAGCTGCTGGACGACTCGAAAGCGGAGACCACTCTCGATCCGGGCACGAGCTTCAGGAGATCGCAGCGCTGCCAACGTCGACGGGCGGCCGTGGTATTGCTATCGCTGCCGGCAGCGGGTTGACCCGCGAAAGATTGCTGGAGAGAGATAACGAGGATCTTTTGAGCGACGACGAGGACTTCACATCCATGCCGCATAAGAAGTCCAAGTCGCGGAGCCCGAATCCTCGTGGCCGCGGGAGCGTAAGAGGAAACGGGAGTCTAAGCACGAGCTCTAGCATATCAGAATTGCAGGCCAACGGGACTTCCAACGACACGATGAATGGCGGCCAGTTCCTAGAGAGGCGGAAACCTACGACCGTGGTCGATGTACCGGACGAGGATACATCGGATGCAAGAGAAAGGCTGATGGGGAGGCACGACTTTACGTTGGACGATGCGCCGGAACATGGGAAAGAGGGAGAAGGGGATAGCAAAGGCTTCTTCGAACTCCCGAAGCAAGACCAAAAGAACTTCTTGCTGCTCGTGTTGTTGTACTTCCTGCAAGGCATACCGATGGGCCTGGCAGGAGGCAGCGTGCCGTTCTTGCTGAAAAGCCACCTGAGTTACAGTCAAATCGGCGTATACTCCCTCGCCTCATACCCATACAGTCTCAAGCTGCTATGGAGTCCGATCGTCGACGCAGTGTGGAGTGCAAGAGTAGGAAGACGGAAGAGCTGGATTCTGCCCATCCAGACTCTGAGTGGTTTCGGCATGATATGGCTTGGTGGCAGAGCGTCGCAAATGATGGAAGAGGCGGGCAAAGATGGCGGCGCTGGAGTCTGGGGCTTCACGGGCTGGTGGTTCGCACTTGTTTTCATGTGTGCAACCCAAGACATCGCAGTGGACGGCTGGGCTCTCACGTTGATCTCTCAAAGCAACCTGTCCTACGCTAGTACCGCACAGACGGTCGGTCTGACGGGTGGGCAGTTTTTGTCTTTCACCGTCTTCCTGGCCCTGAACGCACCAGACTTTGCAAACAAGTGGTTTCGCAGCACACCTTCCGACGTCGGCCTGATCACTCTGAACTCCTACCTGACGTTCTGGGGTTGGTTCTATCTCGCGGTCACGCTAGGCCTAGCCATCCTCAAGAAGGAAGACCGCAGCAAGGAGAAGGATAGTATATGGGAAGTGTACAAGACCATGGGCGGAATCATGAAGCTGAAGAACATCCAAACTTTCATCATCATTCACCTTATTGCCAAGATCGGCTTTCAAGCGAACGAGGCCGTGACGAATCTGAAGCTCCTCGACAAGGGCTTCAGCCAGGAAGATCTTGCCCTGACCGTCCTCATCGATTTTCCCTTCGAGATGAGTCTCGGCTACTATGCAGGAAAGTGGAGCGAGCAATATCAGCCGATTCGGGTCTGGTGCTGGGCTTTCGTTGGACGTCTTCTGGCAGCCGTCTTCGCACAGATGACCGTCATGTTCTTCCCAACGACTGGAACGACCACTGGTTACCTGCTACTGATCATCTGCTCGCACATTTTCTCCACATTCATGAGTACATGCATGTTCGTCGCAATCTCTGCTTTCCATGCCAAGATATCCGATCCCGCGATCGGGGGTACTTATATGACCTTGCTTGCTACGTGAGTCTTCAACCCGAGCACCTGACCTCAACTTGTTTGCTAACCTACCACAGCGTCTCCAATCTTGGCGGCACATTTCCACGATTTTTCGTGCTCAAAGCAGTGGATAGCTTCAGCAAAGCTACGTGCATCCCTCCGGAGAAGGCCCCAGCGGAGCTGAAAGGCTCGCTCATCACACAAGCCTTCTCCTGTGTTGCGGAAGCCGAAAAGCACAGATGTCTAGATGGGGGCGGGGTGTGCAACATCGATCGCGACGGCTATTACTACGTGAATGTGCTGTGCGTGATCTTTGGCATAGTAACATTCTGGGGATACATCAAGCCAGCGGCGCTCAAGCTCCAAGCATTACCGCTGCGGGCATGGAGACTGGCGAGTTGAGAAGCAGACTCTTGTACTTATAGCTCTCGCCACGTCTGCGTACCTAGAAAGCACAATATATGATCTTGGCAGTTGGGTGCTCCCGCACCTCCTACGTTCCCGCACGGAGGACTTTGCCAGTCATGAGCAGCGCATACGAAGCGATGTTGAAAGCCCACGGCTCCCGACCAGTAGTACATAATGAGCCATACCAACCCTGGTGGGCGACAAAGCCAGCAGCATATGGGATTCGACAGCAGCGAAACCTCGAATCTCAGCCTCAGACTCAGGCCCACGCCCAGGACGACCGAAGCTGACTTTCATGATCTGAATTTAATGGGACTTTTGCCGCGAAAGGATGGGAAGTCCGATATAAAGCTTCTTGCTCACGGCGTCATATCATTGTCTTCGATGAAGGACAGCATTTGCGCCACCTGACGGGATATGTGATTGATCTGTGCTGTTTTGCTGTTCAAGCTATAATATTACTCGTCATGCGCTGGTAGCACGTGAGGAAGTGAAAGTCCAGTCCTTGTTACTATGCAATTACTAGAAGTGAAAGGACAGCTGTGGTTCGATCGAGAAGATGCTACGACGGATGTGACAGCTCGCGAGGAACGTTCAGTTCAGATGTGAGTGGCCAGACGTAAGGTTTTTAGGGTCTTGCAGCTGACAAACACGGAGACAAGTCACTGAATACATCGCTAGCCACGCCTACTCATAATCCGTCTTGTGTTGCTCCCGGTCATGGGGTGCACACCGGCTACTGTGTTGCCTGATCGAGAAATCAAGATGTACAATAGCGGCTCGACAACGACAAGAACACGTAGCTCATCACAAACTGAAGGTGGTCGATAGCGCGCGCTCTCTCGTCTGCATTTGGGTGTATATCTTCAGCTTGCTTTCTTTCTTGCATATCCCGAGGCTATGATACAAACGCCGAAGCATGATGCGGAACTCCAGTCGAGACGGATATCGAAACGAAATGCTGGGTCATGTTGGTATCTATAAGTTCTTGATGATGGCGTCGGCATATTCGGCAGTCTTTGCCTTCCCGCCCAAGTCTCCGGTCAATGCCTAGATCACAGTCAGTACAAAAGTTGGCCGAGACAAAGTCGTCCATGGCTACTCACCTTTCCTTCCGACAAGGTCTTGAAAATGGCGTTCTGTATCCTGTCGGCTTCCTGTGTCAAACCCATGTGCTGCAACATCATGATGGAAGAGAGCAGCAGGGCAGTCGGGTTGGCCAAGCCCTTGCCCGCGATATCTGGGGCGGAGCCATGCACGGCCTCGAAGATGGAGCATTCGTCACCAATGTTTCCAGATGGAGTGAGACCAAGACCACCGATCAGGCCTGCACACATATCGGAGAGGATGTCTCCATAAAGGTTGGGCATGACAAGAACCTTGTCATTGTATGGCACGGGGTCCGTGACCATCTTCAAGCACGTGTTGTCCAGCATCTCAGCGTCGAACTCGATGTTGGGGTACTCCTTAGCGATTTCCCGCGCCAGGCTCAAGAAGAGGCCGTCAGACATCTTCATGATGGTGGCCTTGTGTACCACGCGGACCTTCTTCCTGCCAATGTCCTGTGCGTGCTGGAAGGCGAATCGCAGTACCCGCTCCGAGGCCTCTTTTGTGATGAGCTTGATCGATTGCACAACGCCATCCACCACCACGTGCTCGATGCCGGAGTACTCGCCCTCAGTGTTCTCGCGAATGAGCACGGTGTCCACATTATCGTAGGGGGTCTTGTATCCCGCGATGCTCTTGCACGGTCTCAAGTTGGCGAAAAGATTGAATGTTCTTCGGAGGGTCAGGTTGAGCGAGACATGGCCTTTGCCGATGGGGGTCGCGAGAGGGCCTTTGAGGGCGACGTAGTTTCGCGTTACGGATTCGATGGCTTCTTTCGGAATGACGGTCTTGCCATCCTCAAGTCGAGGCGTCACGTCGACGGACTCCCACTTGATGGGGACATTTGCGGCGGAGTAAATGTTCTTGACTTCGTCTGCGATCTCGGGGCCGATACCGTCACCCTCGATCAGTGTCACTGTATATTTGCCCTGCAGCAACACCCCATCTCAGTATTGTCTCATTCACAGGTACAAGTGCATTCCAGGCCGATTGGGTATATATTGTGGATGGGAACGTACATCGGAGCCTCGTTGGCCCTTGAACTTGGCAACTTTGTCTTCCTGAGCGGTCGCGTAGCTGCGTGGGTGCATCTGCCATAGTTCTGTTAGCAGGCAATGCTGCTTGCGACTTTCGCCAATGCCGATGGTGGAATAGCGGCGGAAGTACCTGGGCGAAGGCTGGCCGCGCGCATTGCCTGAAGCATTGGCGCGCGGGCGCAGCGAACTTGCTGGCGAGCATGTTCGGAGGGCGAGGAGGAGGTCGAGAGCTACGGCGGCTCTATTGTGTGACCGGTCGGAGGTGAAGAGAGAAGGACGTCGGGGTTGTGAAGCAAAAGCAAGAGCTGCTGCACCTGCAAAGTCAAACGCTTGCTGCCATCGGCAGAACGCGGGCGTCGAGGGCGGGCGGGAGCAGGCTCGGCAGGCAGTTCATCTGATTAGATGTGGGACCGTGGGTAGCCGTGAGCGTGCAATGCTTTGCAGTCTATGTACATGTGTACCTGTATCCATCGCTGTGCCACCACTGCGTATGATGGCAGGAGAGCATGTCCAGTAGTGCCCTCGTTGGACTCTTCTGTATCACGATCCCCGGTGTCCGTCCTCCACGGCATTGCCTTCATGCCAGCCACTCTTCCGTTGTCACGGCTTTGGCAGGGTATAGCGACAGCGCCGAGGTGAGCGAAAACGGCCATCTGCTGTGGGTGCGCGGCAATCTGCTTCTCTGGTGACTGGCCGTGTGTGGGAGGGACTGGAGCCAGCCAAGCTACATACATGTGCCTCATATATCTTCCCGCTGTTTGCGGCACCCACGAGGCAGCCAGAGAAGCAGCAAGCGCGACCAAGTACATGTAGTTCATAAAGGTCCTGCATGCAGGGAATCATACGTCGCTGTCGAGATGACTGGACTTGGTCACGTCAAGAATGCTGTGTAGGACTGGACACATCAGATGTAGAATGAGTGCATTCCCACTGCCCCACGCTCCTTCCCTCATACTCCGCTCGCGTTGTCTTCACCGTGCAGGCGCGAACAGACGGCGAGGAAGGAAGCTTCACGCGTCGGCTTCGGCTTCGGCTTCGGCTTGGGCTTGGCAGTCGCGTGGCAGGAGCGGGAGCGGGAGCCTGAGCCTGAGCCTGAGCCTTCAAGTTCAGGTCGAGCTGGAGCTTACGGTAGCGCCTTGCGCCTTGCACCTCGCACCCGGCCTGATCCCGTCTCCAATCTGTAGGGAGCCGAGTCGGTCTATTCCTACCTCCACCCCTCCCCCCCTCCCCCAATATGCCCATCTCGGCGGAGCAGGAGCGCAATCTTTTGAACAAATACCATCTCACCTCCCTGTATCCCACCGAGTGGCCGCACCAGAACGCCGACCAGGACGACGACGACGACGACGACGACTCGTCCAGTGACGATGAACCGCCGCCCGCCTACAAGTTCGGCCACGCGCAGCATGCGTCCAAAGCCTCGCTGAGCTCGCGGTACAAGAAGCTCGATCGCCATGCCAGTCTCAAGAGCAGCACCACCAGCAAGACCGCCAATAGCGACGTCGGCGTGCAGAAGGACGAGCCGGATGCGCTGGGCATGGCCCCATCCGTCGCAGCGGAACTGCGCAAGAGGGGCCTTCCCGTCGACGATAACCTGGCCTTGCGCAATCGCTTCATGCTGTCGAGCACCACCTTCAACCCCGCCCTGTACTTGTCGCAAGTCCACCAGACCGCCAGCAACGAGGACCTCGTCCGCGGCTTGGACTACTTGAGCAAAAGCATCGAGCAGAAGTCCGCGAGTCTGAAAGTGCTGGTCGAGAGCAACTTCGAGCGCTTTGTGCGAGCCAAAGCCACCATCGATACCGTCTACACCGAGATGAGGACGCAAGGGGTGGAGCCTGCACGTCTATCGCACATGCCCAACGCCGGTGTCGGTCTGAGACCACATTCGCGACAGGCGAGTAAGAATCAGAGTCACTTCAGAAACACTTCCGGTCCTTGGGGCAGCCAGAATAAGATTCCCACGCTTGACAAGAAGAAGAATGCCTTGACCAAGGACTCGGAGTATGGTGTCCAAGGTATTAAGGCTCCGCTGCAGGAAGTCGCCATCAAGGCGGAAGAGGTCTGGGGCCCCGCCTTGGGAGGGCGGGAGAAGGAAGAAACCTTGAGGGCCGTCCTGACCGCCATGGAGCAGCACCGAGACATGTTTCAATTGAGCGGCATAGTGCACGAGGCCATCAAGAAGAACGATTACGACTCCGTGGTTGACGCCTACAAGCAGGCGAAGTCACATGCCGACAAGGCACGGAAGATTGCCCACATAGCACAGGAGAACAACATGGATCTCGGCGATCAGGATGTCAATCAAATCCTGGTCACGGCTCGCATGTGGCATGACGTTACGCTTCAGGTCGACGACTTCAAGCGACAGGTGTGGAAGCGTCTCAGGAATTCCCATGGCAGGAGACCCGCTGCGGTGACTGACGAGACCGATAAAGAGCTCCACATGGAGTTGATAGCTGTCTTGCTCCAGCTCGGCGCCGAAGAGAACCCCATCTGGATTTGGATCCACAGTCGTTATCTATATCTGAAAGACAAGATCGCGCGATCATTTGAGAGAAATCGAATCGAACTCGAGATTCTTCGTCGTAAACTTGCGACGACCACGAAGATCGACCACGTTGCCTTGGCAAACCATCTACGCTCAGCGTCAGCCGCTACCGGCACCCTCCGCCTCAGCCAAGAGTCAACGCGTGATCTTGATGCTGCACAAATACTCACGTTCTGGGACAAGGTGCAGTCTAGCCTCAACGCTCTTCTTTCGCCGACTCAAGGCATTCTGGGTGAAGTTTTGGAATGGTACCAGGGCGCGCAAGATTTCATTGACAACAAAGCGCAAAAGTCCTTCCCAAATGGCGTCTTCGCAACGCAAGACTATACCCACCTTTCCTTGTCACAGGAGCATATTGACATGATCCGCTCGGAGACGCTGGAGCTTGTCGGCCTCCTTCGAGACAGCGTCAATTCGTTCTTCCAAGATGTACCCGTAGATGACCTGAGCGACCTGTACAGCCCAATTCCGCCCACTCCCATCACCCCTCACCCCTCTACACCGCAAACACCGGGCGCACTGCGGAGCTTCTCGTTCGATCCCAGCAATGTACCGCCTCCGAGCCCTAAGACAGGGGAAGCATGGGAAAAGTATGCCTTCTGGCCTCCAGGGAGCAACAGCCTGTCTGGTTCGCAATACCTGGCTCGCGTCGTTGCCATCATTGGAACTGCATTTGGGGAAATGGCGAATTTAAGCACCATCAAGATGTCCAATGAGACCGAAAAACTGAGGACCACTCTCATCGCTGCCCGCGAGCGATGCGTTACCGGCGTGTGCTCATCGTGGATCAGCGATGCTGAGAAGTGTCGTGTACTGGAGAGCTGGATTCGATGTCCTGAAAGACGAGACCTGACTCTTATGCCCAGCTATTTTGAAGCGTGGGAGGAGCGGGTTCTTACCAACATTCAGAAGATTGCCTACGTCTCCGATGCGTCCGCCAAGGGCAGTGACGTCACTGTGCCGCCTTCTGTGAAGCTGCTACAGGCTGTCCGTGGTACCTTTGTCAGCAGTCTTTATAAGGGACTAAGCGGTATGGTGGAGAATGCTGAGAAGTCTAAACTTGATGCGCCTGGTGTTGATGAAGATGCCGATCCAGATGGCGTCACCGTGGCACGTAAGCGCCTCGTTGACATTGATGATCCTGGTGTTCTCGGTGCAGAGGCACTTGACGCGAGCAACCGTAGCGTCCGCAAGCTCATCACCCTATCCAATCTCAATCACCTGCGGAGCGAAGTCATTCCGCAGCTTATATCCCAATTCGAAGCTGCCTTCAGTGTTCAGCTCACCGAGGAGAGCAAGACCATCCGAGACGTGCTGTCACAGATCGACGCCAAGCTCTTCCAAAGCTATGTCAAACCAACTGTCGATAGCCTGACCACGATCATAACAAACGGGATCACATCCGATGATTGGGAACCGAAGACGCCAAGGCCTACAGATGCTAGGACCTATGTGTACGAGGTGCTCATAGCCCTGGTCCTTGTGCATGCAGAGGTTACCTCTGCCACAACGAGCACTCTCACCAACCAGATACTGAGCTATCTTCTCGAGCAGTGTTCCTTAGCGCTGATCAACGCTTTCAAAACCCGGCAATATTACTCCCTGCCAGCATTGATGCAAGCCACACTCGATGTCGAATTCATGGCGCAGACGCTGAACAACTACACGACCGATCGAGCCGGCGAAGTGCAGTCGCAGATCTATCTTGCACTCGATGAGCGAACGGACAACGATGCGCGCGCTAAGCTGCAAGGCGAACTTCCAGAGATGCGAGGGATCTTGAAGAAACTTCGCGAAGGCACCAAGGGCGAGTTTGGCTGTTTCAGACGTGAGCGCAGAGGCCGACGCGAAGGCGGAAAGGCGTAGCATTCCACAAAGGACCGATCTGGAAACGAAATCATAAGCTGCGACACCCCTGAACGATGCGCTGTACACGGATCTTGTTACAAGCAGCGAAGCCCATTTGGAGCTGAACTTTACGACATCAGTGAAGAGAGCAGCGGCCACTTCGATGAGGAGCGCAGCGATGGGGAAGGCAAGGAACAGAGTATAGACATCACAGATGCAGCTACAATTGACGGCACTGCCGGAACATTCGTCTAGGGGAGGAAGTGGTGGTGGCAGTGCATACATCGGCTGCTTGCTATCTCTAATGACGAGCTAGGCGATGCCAATGTTAATCGGGAAGGCCCGAAATGTCATGATGGTTCTCGGGCGGATAGCCGGCTTTTCACAGGCAATCAACACGTCCTTCCTTTCGGACTCGATGGAGCCCCTGTCATCCCTACGAGCAACAGCAAACTCCCGTTCTCATGTCACTCCTCGGCATCACAGCGCAAACGAGTAGCCAATATTTCGGGATGCGCGAAAAGACAAGAGAGCTCAGAGGACCATGTTCGTGCCGACAAATCTCCCAAGCAACTTCATTTTCCGAGGCCAAGGATTGTGCAAAGCAAAGCTGCACACGCTGAAGCCAGTCTCGACAGTGCCAAAGATAACGACCGTACATATTCGAAAGGCACTTCAGTGGGGCTCAGGCACACGCACGGCACAGTTCGAGATAATGCCGGAATATTTTCTGACTCTGCCTTATCGAAACCCACCGTTCGTGAGCTACAGGCACTTTCCGATCGGTACATTGATCCCTTTGCCTTGGACTACTTAGCTGCAGTAGAAGAGCATCCTTCCGATGAAGAAATGCCACTACAGACCCTGCAAAACCAGATCAGAGAACGACGGCGAGCCAGCGTCTCAAATGCCGGTTTGGCACGACCCCCGTCGCCGTTGCATATTCGGCACCGCTCTCAGGAGTTCTCTAGTTTACGATATAAGTTTGAAACCGCTGTTTCCGAGCACCAGGAGTTGCCCAGTCCACAATCGCTCGCACTGATTTTTGGGGACCCAAGTGTTATTCCCAAACAAATCCAGCCATCAAATTATGGGGCATCATCGATCGCAGCGTATCATTACCGCCCTCACTCGGTCACGCAGCGGACAAAGCTCGGGAAAGGCAAGCTTAAAATTGTCCAATTCGAAGCTCGAGAGCTACGGGCATTGTCCCCAGTTGAGACTTCATCCGTTGAAGGCAATCCATTATGGGAAAAGAAGCTCAACGAGATGGACCGTGTCGAGAACCGAGCGAGACAAAGAAACTTTTCGAAGAGCTTCAAGCAGGTCATTGGACGAATGAAGCTTGGCAGGGCGAGGATGCAAGAAGCAGAGCTGTCTGCAGAGGGCTCGAATAGGGTGCATCGAGAGAACAGGGCTGATGAAGACGAGGAGTTTCCTCGAGGGAAATGATGTCACCAAGCCCTTGTGGCGAAGGGGTGTTATGCGAACGTCCCAGCATACGTTTCACGAACTGCTGGTGCGGCATCCGTGGTCCTCGTCAATGTCCCTGCTGACAATTCGCTGGGTCTAGACAAGAGCAGCGAGCTCTCCGCTCCACCAGAACCCAAACGTACCGCCTCATCCCCTCTCTCTCTCTCTACTCCCTCTATGGCAACCGATATGGTTTGGTCTGTCGTATGTCATCCTTCCCAGCTCTATGGAGATACGGAAGCCTTTGATGTCCGGTAATGCCACCTGCCTCTGTGACATGCATTATCGAACCTATCGGCTTGTGATCACTATACAGTGAAGCAGCCCTTACATCTCTCGTGGCCTTCACGTCCAGATAAGACATTTCTTGGAATTTTTTTTTTGACATCTGCTTCTCAACCCCATAGCTTCGTCAACATCGCCAAGAACAAGTTCCAAACAGCTCTGTTATCACCACAAATCCTTCCGATCGCAGTTCCGATGATGCCTTTCGTGCTGAGTCCTCCCCTAGAATTTGGTCAGAATAATCTTCATCAGGAGGTCTCTTCTACTCCTCGCTCTCATCAGCATCGGTCCGACTTTGGCAATGCCTGTTACTTCAGTGACGTTTGACACAGTGCCCGTCAGCCTGAGACACCTCAATTTTGTTTTCGACCCTGTTTAGACGGCAACTTGTTGTTGATCCCGAGAGCAATCGAATATTGACTTCGACTGTGCTCCATGCGACCACAGCCTTCTCCCACTCAGCCAGCTCATGGCACAGGCATGGAACGTTTGATGAGACCGCACACTCGGCGCCGAGTACCCAGACCACTGAGGTCTAGACCGGCTATACGGGCACACTGCACAGTTCCTCCCACTTGGTCTAGAGCGGTTATATATTTGCACAGCTTTCCAGATTTTCGATGCAGTTTATGACCTCCAAATGCTGTGCTGTCAAGCGATACGTTTCGAGAAACCGTACACTTCGAACCCCAAGGAAGCTGAGATCTCCTGAGGGACCTGAGCAGAACTTTCAAACGTACCCTAGAAACCTGAAAAGCGCTTCGCGAAGAGCTTCTTGTGTTGTCCGAGCGTCTATGTAAGGTTTAAGGAGCGTCTTAGCCCTGTCCAAACATTTGCACAAGGGTTTCCATCACCATAGATCATCGCTCAAGAGTAGGACGTTGCCTCCGAAACCGACAATAATGGTAACCTGCAAAGTATCCACGACCTACCCCGTTGTCTCTCCGCTGTTACCATTGCTGTGTGGAAGACAGAAGGCATCCAATGCTAACAGAACTCTAACCCAAAATTGCTCGTGGACGGTGTACCCCATGCCATGGCTAGGGTTCCTATGTATACAATACGAAGAAGGGTACCGGGGCTGCGAGAGTCTATGTGATTCCTGCTTTCGGCACGGGAGGAAGTTTTATCACCAGGTAGCCTTCGACATATAGCAACCCGACGTCCTGCGGGCCGACGATTTAGTTCTCTCTCAATCGCCTCTACACAATCGATCGAAAAGCTATTCGTACGACGAGAAAAAGCCCAAACATCAACCCGACAACCCTCTCCATCATGCTTCCTAGACTGAGCCTGGTGCTGCTGCTCCAAACCTTGCCGTGGATCATCAATGCTCAGTGCGTCGACCCAGTCTCACACGCCTGTAGTAAGGACCAAAAACATATCGTGAGTAAGGATCCTTTCGCGATCGAGTGGAAAATCGTTAGCTCACTCGGGGGTTTTCCCCCCTTCATAGCTTTATTGCGACGAGCAGCTTCGCGGTCGTTCTGATCATGATTGTGGCGAACACGAGACCTGCCGGGACTGCATAACGGCTTTCAGATGTATTAGCATATTTGGTGGCGAGTGTCCCAAGTACTGAGGCCGAGTTCTCGAGATGGTAGACAAGGGAGGGAGGGGAGGAGATATTTCCCTTCGAGGCCAATTGCTTTGCGTAGTCCAGCGAAGCGAGCGCGGAACAGGCAGCCTGTTGGTAGACTCGGTCGCGTTCTTTGGGGGCTTGTTGGTTTGATACGGACTGGTCCTTTGGCGCCTTCAGAAAGGCGTTTTTTCTTTTGTAAGGCTGCGGTCGAATCTTACGGGTTGTTGGTTCACGAAAGAGGCGCATATGCGGGCCAGAGCCTCAAGCTTACGACATGTAATTTTGCTTCTCAGGCCAATCAGAAGCGCTGAGCTTTACATGAACGCATTTGCAACACTTCCATGCTCTCCAGGGAGGGCGATTGATCTGAGATTCGAGCATCCGTAGTATCATTCACGAGGTTTCGCCAGAGTCTGTGAAGCTGGCTTCGGCACCAATTGATCGAGGCTGTGCCGGCATTCGAACGGGAACCAGGTCAAGGACTTGCGCTCGGATCTGCCGCGGCGCAAGGGTACGTACCTGGGTCGTAGATCGTGGTAGCGAATAAGATCACATTTTCCAGATCCAGAGATCCAGTGGTATATCAGGATCCCCAGGGCCCAGCCTCACCTCGATGTGATGAAGGACTAAAAGATTCTTCGACTTCGCAACCCTTGCGGGCAAGCCGTACCGTCTCGTTGTTGCAACATGCTACCATGAATATCAACGCAGATGGAAAACCAGGTCCGTGCATGATGGCGTTACATTGAATGCCAGTGGAGACACGATGGTATCAAGGTATATCTCGAAGACGTTCTGGAAACATGCGCCCAGCCATAACTTGAACTGGCAGCCTAGCTGTTGATGACTGTCAGAGACAAGGGTAAGGAGGTCTCCCTGATTTGCGACGACACGAAACGCCCTCCGGTCCAGAGGGTGACTTCGAGCCATTTCTGATGCTCTGGCCTGCTGAGAAGCCTACCGATCATGATTGGCGAAGAGCAGAAACAACGGGACTGCATTGATACACTTCGTCTTGAGCTCGATATCCATTGTGGAAGCCGCAACTCCGGTGACGGATCGCCCACCTTTCGACAGACTCAAGCGATGTTGATGGCGAGAGGTGCGGTTCTTTCTGCTCGTTGGACATGTGCGGCCCGCCTGCCCAGCTGGATTGGCAAACAGTGGGTTGTACGTGAATAATGTCTTCTGGATCGAAGCTACTTTCAATGACGCAGGAGAAGTCAAGGTTGATCGAGAGCCAGACTCTCATCGCAGCTTCGACTCGATTATTCTTGAAATATGAATGAGCTTTCTGCAATACATGCACGCACGCTACTCCAACGTGATCAGTAGACGTACCGTTAGGGATTATCAGCAGCTCGACACAATATGCGCTGCTGATCGGGACTTCTTCAGCCAACTTGCCAAATGTTCAAGCGTATCCTTGGGTACCGTGGACCTTCTTTCATGGCGCCTGTGCATCGGGGTACGCCTGCAGGCGTGACATGTTTCTGCGCGTGCTCTCTGCTCTTCTTCGCTGCATGCTGCGCTTTCTCACGGCATGGCATGTGCATCATATCCGTCTGTAATCCCTCAACCGCCACGACCACGTCCTCTGCCGGGACCGCCTCGACCTCGTCCACGGCCCCGATCTCCGCGGCCTCCGCCATGGTCTCCCCTTTGCTGCATGCCACCTCTGCCTCCGCGTTGCGACTGTTGCTGTGCTTGTTGCTCTTTCACCGCGTCGACGACCTCATCCGGAACGCGCAGGTACTTGATCTATTCGTCATTAGAAATCGCGATCTTCACGTCGTTCGAGCTTGTCGTTTCCCACATTATTTCCTCTCACATAGCACTCCGCCAATCTGAAGAACTTATCGCCCTCTGGACTCGTCTGTACGACCTCCTTCAATGTGAGATTCATGTACGTGTCGTGATCAACCAGATGGCCGTTCAGAGTCTCGCCGGTCTTGAGCTCGACCAGCATGGGGTGACCTTTGGCGGCATTGAGCAGGCCGAGAGGAAGCTGTCGCGACCGGTCAGTGCCTGTCTGGTGAGCCAGGACTCATAACCACGCCGCACATAGGCACTTACCATATTGGAGCGAGTGAAGGGTTAGGTGGTTGGGGCAGTTACTCTCAAGCTGTAGTAACACTACCGATTCATATTCATGAGCTTGCTGGCGGGCCTGAGTTCTAAGGCACCACAGTCACGTGATATACGACATGGGACCTCAGAAGGATTCAGCGCACAGCCTCAGGCAGGATGGACTAGGCACCACTATTACCACTCGCACGATGAATCATTCCCTTCTTCTTTCCATCGTGTCTTTGCCTCGGATTTGGGCGTTTTTGGAGACATCGCGAAGGGCATCAGGTGCTTCACGGTGAGGCCAGCCTTCCCTGTGGTTGATATGTGAGCAGCCACCAGCACTTCAGCGATGCGCGGGACTCTAGCCTCCACCTTTCTGCTGGCGCCTCTCGTGGCCATAGCCGTGGCCCTCCCCGTGCATGTGCCTAGCATGCAAACCGCACCAGAAACCACCACAGACATTGAGATTCTAGACTTCAGTGCGTCGCCCTCAGGCACCCATTTATTGCCTTTGCTGATGCCTGATTATTATCATACAGATTTCGAGACTGCCTGGACACAATTCGCAGTGGCACCCGCCCTTCAGGTCGGAGAGCTGACGAGTCCCCTGGTAAGCCGCTCCAGTCCACGTAGTCTGGGAATCCTTGGCGAGGCAGACACTTTCGCCGTCAGACCTGTTTCACTTCTGACGTGGATGCCCTGATCTTCACCCAGTGCCCGTACAGTACTGATGTGACGTGCCTCAGGTCTTTGAGCTCAACGTCAATCCCACTCGGGACGAACTCACCTCCAACGTCACTCTGAACGACCAGCAGCTCAACATACAATGGACCAGGACTGCTGACAGCAACGGTGCATTCTACGCCACCATTTCCTCCCCGAGCAACCAGGTGCTGGCCATCAAGGATAAGCGCGGGATATCTCACACTGTTGACGTCGCTTTCACGGGGTTCATAGGCTATACTTATCGGTCGCATCATCAACCCGAACCGGAAGATTTACAACACATCAGCTTGCATATCTTGTCGGTGGACGAACTGACAGTCACGCACTTCGAACTTGACATCGTTGCCCAACCAAAGTCACAGACCACTCGCCTGCACAAGCTTTTCCGGACCAGTGACATGCACTTGGCCAAGCTCGGTGGCCATATGACCAACCTCATTGAATCCAACACTTTACTCGATGCGACGCCCTTTGAGCGGTATCGCCATACCGGGAATGGAGACATCGATATCGAAGCCGAGTTAGAGTCGCTCCTGCTTTTGGAGGCTGAAGCTAGCGATTTGAACTCCAAAATCGTCGCCAAGAAGAAGACCATTGCAAAATGTCTCAAGGACGACCGCGATCAAGCCACGCTGGGTCACTTGCTTCGGGAATGCGACGGAGTCCTTTGCGCAGCCAAGGTCATCGCCCAGCGGATCTGTGACAAGATGGGCGTCTTGACTGAGCCTGACTTTCAATACGTGCAAATGCACAATGCTGAAACCCAATCCCTTCTCCAGGTCAATGAACCATCAAACACGTCTACTCAGGCAGCTGCGATGGCTGGCAAACTCCATCCCGGTGTGGAGAATCATCACAATGCTACGCTGTCGGGGAACAGGTATTTCGCGCTACACACGAATGGTGGTGCTATGAACGTCGTCTATCCTCAGAGTGTTCTGTTCCGAGTTCTGAGTGTGATCTCTGGAGTCTTTGGCCTATCAGCACTGTTCTCGTTCATTCGAAAGAAGTGCATGTCCGCAAGGAGCAAGGTGGATCGACTCGCAGCGCAAGAGGAACGCCGCAATGCCAGAGCATATCGAAAGGCTGCACGACGTGCTGAGATGCGTCGGAGATGGAACACCTTCATTTCATCCATCAGCTGCTTCGCACCTCACCAGGAATCGCCCAGGATGGTTGATTACGAGGAGAAGCGAGCCTTGATACTGCAAGAGGCTTTTCTCGAGCAAGATCTGGACGTCGCGGAAAAGGGCGAGATAATGGAGGCAGAGATTCGGGAACTGAGACATGCCCACGAGATCGTATCCGGTCTGGTCGGTGTTGATGAGCACAGATACGACCTCAGGATGCCTATCAACGATCCACCACCACCACCACCACCGCTTGTGCCCCTGCCTTTCGATTCAACTGGTCGCTCGAGAGCAAGCACTGGAACCTTGCCATCATACACATCCGAAAGCTTGCCCGACTACAGATCACGAATGTCAGTGGAAGTGCCAAGTAGTCGTAGCAGCCTCCATGGCGCATCTACGACCTACACCTCAACAACAACCTCTGACAACGAGATATTTACCTATATCACCACTGGGAGCACGCCGCGCACCTCTAGCCCGGGAGCAGGAAGCACCGGCACCCGAGGTACACGTGTCAGCCAGCTTACGACCAGCAGCCGGTTGACACGCTACACTCCTACTAGCAGTGTCATCGAGGTTTCGCCACGCTGTAGCGAAGAGACACTACGCACTGCCGAGTGGCGCAGATCTCTGCAATCAACCAGAAGATCGCGCGATACCAACGATTTGTAACTCTAGAACTTCTTTTGAGTACTTCAGCAACAACGGAGCATGTTAATGTGATAATGAGCATCACGACGGCCAAGCACGCCGACTGTCATTTGTTTTCTGCTTGAAGCTGAAAAGGAAGCGATTTGCCACATGGGCCTTCAGCTTTGAAAGAGCGCGCCGCAAAGGTGCATGTGCATTAGTCTTGTCAAGAATCACCAAGAAGCATTGTCTGCATTCAGCCATATTCACGGCATTATATCCCTGGGCGTTTTGACAATTTGATGCTTGACTTATGAGCGATTGGTCGATTGTCTTACATGCATCCGCCACATGCATGCGTCTTCCCAGCGGACTGCAATGTCCTTCGAAAGGAATCGAACTCAATTTGCAGGCAGCACCTCCCACTTTCCGCGGCGAACCCGAAACAGTAAGAACGTTTGCATCGTGCCCTTGCCATTCTCGTACCTACCGGCCTTCTCTCTCTCTTTGGAAGCGTTCCCAGAACACCATTTACCTCCACTCGCGTTACTTACCCTCCTCCACCAAGCATATCATTCGTCATTCAATGCTTCGTCATCATTGCTAAAGCATGCCTTGGCCGTACATCTTTCTCAACCGCCGCTGGTATTATATGCAAACTGAAGCACAGGACCCACCCACTTTGGAACAATTTCTCCATCGCTACGCCCATTTTCCAATGCCTTCAGGACATGTTGACCAGTTCCACCGAGATAGACAGGGGATGAGGGGTACGGGGACATCGCTGGCAGCATCCTTGTCCGACGACTCACAGGCGACTACGCCAGGGGACTCTCCAGATGATGGATCGCGACCTGGCGATAATGATAGGGAATTCGACGCACCGCCCTTGCGGCGCCGCCCGCCATTTGATGACGAGCGCTTCGATGAGCATATCAGGTGGGAGCAGTCCGTTAGGCCGTCACTACGAAGCAGCACAATCAGAGACTATGGCTGGAAGAAGATCCGCAAAATGTCATCAGTAGACCGGGAAAAAGATATCCTTGCCATCATCATCGCAGACAGCAGCTATGGAAGCTGGAAAGTTCATCCTTCGCTACTAGCGGGCTTCAAACACATTCGTATCTATACTTTCGAGGAGCATGTACGCAACAAGGTATTTCGCACAACCGCGATAACGATGCCGAGATGCGAACAACGATTCAGACACTGGCACGGGAAACGGATCCAGACGGCAGCGATTGAAAGGGGCATACCCAAGTCTGCCGAGGGCGTGCTCATTGGAGAGTCGTAGGACAATCTGCTCGAGGACGTCAGCTCATGCCTGTTGATCACCTCACCGCACGAGATGGCTTAGGATGCCGAAGGTCTGGTTCAAGCGGCCATCGAAGCGCATCGATTTGGCAGACTAAGGCACATGATCCTCTCCAGCCCGCTCTATGTCGGAGATCCGCAACTGGGTAAGGTGCTCCACGAGGGGAAAAAGTCACGACTCGGGCAGTTCGTCACATGGCAACGGGAGCTCGAGATGAAGCTCATTTGGTCTAAGCTTCCGTTCACGATCTGTGACGAAGCAATGAAGATCGATGACTGGCTACTGCCGAGCACTCTCTTGGGTGAGAGGACGACCTTGGCCATTGCGTCAGGAAGTACGACCGAGTTCTCTTACGTTTCAAGGCGTGATTTATCTGAAGTGAGCACCACTTGACCATCATCATCATTCAAAATAGTTATCGCTGAACTGTTAATAGGCATATGCCACCATTCTACTTGGTCGAGAACACCATAAATTCCAACGGTACCAGCTCGTGGGCACCCAGGTCGGTCTCAGTGCTCGGGATGTCATTTTCACCATCCAGCAGGTACTCAATCTAAAGTTGAAATTGGCGCGATTCTTCACTCCAGATGCGTTTCGAAACAGACATGCTTACCAAGTCCCGGACGAGTTCAACCCGGTGGAATTTCGTAATCAGCAGACGTCCCTCGATGTGCGTGGTGAACCACTGCCCATGGAGTACGAGGGTGTATTTGAGAGAGGCCCCTGGTGCCACGAAATGGGAGCATATCTGCCTCGAACCATTGGTCTTGGGATAGATCCACCAGACGATGGCGAAGGGTGGGTGCAGTTTGACAGAGATCGCCTGGCAGCGTTCCCCGGAGTCACTGACATAGAAGCACAAGTGGGACCTGCTAGACGTCCGTGGAGGCAGACTGCTTGTGAACAGAGACAAAAGCCATCCTTTGATGAAGAGAACGATATCATTCCCACGAGCCATTACAAGTTTGGAGAGGACGGATCGTGGGGATCAGAGCAGTATTCGTGGAAGAGCTCTCAAGAAGGATCTCGTCAACAGAACAACTCTAGACCGCGATCAAGTCAACAGTATCGAGCTTCACGTTTTCGTGAGCATTTGGGCGCCCACGACCATGACAGTAACTTCAGGTCAGGAGACAAGGTTGAGGGAGAAATTCCCCACGGATCTAGTGCTATTGAAGCACAAGAACTGTCCAGTGAGGAAACTCCATTCCGAGCGGATGCCACGCTGACGTCGGGGACTGGGACAGCACCTTCGCACAGGTCATCGCCACATAGAGTGGCACAGAGCAGAGTAACGAATGGCATAACAAGCCCACGACCTGCTCTATCGGCGCTATACGTCCCCTCCACGAGGAGCAGTGCGGCAACCAACGATGCATACGAGTACGTCACAAGGGACGGAAGAGTCTTCCGGTATGCCTTGATGGAGCGTTCACCTATGGCTTCTCCAGAGCTGGCCAGCATTGAACAAGCCCGCGGAGCCACTCAGATTGCTGCCACGCAGAGGACTGCTGGACCTGCAAGCAATCTTGATACCATGAATGACGGTCCTGCCGATAATATCGAATACTCTACCCCTGGTGCAAACACTGGAGCTCCGTCAGCACGAGAAGACGCCAGCGGAACAGACATCGACAGGATCTCGAATGGAACATCGTCTCCTGTGACAGCACCCACGGTGAGCAGGAATTTCCCTCGCGACTCGGCTGCAGACATGACCCAAACATTTCCAGGTCGACCAACGACTCCGAACGGCACGCCGGTCATCGACATCCCTCCATCGTTGGAGGAGCAGGGCCTTCTTCAAAGACTGAGTGAACTTGCAGCAATTAGAGGCTTTCCTGGGGCGGCCTCGCCAACCACGATCCCTCTCACGAGGCCGACCACGAATGTAGGCAATCCAGCAGACCCGATCTTGACGCCAAACAACACCCCGGCAGATGTATCCCCAGCTATTTCAAGCCCTACAATTCCGGGTATTTCTTCGCGGCGGAGCCGACAAGAATCCTCTGTCGATCCATTGGACGTTCAGCGCTCAGCTGGTGGAGCTCATCAAAGCCAGGCGACCAGCACTCTCGGTACCACAGCCACAGGATTTCCTGCAGTCCGAGACTTTGCGGCTCCCTCTCTGAAGACAAGACAGCCGGCTGCTTTGGGGGCCCAGTGGGGCGAGGCCGAGGCCGCGCCCTCCACGTTCACGTTTACGGGCTGGCACCAAGACGACAAATGGCAATCGGAGGGGTCAAATCCTGCCCAGGGAGCGCGGAACGATTCGTTAACAGCTGATTGCTCGCGTCACGACTCTGGTGCTAACGAGGCATCATCTTCGACTGCGCCATTGTCGGAAAAGGCTGCAGGGAAGAAGCCAATGACAGATCAGCCAGATGATGGAGCATTATCTACGCAGAAGGCTTTATCGGAAAAGGCGAAGGGCAAGGAGCGCATGAGAGCTCAGGCCCAGCATGAAGCACCTTCGCAAGATGAGGTCGCTGCATACAGCACAGGCGAGTACGCCGACACGTATGCATTTGGCAGTGGCGGCGGATGGTTGTGGTGGATGGATCTACCCCAGATCGGAGAGGATGAAGCAAATGCTATTCATGCGATCGATGAGCTCGGTGTTGTGGGCAGTCCGGATGACCTGCAAGGACTGCTCCATCGTGAACCCGAAAGTCTGGAGATGTTCTTGCGCCGACGATACCGTGAGCTCCTGGATCCAGACACACTTCCATTGGCCCCGCCGTGGGAGTGTCAAGCAGTAGATGATATTCTGTTGTCGGCCGAACTTGATGAGCCATGCGGGTCGGTAGAGGTTGGTAGATGAACAGTCGTTTGATGATGTGAGGTGATGCGCGGAGAGCGGCCGGTGGCGGCAATGGGCCAGGGCTCAGGAAAGTTTAGAACTATCGCCCGCAACAAGGTTGTGAGGAGCTCGCGAGCTCGAGAAATAACATCCGTTCACCCATTGCACTAAACACACATCCACCTTCGTCCAACCCATCTTCACATTGTCCCGTCGTTCATTGCCACCATGTTCGCTGCTCGCAAGGTCACCCAGTCAGTCCTCGGCGCCGCCGTCCAGCGCAGAGCCTTCTCCGCAACCGCCAGCAATGTGAGTATCGAATGGTCCGAGATCGCTGGCAACTTTCGTGCATCGCAACGAGGCATTCGCTCATCCAGCCATCTACGCAGGCATCAAAAGTCGTCGTCCTCGGTGCGGCAGGTGGTATTGGTCAACCGCTGTCACTCCTCCTGAAGCTCAACCCTCGGGTCAGCGAGCTCGCGCTCTACGATATCAGACTCGCACCCGGTGTCGCCGCAGATGTCGGCCACATCAACACCAAGAGCACCGTAAGACCGATCTCAGGGAAAAGTGATGGAACAAGGGCTCAATGGATAACAGGTCACTGGCTACGAGCCCAACGAGGAGGGCCTCGCCGCCTGCTTGAAGGGCGCTGAGATCGTCGTCATCCCAGCTGGTGTTCCACGCAAGCCAGGCATGACCCGTGACGGTGAGCAGGATTGAGGGAGGCTGCGTCAGAGACCAACGGAGCACTAATGCCACCATATACAGATCTTTTCAACACCAATGCCTCCATCGTCCGCGATCTCGCAAAGGCCGCCGCTAAGCACTCCCCCGATGCCAACATGCTCATCATCTCCAACCCCGTGAACAGCACTGTTCCCATCACTGCCGAGGTCTTCAAGAAGGCCGGCGTCTACAACCCCAAGAAGCTCTTCGGTGTGACCACTCTGGACGTTGTCCGCGCATCCCGCTTCATCTCCCAGATCAAGAACACGGACCCCGCCAACGAGAACATCACTGTTGTCGGTGGACACTCCGGCGAGACCATCGTTCCACTCCTCAGCCAGGCTGGCTACGAGCTCCAGGGTGCCGAGCGTGACGAGTACGTCAAGCGCGTGCAATTTGGTGGCGACGAGGTTGTCAAGGCCAAGGACGGTGCTGGATCCGCCACGCTTTCCATGGCAATGGCTGGTGCTCGCTTCACGGAGTCTCTCCTCAAGGCCGCACAAGGACAGAAGGGTGTCATTGAGCCAACCTTCGTTGACTCGCCCCTCTACAAGGACCAGGGCGTCACCTACTTTGCATCGAACGTCGAGCTTGGGCCCAACGGTGTCGAGGCGATTCACCCCGTGGGCAAGGTCACTGACTACGAGCAAGGCCTGCTTGACAAGTGCTTGAAGGACCTCAAGACCAACATTGAGAAGGGCGAGAAGTGGGCCGCTGAGAACCCGTAGGCGATGAACTGAAATGGACGTTCATTTTTCAGACCAGCAGCGAGAAGACAGTAGCGTCGGGTCAGGTGCTGGGCCGCCAATGGTTGTATGTGTGGTAAGATATGCCAAAGCGCGGCGCGTCTTGCCTGGCATTTAGACGTGAAGAAGGCGGGCTTGAATGCATACCTAGAGCTTCTGTACCAATCTGTAGATTTACGGCTCAAAATCTCGTTGTATGATGTGAGCCACGCTGCCTCGCACGACACCGGTATGCCCTATATGCAGTATCCTGTCTGCCCTACTGGCATTGCCGCAAGAGCCGAGAATACCCTTGATGGACAGCGTTGCTATTCATGCAGCCTCGGCGATTGAGTGACGTCCCACGGCACCACGGCATCGTCTTTCAACAGCACTGCCCCAGCTTTACCGCAATGCGTTGTCCCTGCCAAGCGCGATGTCCCTGAGTGGTTACTGTACGGGATCCCATCGGCTTCATCCCCAGACTCGCAGGGGCACGGAGAGAGGGTTAAAAGCGAACACGACTGCAGCTCAGAATCAACCAGTCCGACTCCCACTACCCAACCCAGACTAAGGCTACGATGCATTCGTAGTCGCCATTATCTCGCCCACAGCCGCCGCAGGTTTTTTTTTTCTGACCACGCGCACACCCCCCGTCACCAGGCATGAGCATACAGTAGCCTTAGTGTAGTCCGACTTGCAGACAGCTGACAGCCGAGGTCCAACGTCGCGCAACTTTCTCGGCTCCGATCACGAGCAGACGTCTGGAGCTCGACCATAGCCGGATCGCACTGGCATCCACATGCACCGTCGGCAACCCGCGTTTCTTCGCTTCGTGCTCGTGCTCGTGCTCGTGCTACATCAGCGTTGTTGAGGCGCCGAGCTGTCTCTTCCATTCCTTTATTCTTACCCTTCCTCCTCCGCCCTTTCACGATCCGGGCTTGACATGTTCGCGAGGCAGTCCGTAAAACGGATCCCGTTTCCGACATCAACAGTATCAACTTACCGAGGACTAGCTGCAGGTGGGAAGGTACATATATGGACCTCGGACCTCATATTACAGCGTGCCCCCGACTGACCTTTCTTTCTGCTTGACAGAACTTCAACATGGCGCAGCAACAGAAGCGAAAGCAGAGCAGTCTACCCGAAGGTGTGTGCATTCACGAGAGCCTTCTGACTACGCACACTGACCATACTACCCTCAGGATACCGGGAGGATCATGCGAAAGGCGCCATGCTCCGGTTCGAAGACTCCCTTCCGAGATTACCTGTCCCTACGCTCGAAGAGACCGCGAAGCGGTACCTGAAGTCCGTCCACCCGCTGCTCACTCCTGCCGAATATGATAACACGAAGATGGCCGTGGAGGCCTTCATCAGGCCAGGAGCAATTGGACATACACTTCAGGACAGGCTGGTTCAGAGATCGAAAGATCCAAAAATCAAGAACTGGCTTTCCGAGTGGTGGAACATTGCTGCTTACCTGGGCTACCGCGATCCGATCATTCCCTACGTGTCCTACTTCTACTCCCACCGCGATGATCGGAAACGAAGGGATCCAGCGAGGCGCGCTGCAGCTATCTCAACCGCTACTCTCGAATTCAAGAAGCAAGTGGATGAGAACAGCTTGGAGCCCGAGTACATGAAGAAGCTGCCAATGGCAATGAGCTCATACATCTGGATGTTCAACGCATGCCGGATACCCGCCAAGCCAGCAGACTACCCCATCAAGTACTCGGCGCAAGACAATGAGCACATCCTTGTCGTCCGCAAAAACGCATTTTTCAAGGTCCCACACCACCACAACGGTCGGCAACTTAGCACGAAAGAGCTTGAGCACCAGTTCAGGCGCGTTTACGAGATGGCAGAAAAGGCTCCAGCAGTCGGCATCATGACGACCGAGAATCGTGACAACTGGACAGACATGCGCGAGCGCTTGATCAAGTCTAACCCTGGCAACAAAGCCGTGCTCGAGGCGATCGAAGGCGCGTCTTTCGTCATCTGCTTAGACGATGCGACACCAATCACTCTACACGAGCGCGCGCACCAATATTGGCATGGCGATGGTGCTAACAGGTGGTTTGACAAACCGGTGCAATTCGTTGTCAACGACAATGGCACTTCTGGTTTCACCGGCGAGCACTCTATGATGGATGGTACTCCCACACATCGTCTGAACGACACCATCATGCACTGGATCTTCAACGAGAAGCTGGACTTCGAGAACCCCGAATTTCGATCCGACATTCCAGACCCGCTGCCACTGAAGTTCAAACTCTCCGGCGAGAACTACGCTGATGTCGCTCTCGCAACCACACATCACGTTGGCCTGATCTCTCAGCATGAACTGCGTGTTGAAGCCTTCCAAGGATATGGCAAGGGCCTTATGAAGAAATTCAAGTGCTCGCCGGATGCTTACGTCCAACTCACCATTCAACTCGCTTACCACAAATTCTACGGCAAGAACCGACCAACCTACGAGTCTGCTGCCACTCGTCGTTTCCAAGAAGGCCGCACTGAGACTTGCCGTACCGTGTCTGATGAGAGCGTTGCTTTCTGCAACGCCATGCAACACCCACTGTCCACGGATGCTGAATGCCGAGACCTCTTCCGCAAAGCCCTCACCGCACACACCGAGTACATCACCGCTGCTAGCGATGGCAAGGGTGTCGATCGCCACCTATTCGGTCTCAAGAAGCTGCTCCAACCCGGCGAGGACACCCCGGAGATCTTCAAAGACCCAGCGTATGCGTACTCTGGCACCTGGTTCATCTCCAGCTCGCAGTTGAGCTCAGAATACTACAACGGCTACGGATGGAGTCAGGTTATCGACGACGGTTGGGGGTAAGTTCATGCACACCATTCACTACAAGCTTTGGAATCATGCTAACATAAGAACACAGAATGGCTTACATGATCAACGAAAACAGCATACAATTCAACATCGTGAGCAAGAACCTGGGTTGTGAACGCATGGCATTCTTCTTGAACGAGGCGGCGCAGGACATTCGTGCTGTCATGGAGGCTGAGACCACCAACAAGCCACGCCTATAGAATCCTTCCGGATGAGGGAACGAGCATTCGTGTGAGATTTGTGTACAGTACCTGATTGACCAGATGATATGTGGTGCTGCGATGTCCGATGCCGAAGAGATAGCGTTGAGGCATACTCTGATATCTAGAGACATACCGATGCCTGAATGTACGTTATCTTGGTTGACTATGTCTTTCAAATGCTGTGCTTTCACTGCCGCCGTTGCAGAACTACAAAGTAGACATGAACGAACCGTCTGCGTGATCGTGCTCCAAGCCTGTGGGCTCTGTGGCAGCGACAACCCGTACTCTGACAACGCAGTAAATATGCCTACTCGATAGCAGCGGCATCGACCGCACCAATGTACATGTACTTGATTCGGGCGCTACAATCGATCATCCAACGTATGAGACTACATCTAACGTCTGTATCTTACATACAAAGTTCGTCCTCCCCGGAGTACTCTCCACGACCGCTGAGCCGAAACCCGAAGGCCATTCATCATGAGCAAAGCTGCGCGACAGGATCGGCGCGCTCGTGTGCACAGGAGCAGCTCAAAACTTTTCCAGCTGCGGATCCTGAATGCTCTCCACGGATACGAAGCCCAATTATAGAGCACACGGACGTGCGCGAGGATGAGGGAGTTCATGAGCTCGCTTTGTAACACAAGTGCAACGATCTTCAGGTTCGTTTTAAGTTTGCAGAGTGGTGCAGTTGGGATCGCTAAGAGCCGAAGCGGAGTCTATGGCATGATATTCGTCTCCTTTTGCCTGGTAGTGGTGCAAGATACTGGGGGACAGTCCGGTCTATGGTTACCTTATTAGTATCAGCGAATGGAAGACAGGATGAGACGCGATGCGCGACAATTGGTCTGATGGCTGTCAGTCTCTCGTAAGGATGGGTTGTGGTAGGACGGTGAGAGGGTAAAATAGGATAGATGTCGGGAGACCGACTGAGGGTCGCTACGCAGTCCTGGCTACGGAAACTCTCTACCTGATGATACGACTCCTCAAAAGATGCCCTTGGCAAAGCTTGAAGGATAGCGGACACGGGCGCACTCCTTGGGTCAATCGTCGTCTCGGCTGGTATTTAGAGGCTAGCGGCGAAAACGGTCGGGATGATGGCACATAGCAGAGATTACTTGTCGATGCCAGGTCCGCGTTACGTGAAGATGGTACAGCCATCCGAATAGGAGCTCACCGTGGAGGAATATATTGCTTGCCATTTCCGACTCTCTGTCTTTCCATGGATGCTAATTTGGGCCATCTCGCCAAATTATCAGAGGCGAGCAAATTGGTCACTATAGCCATCATTTCCCAATACAATGAGCTGTAGAGATAGCTTTCCGTCATGACATATGGGCGTCATTTGAAAGGTTTGTTGTAGCATATATACAGTGTCGCCCCTTCTCGGTTATCTCATCCCTCCCATGAACGCCTTTGCTACGATTTCCTTCCTGCGTGTCTAATATCCCGGAGTTCCGTTCTCCTTCTGCTCCTTCTCGTATTCGCGAATCTGTCTGCTCCAGTACCGCGATGGGAAAAATCGGTCGGGCTGGGAAGGTGTTAGTCGCTGTGTGTCTCGCCCACGTTGGACCTTCGTAGCATATCTGCCGGCTGTCGCATACCCTTGGCATGTCCCATCTGTGCTCTCTCTCTGCGCTCAAGTTCCACATCATGGCAGCGATCCCGACAACGACACCGGCCATGACTGCGGTGTTCTGCTTCCAGTTGTCCGGTTGCGAGTACCAACCACCCGCTGGTGACCAAACGTGCTTGGGGTAGCTGTCAGAAGTCGCGATCAGCCATTGCGTGTCAGTAGCAGCCCCCCAAACAGCGTGACCTACGGGATCTTGCCTCCGCCACCTCGTAGTATCTGCGTAGCCCTCATTGTGTTGGTGTGTGTTGATAGAGGTGGTCATGCAGTCGAAGTGAAGTCGAGCTCATGGCAAGCCGCGGAGGTCTTGGCGTGCAAGCGCGATCTGGAGATCCTCTACGGCGGAAAAGTTCAAGGCGAAAGCAAGGGAGCGACTGCCATTGAACGCATCAGCATCAGCGTCAGCGCCTGTCATTGCCGCTTCGCCCATCGCCGCCTAATTGTATGCTGTGACATATGAAATCAATACGCCTGGACCGATGGGCTTCCCAATTACAGCCGCCTAGGAATCCGCGGTTATATCTGCTCACCCGGCGATGTCCCTTTTCTACGGACGCGAGGCAATGCATACCCACGCGAGGATTGCAGCATTATCAGCAGCAAACACCGATACAATGCAAACAGCAGAGAAGAGGTATTACGAAACGGCGGACTGCCTCAACGGTGGCGGCACAACAGGAGGCGGACGAGTTTTCGACCGACGAACCTGAACCAGAGCTAGAACACGATGACCGACCCAGAACTCCATTGAACTTCCCATCACATCGACAAGCTGTACGATCAGCGAAGCTATCTGCGCTCCATGCCCGGTTATCGCTACCCTCTAAACTACCTGTACAGACATTGGCGAGGTGTCTGATTGACCCGTCAGTCGATCCAAGACCAGGCTATAACAATACTCCTTTGGCTTTGCTGGGGCAAGAGCTACTCGGCTACTACACATCGGAATGGCTCATCTGCAAGTATCCACGGATACCAATGTCCATTCTGTTCGCAGCACAATATGGATATGTTGGAGATGCGACGCTAAACTCGATTCGCGCGGAATGGGGCGTGGAAACGGTCGCAGCACCGGGACCTGAGGTCGATCCGGGGCTGCTTCAGCTCAAGCGCCTGACACCTGGAAATGCCATGGCCGAGGACGGCACACAGAGAGTAAAAGATGTGCTGCAAGGAACGCTTGAAACCAGCTCAAGAGGCGTTGCGCCGCATTTGAGAGAGAAGAGAGGCATGAGCAGCCGCATTGTAAGAGACAATCAATTCGGTGACATGATCGTCGGCAGACCTGGCGCTTTCCCATCAGGCAACAAAGCACCATACCCTGAAGCGCCTATCGCAACTTCTCAAAGTCTTGACCCAGCAATGGAGCATGCCGTTGGTGCAGGCATCGAAAGCGGCCACGTCGAAATAGTCATGCCAAACTCGATTGACTTCCAGTCGCAAGAAATCAATACGGACCCTGAGCCGGTTTCAGTCACGGAGGCCAGCGCAGGTTTTGTTCGCGCAGTCGTTGGAGCACTTTACCTCCACGCAGGAACGGAAGCGGCCAAGTCCTTCCACAAGGCACATGTTCTCAGCCGTCATCTTGAAATCCACAAGATGTTCGACTTCAAATACCCCACGCGCGACCTTTCGATTCTTTGCCGCCGTGAAGGTTTCGAGCCACCCGTTGCGCGGTTAATATCCGAAACTGGACGACTGTCCAGAACACCTGTCTTCGTGGTGGGAGTCTTTAGTGGCAATGACAAGCTTGGCGAAGGTGTTGGCAGTTCATTGAACGAAGGCAGAGTCCGTGCTGCAGCTGCAGCTCTCAGATCGTGGTACCTATACAGCCCGCCAAGTTCGGAGATCGTGCTCCCGAGTGAGGTCGAGGGCTCCGACAACATCAAAAAGGTATGGAAACCACAGCTGGTCGATCCCGGCGAGATCGTACAGTAGATGATGATTGGCCTTGTATTACTGGTGTATGGAATGGTTGTACAGCTACAGCATAGCGGGCTGGCAAGTGGAAGCATGGACTGGTGCCGAAAAGGGATGGAAAGGCTCGTTTGGAGCTCTGTTGAATCTGTATAAATACACATAGTAAGAGTAACAAACGGCACCGACATTACTCTCTGTTGTAGCCTCTGGTAGGCAGGTTTGGCCAACAGTCTAAGCGAGGTCTCGGCGCCGGATTTATGAAGGCCGGGGATACATACGCGAACTTTGTCAGCCGCAAGACAGCTCGACAACCACACTTCGCAGCTTCGGCATGCGAGCCAAGATGACCAAATCCGGCTTCAGGAGGGTGCTCCCTTCGTATTCCGGCAGATGCTTGTCAATCGTCAAGGCGTGATGCTGCCAGGCTCATGTTGTGCGACAGAGGAAGAGCTGTAGATAAGTACTCATGATGAACGATTTTTCTTCCAGTATCACAACAAAGACCTTTACACCTCATAGCACAGTGGCCAACTGAAGAAGGAACAACAAAAGACATTCAAAAACGCCTTTCAGACAACGATCATGGTCTCAGTCACAGAAGTCCGCTCATCAAATTCCTCCCTTCCCTCTCAACACTCCTCTCTCACAGCCGTCTTCGCGGGAGCCACAAGCGGCATAGGCAAAGCGACTCTCCAATCCTTCGCCAGGCACATTCCTGAGCCGACCGCGATAGTCGTGGGCCGCAACCGCTCCGCCTTTGAATCCGAACTCACAAACCTCTCCCAAATCAATCCCAGAGGGACCTACACCTTCCTCGAATCCGACATCAGCCTCGTGAAAGACATAGATCTCGTCTGCGCCCAGATCACATCCTCCCTACCCTCGGGCAAAAAGATCGACCTCTTGTTCACAAGTCAAGGCTACATTTCCTTCTCCGGGCGGGAAGAGAACGCCGATGGGCTGGACAATTCCTTCTCCTTGCGGTACTACGGCCGAATCCGCTTCATCCAGAATCTTTTGTCGGCCTTCGCTCCAACAGCCAGGATCCTCTCGATTCTCGCCGGAGGCCAAGAAGGCAAGATTTTCGAAGACGATCTCGACCTTCGCAGAAACTACTCGATAGGCAATGCAGCCGGTCAAATGGCCACCATGACGACTCTCTCTTTCGACAAATTCGCGGAAGATCATCCCAACATGTCCTTCATCCACGTCTTCCCCGGTCTGACGTCGACGGGTCTCTTGGGACGGAGTGCCAAAGGACCTCTGGGTGTGTTCATGAGATGGGTAGTCGAGCCGATACTGGGTTTGTTCGCGAAGAGGCCGGAAGAGGTGGGGGAGAGGATGTTGTATTATGCTACTTGTGACGAGTTTGGGAAGGGAAGTTGGTCTGTGAACGAGAAAGGTGAGTCGAGCGTCGTAGCTGCACTGAAGGAGTATCGAGAACGCAGGTATGGAGATCAGGTGATGGAGCACAATGTGAAGATGTTTGAGCAGGCTTCGTCTAGGTAGGGCTATAGCGCTGCTGCATGACTTGGGTCAAAGGAGCAGAGCAGAGCGGATCGGTTTACGCTCAGTCAAATCTCGAAAGGTGATTGTTTTGGTACATCAAAGTCCGTGGGTTGATTTTCCCCCATTTGGCCACGATGTTCCGTCAAATGTGAGGCTCAAAGAGCGTACACGCGTCACTTCTCCGTTTAAGAAAACAAGAAGCACAACCTTATCATAGAATCATTTCTAGCTACCAAGGTGGGTGTTCATCATTCCACCCTTCTTCTGCAAGGAGAGGAAGCCGGAGACTAGAAGCCACGGGCGAGAATGCAGAAGACCACGCCCAAACATCACTTGTACCAGCAAAAACGAATTCCTAGGGCTGCTCAATCCCATAGCATCCATAAAAACAGCACGCGCAAAGTGGTATATCTCCCCGATCTCCATCCTAATTCCAGGCTCGAACATTTCAGGCGTGTACATGATGGCAAGCAGCAGCAGCAGCAGTACGCAGCAGAACACACGCAGCATTGCTTTTTCTTTCTCCCTTAGCGTCGCACATGGGGTATTTCCGGTATTCGATCGAAAAGACAACAACAACAATATCGGCAGAACAAGAACACCCCATCCCACAACAATCCGTCAACAACCTTATTTTCCCAAATTCGTAACAGTGTAAAATCAGCGCGGGGGCCCGATTGGGGCCGGGTATCCAGAAGTTGTACTTGCAGCAGCAGAAGTAATGGTAGTCTGTGAGGCACTGGTCGCTGAGCGTGGAATCGAAGGGTTCCTTGCACCGTCAGCCGGCGTGAGAGAGCCCTTTCCGCTACCCATGCCATCGGCACGCGCATCGTACTTAGGTGTCACGTCGCCGTTGGTACCGGAGGCACCCACCGAGGTAGCGCTGCTGTTGACCATGCCAAGACCGGGTATCATTGGAGTGTTAAGAGAACTCGTGGAAGCGTTACCATTAGCACCAAAAGGAAACTTGTTCTCGAATGGGCCAGAAAGTGAGTTCGACGAGGTGTTTGGGCGAGAACCACCTCCGAAAGAGCCCCAGCTGTGGGCATGATTGTGGCCATTCTGCTGGTCGTGCTCGAGGTCAATTCCGGAATCGTTCCAAGGATTGCGATAGCCAGAATCGCGAGATTCCATACTGACCAGAGATGCCCTTGAGGCATTGTTTGAAGCTTGCATGAACATGGACGCAGGAGAGTTAGACCCCGTCTTCCTACGCCGTTCGATGAAGGAAGTGAACGAGGACATGCTTCCTGGCTTTCTAAGTTTGTCAAAGATAGAGCGCGTGGTGCTCTCGTCTCCGCCAAATGCAGGCCGGGTTGGTGACTCTGTGGACACCGGAGGCTCCGCCCGTTGCAGGAGTTTGGACTCAAAGTAGAGCATGTTGTCTTCAAATGAGTCGGACTTCGGGCGAGGAATGGCACCTTTCACAACGCTTTGGTCCAATCCGCGGGAGATGAAAGGCAAAAGCAGGAAGTCGATAGCATCCTTCAGGCCACCAGCGTTGTTGCGAGTGTAGCTGAGGACAAGTCTCTCCACTGTGACTTCTTCACCACCTTGCTTCTCTTTCTTAGGCTCGTTGACAGCGACTTCGACCACGTATTGGTCCTTGAGCTTTTGAGCCGTATCGTTGCGGAACTCGGAAGAGGTGAGGAAGATGCGCAGGCTCTCGGAAGAGGGGAACTCAATCTCGTGAGTTTGTGGCACCATACCCTACCAAATGTCAGAGTGAGAACAAATTTAGGCCATGGCGAGGTACTTACCAAAAACTCGTCAACAGCCTGAGGTACCTGATATTCAGGACCCGAGACCGTGATGATGTCGCTCGCCTGCTCTGTGCCAGGGAACGTGATCTTGCAATTCCATTTCTTCTCGAGATCCTCGATTTCTGGCATCCGAGCAATCAGCTCGCGGTGGTAGAGTCGGTCGACGTGGACATGCTCAGAGACGAATTCAGCA
Source organism: Pseudocercospora vitis (assembly GCA_026120125.1). NCBI lineage: Eukaryota > Fungi > Ascomycota > Dothideomycetes > Mycosphaerellales > Mycosphaerellaceae > Pseudocercospora > Pseudocercospora vitis. Next base: position 451,474 of record JALRML010000013.1, on the reverse strand, counting down.
TCGACCTTTTCCACCATGTCCATGATCTCTTGCTTGACAAGCTCGAGATTGTCCGCATTCCTAGCAGGAGTTCGGCAAATAACGTTATCGACCTTGATGTCGTCGTCGTCCTTGCCAATGCCACCACGATCCATTGCATTGCTGAACTTGACGAACACCGAGTACTTTTTCATGATGCGCTGGATATGCTGTCCACCAATGCCAATGATGCGCTTGTGGTACTGGTCCGGCACATGAAAGGAGATTGAGGCTGGCATCTCTAGCTCAACCAGGTCCAATCCGTTCTTCGTGGCTTCGTATTGTGCTCCCCGAACGTCGATGTAGAAGTTGTACTCATTGAAGCCGTCGAAAACAATCTGTACATTGCTTTGGCTCATGATCTTATTGATCTTGCCATTCTTCTTGCCGCTCACAAACTCTTTGTGCTCATTCGCCAGCTCGACCTTCACGCGAAGTGTAGACTGCGCCTTCTTTACGAACGGCAAGGTGTTGATGATGGACATTGCTGCTTTGACGGAATCATCGCTGCCATTGATGTGAAAGTTGAGTTTCTCGAAGGTGATCTCAGCGCCCGAATTGATGCAGATGTCAGGAAGCATGGCACGAATGTCGGATGGAGTCGGGTGCCGTTGAGACGGGTCCGGGTGTGTCACCCACCATGAGGCACTGTAGAACTGACCGGCAAGACCCATGATCTCTCGCACAGTGCGCTCCACGTTGAGAATATCAGTAGCCTGCACGCGAAGGACGCCGCTGTGGTTCCCGAGTGGTGGCAGGAGCACGTAAGAGCCGTTAGCCTCAATGATGCGACGAATCTTGTCCAGTCGCTCCAGGAGGATATAGTCCACCTTGCTCGTCGTGATCTGCACGTCCTTGACAAACGTCTTCGTACCCATGACCAGATCCGTGAGTCTCTTCTTAGCCTGGAGGATGTTATCCATGCTGTCGCCAGTGATGATGACCTCGTCCCGGTTGCGTAGCGGCACCGACCCAGGCGGCGTGTAACCGAAGACGGTGGGGAACATGGGTGGGAAGTAAATAGCCGTTCCGGTAGCCGACTCAATCAGCTTGATATTCCTTCTGTGTCGGCCGCTAATCAAGTTATGCAGAGAAAGCTCGAATCGAATGGTGTCGACCTGACGCTGGAGGATTTGATCGATCATAATCAGTAGTCTCGTCTTCGCGTTTTCCGAGCTTTCACAGTCACCATAGACATGTATGCGGAGCCTGTTGTCCATACTCTTCTCCATGCCTCCCGTGAAGCTTACCGAGTCCGAGTCCTTTCTCTTGGCTTTGGACTCGAGAAGGAAGATGTCGGCTTTCGTCTGATTGGCAATCTCATCCATGTGCTCGAGGATATCCACTCTGGCACCATCCTGGCCCTTCGGGAATACGGTCTCACGGTCAATGTCAATCGTCTCACACCGCTGTGGCATTTGTCAGCCACGGACACACGAGAATGCGAAATTCACAACACTCACCAGTGTGATGGGGGTCTCATTCAAGACTTTAGCCCGCATCTTGTGCACGACTTCGGCATCGCCAGAGATGCATACATTCGTCACCAGAGCGGTCAGTGGCCCTCGCTGCATACCGGGCACCGGCTTCGGCCTGGAGGAGGTGACGGTGGCATATATGCGCTCTCCAGAACTCTCGCTCAGCTGTTTGCAGAGACTGCGTAAATTCTCGACGTTGCGGGTGTGCACTGGCAAGGCGTGGTTGGGCATGTCGGCGGCAGCATCTTCCGGGTGAATCCATCGCTGATATGCTCCCGTGCTGCTGTAGAGGATGTCCTCCTTGTCCGGGCCCTGCAGATTGGAGTTGAAGGGCACATTGAAGGACAGATTGACCGGATGGCCCGGTATGGCCGGGTTGGGGCTCATCGACGCGCCGGGCAGAGGACGGCGGCTGGCCATCTGACTGTCTGCTTGCGGGTGCGGAGGTCTGGACATGCCGAAGCCCGGCTTCATGTTCTCCCAACCCACGCGTGCATGACCTGTGAAGTTGGAGATCTTATGCATGCTCAGCGGCCTGTGGAGGTGGGATCAGGTCGTGTGGTGTCGTGTCGTTTCGTGGCGGCGGTAGACTGGGCTGCGCTGGGCTGGTGCCGGGTAGCGAGTGTTGCGGCGGGTGTGGAAAATGGATGGCTCGAATAAGACACGGGCGAGAAGGTGAGTCCGCGGATGAAGTGAAGACGGGCAAGAAACAAATACGCAGAACGCTGCTGTCTCGTCAAGAGAGAGCATCCATTGTTGGTGGTGGTGATGATGCGGTGCGTGCTGAGGTTCACGGTAGAAAGAGGAGTGGAATCCGGCCGGGAGTAACGAGACGCATGCCGCACGTGACGAGAGGAGGATCAGGAGCAGGACTGATGCTTGTCCACGCCATGCATCGGGCTCCATCCAGACGACGCGGCCAGGAATCGTCTACATCCTGGTGCACCTCTACATTGCCTCAGATTGTGTTCCGTTCATCGCACTGCAGCTACTCCTTGCATCCGTGACCTCCCCGCCGTCTTCCCATGAGTCTGGCGAATAGTCCACGCTCGTGCGTTACTTCACAATTTATGATATCTCACCTGATGGGGGTCCAGAGACCGAAAGGCTCGTGGTGAAAGTCTATTTGAGCACTGTTCCGTTCATCGATCGGGTAAGACTGGAGAAAGAAACAATAAGGTAGCTGGACAAACACGCACAACAGGCCACGCAGCGCCGGGCCCAATTCGAAACTTGCTTGATCTGCGCCCGTTGCCAGCCGAGTACAGAGGATCAGCAACCGCTTCCCATTACTGATTACAATGCATATCACTCCCAACAATGTCTGTGTAGTCCAACAAAACTGTATGCTATGCCAGTGTCGAACCCCTTCTTCTGTTCTACACAACCCGCTATGCTTTCAGCCCTTCAACAAGAGAATCTAACCATCATTGGTACCGGTATTCTGGAGCCTGTCTGACCTCGCTGGGATAGAGAGGCCGACCATATTGATCGACGTATACTGGCTGTGGCACGGGAGCGTAACTTTGCGCACGTGCTTGCTCGTAGCCAGGCATTGCACTCATGGCGCGGGCTGGTGGTGGTGCTTCCTGACGGACGTATTGTACAGGTGCAACACTAGCTTGGCGCTCGTATCCTTGTTGCGATGGCGGTGCTTCTGGCCGTACACTGTAGCCTCTAGCTGGAGGTGCGTACACCGGGGATGTCTGCTCACGGGCAGGAGGGGCTGGCGGAGGTGCCATATCGTACCGGGCGGCTGGTGCCGCCTGGAAGACTGGAGAAGTAGGCGCCTCCATATATCTGGTTTCCGGACGCAATCCGTATGGCTGGATCGCATATCCACTGGCGTCGACGTACCTGATGACCTGCTCATCTGTATAATGTCTCCGTGGCGGTGGTGGAGGAGCCATTCGGGAATCTGGCTGCTCGTATGCAGTTGCTGGCGCAGGTTGTCCGTAATTCGTTGCCATGCGACTCGGAGCTCGCTCAAATCCAGGCTCTGCTACTCTTCTATCTACAGGAGCCACGGACGCTCTGGGGACCATAGGTGGTGGCGGTGGCGCAGGTTCCTCAGCAGCGTAGTACTTGTTGCCGTACTGATCGACCACGATTCGGCGGCTCGGAGCTGTGAAAGGTGGTATAGCAGCTGGGCTCTGCGGTCGAGCGCTGTATGGATCGTGGTATTCCTGCATCCTAGGAGGGGACCGCTCACGGACATACGTGATACCTTCTGCTGGTTGCTCATAGTATCTGAGCGTTTGCGCGTCTGGTGGCGGCTGCGTTATGCGTGGGTCGGCATAGTTGGCAGACACAGTACGTTGTGGAGCAGGTGAGAACGCGCGATGGCCTGGAGATGCCGGACGTCGAGCATGATGCAGACTAGCCACACGTCTCAGATCCTGATTGTCCTTCTGCACAGGTCGATGCCCGCTTGGAGAGGCAATCCTAGCCACTGCTGGAGATGCAGGTTGGGCATACTCGTACCGCAAGGCTGATGCCCTCGTTGCTTCCTGCATGTATTGAGGATGCTGTGCAGCATATCTTGGGCTGACTAGGTCGATCTCCGGTGGTCTGTAGTGTGCCGGGGTCTGAGCATACTGTGGTGCTTCTGGGATGTCTGCATCAAACGGTGGCGGAGAGACTGGTTCATCCTTAATGTGTGACCCTTGCTGATATGTTGCCTCGTGCGTGCCATTTTGCTTGTCTCTCTTGCGCTTATTGCGCCCAGTTGGCTCCGGTTGGGCGTCCCTCTTACGCTTCTTATTTCGTTTTTTCTTGTTGTTCACACCGACGCCATTGACTGGTGATGCGGTACTAACGCGTGAGAGACCAGCAGCATGGCGAGGTTTGGCAATTTCCGGTCGACCATTGACCAGTTCCAGCTCAAGATTGGGTCCCTTGGCCGTCGCCAAGGGAGAGACACGATTTGGTTGCGGAGCAGCGATGTGTGTCAAATGATTGCGAACGACAGATACAGGCTGTGCGGGTTGCTGACTCTGATAATAGTGCATTGGCACATTGCTTTCTTGAGTTATCTCTCCAGGCTCATAATCTTCATCGTCGTCCTCGGGCGTGATCCGGCCCTGTTCTACACCGCCCGTCTCGCCGGGGTAACCACCAAAAGTAGCCGGGTCTGGAGGCTCGTACTCATCATCGTCCTCGTCATCTTCGATCTCGTATGTGGGTTCTTGGCACGTAGTGTGACGGTGCGGACGAGCCTTTGATGTCTGTGGCAGCGAGGCACGAGCCAGCATGGGCTGCTTGCCTGTAGACTTGGTTGACACAGACGGGTTGACACCCTCGTAGTCCGCCGTGAAGGAGGCGCCTACTTCGCGGTCAGAACCCTTACTTGCACTATCAGGAGAGGACCAGTCACTTTGGACTTGGCTTGAATAGTAGTCGTTCTCATCGAACGATGTATCGCTGCCAGCTTTCTCAACTGGTTTCAAGCCGGAGACGTGAGCCTCACGCGCCAGAGACCCGGCATATATCGCTTCGACATTCAACACGGACGGGGCATCTGAGCCCTGGTCTCGGTCACGCGCGTTGTGCTTGCGCTGATCGAACTGGGCTTGCAAGTCCCGCTCTATGCGCTGACGCTTCAGCAGACCTTCTGCTCTTACAAGATGATCCGACTTCTCCAAGAAGATCGGATCCAGGCCACTGGTCGCCGGCTTCAGGGCTGAAGGGTGTGCGGTGCTGTTGCTCACGAAAGACTGCTGCGACGCCTGCAACCCCGGCAGACGCGGCAAGGGAGGTACTGTGGGCGTTGAGTATGGTTGCGCTGGGTTAGTGGCAGCATTCGCACTGAATGCCACGCCATTTGCGAGCGTGCTCGCTGTAGGCGGTTCTGCAGCAGCAGCAGCGGGAGCGTACAGTGCGGCCAATGTAGCCTGCAGACGCTCAATTGCTGCAGGCGGCAGCTTAAGCTGCGGATGCGTGCCTGTCAAGACGGCATTCTGGAGTTTCAGCAGCTTTATGTACAGCTGCTCTTCCTCTTCTGGCGTCGGCTCAACAGTGCCGTTCACCTGTATGCTGACATTGGGCGCCATTGCGCGGCGCGGCGCGGCGCTGCTCTGCTCTGCTGTGCTCCTGGAACACTCGAGTCTACAAGTTGTATCCGTACATCGAGGTCATGCTCCTCGAGGCCGAATGGTGGTATGTCCGGTTGGGAAAGTGGCGAAGAGCAACCAACCGAGTGCGTCTTGCTTCAGGCGCGCTGCGAACAGGCCACGGTGTCTTGCGAGGTGCAGTGTGCGTGTCCGATGAAGGGAGAGGCGAAGACGCCGCGGCACTGGTCAGAAGCTTGCGAACCTGAAAGGAGAGAGACTCCCGTCGGCTGTGATCGCCCGAAGTGCGAAAAAGTCCAAGTCTGTTATGTCCGTGCGCCGAGAACGTGACAACATTGAATGGACATGAATGTCTCCTGCTTTCCTTCACCTTCGCTTGTTCCTCGTGCTCCCTTTCCTGTTCACCGTCACAATCCGTCTGACCTGTCTGAGACAAGGAGGGTCGATACCAAGGCTTGAGCACGCTTGCGACCACACCACCTCATCCGCCACATTGAAATATCGTTCTCAAGTATGACGGGAGACGCGAAGACGAATGGCGGTGGACCAGACGACCGCAATGTCTTCTTCTTCGACATTGATAATTGCTTGTACCCAAAGTCCTACAAGATTCACGACCACATGTCGGTTTTGATTGACGACTATTTTCAAACACATCTCAGACTATCCCGTGAGGACGCCACGATGCTCCATCAACGATACTATAAAGACTACGGTCTCGCAATAGAAGGTCTGGTTCGTCATCACAAGGTCGATCCGCTAGAGTACAATGACAAGGTGGATGATGCACTTCCTTTGGATGATATCATTAAGCCGAACCCGAAGCTACGGAGATTGCTTGAAGATCTGGATCGCAACAACTTCAAACCCTGGCTTTTCACCAACGCATACATCAACCATGCTAAACGAGTGATTCGGCTACTTGGAATCGAAGATTTGTTCGAAGGCGTAACATATTGCGACTACGCTGCGCCGAAATTGCTTTGCAAGCCAGATCCCGACATGTTTGCAAAGGCAATGAGAGAAGCTGGAACTTCCGATGTCAACAAATGCTACTTTGTTGATGACTCGGCCCTCAACTGTACTGGGGCCAAGGCGTACGGTTGGAAGAACACGGTCCACCTTGTAGAGCCAGAATCGAAAGCGCCACCTACACCCGCGTGTGATCACCAAATCTCAAATCTTGAGGAGCTCAGAAAAATCTTTCCTGGGGCCTTCAAATCGACTTGACACTGGCGCAAGAATTTGTCAGCAGGGCCGTAGGCACAACACGACTTTATCGGCATGTAGAAGGCACTTTCCATCGCTAACCTCTACGACCCGGCTTTCTGGCTCGACACGAAAAGCTCAGAATTACTACACGTCAGATATCTGAATAATGGCTGAGTCTACCTTCTGGTGTCCGCATACTTATTGCCATTTCAACATGTCAGTCGGTCTGTGTGCGTACCTCCATAGGTTCGTGCCAAGGTAACACTAGGCGGCAGCAGTATATGACTGTAGGTCTTGCCAGTCAGATGTTGCTGAGAGCAAGGTTTGACCGGATCTTGATCTACGCTCTAATTGCGCAGGAGGTTTCCTTTCTGATGCTGTGCTCTATCATCACTTCATACATAGATATCCCACCTTTGTCCTTCCAACGTACAAGAACACACAAGATCCGAGCACGAAAGACGAACCTACCATGGATGGTCTGCAATCAAATAACTGCGACCTCGCTGAGCCTCTCCCACATCTACCGCATCTGAAACGCTCAAACTTCCCGGAATTTGCACTTCACGGGTCTGTGATGGTGTTGTCGTTCCGAAACAGAAGTCTATGACTGCGTTGTCATGGCACTCGGGCCCCCTCTTACAACGGGATGTACTCTCGCTGCGTGCCGTATCACCTTTGGGCACCTACAAACTCAGACGATATCTTCATGAATGATGACGGAGCGACCAACGTGAATTCGGACACAATGGGCACGGGATGACGACCAGTAGCGGTCGTCGAAATGCCCTTCATTTGAGAGATGGTACTCATAAAAACTGGATCGAAGGCACAGATTCTACCTTTTAAAGAACCCGAAGGAACTGCTTTTGGCAATGTGAACGCCCATAGCCTGTGCCTTTCAGGGTAATTGCATGTTCAGGCTCCCTAAGCTACATGGGAGCTGCGGCGTACCAGGTCAAGGTTGAGATTGGTGGTAAGTTTCCGTTGCGCTGCTTCTACAAAGATCAAGTGTGCAAGAATGACTAAGGAGCGAAATTGCTTCACATCTAACGCTGAGTAAAGGGTATCTCATGAACGTGTTAAAGTTTAAAGAGTAAGCACACAGCTATGCACAGCTTTTGATCTCCTCTGCCGGCTTTTCGCTTACAGCTTGTGCTCCTGAAGAGTCCTCCCTTTCCTTGTCTTTCTGAAGATGATTTGCGTAATCTTTCCAGAGATCACCTACGCAGTGACCTTCACAGCATTCCTTAAATAATCTGTCTTCGTCATATTTGCCTTTGCGAAGAAATCCGTTGATATGTCGCACTGTTCCAGGCCCAAAGCGCTGCTCCAGATACTCGAGGAAGTAGCCTGTGTGCTGATATCCGCCATCCCAAGCTCCACTCGCCTCCTTCTTCCAATGCGCCGCTGCGAGACCAGCTTTCAGGCGCACCCAATCTGCAATGCCTTCGATCAGTCCCCCATTGCATGTGCCTTCGGCATTCCACTGAAAGCAATGGACAAGTTCGTGGCACAGAACCCCGAGAAGTTCGTGGCGTTGCCCATCGCCGCGAGGACGCTTGATGTAGTTTAGATTGAAATGGATCTCCTTGTGGTCGTTGTCCAGGTCGAGGCCGGTGGTGTATGCAACGCCGTCCATTTCGCGGAGGATGAGTGTTACTGAGCGGGTGCCGGGGCATTGGGAGTCCTTGGTGTATAGAAGGTTTAGAACATTTTGTACTTGCTCCTCGAGGTCCTCGTTGCCTTTGACGTTCGAAAGGAAGACGGAGCTGCCCTCATGTCCAAGATCATTCAACTGTAACCGAAGCTTAGGAGTGTCAAATTTGTGTTTCCGGATTGGCCTTGTCGCAGGTGCTTGGGAGATAGCATATTCTATTTGGGGTATGGCTGGCATAGTGGGGACCGTGGAAAGGATTGGAGCCACCTTTGGATGTGGGAAGGGAGCTCGATGGAATGTAGTCAGACAGTTGTCAATGGACAGTAGATTAGGTGATGATGCTGCTCAAGGCTCTGGAGACGGTAACCTCTCAGCAGCACTACTGATCCCCTGCAAGGGTACCTGGCTGCTCCGGATCGGCGGAGTGTGAAGCGAAACGCGAAACGATACGGGAAGCTTGAGGCGTCAGACTTGCTCTGCACTTGTTCAGGAGAAGACACTGGATTCAGTCTCGAAATAGACGGTAAAGGCGTCGGGGTTGCTGCAGCAATGCGTCGATGCGACACAGAGAGTCAATCGTTCTCGCTGTTAGTGCGAAGTTGAAGCGGAGGCTGAACGAGGTGGAGTCAATATTTAAGTTTGGGCTGCTGTGCGCACTGTTGCCATAGCGAACTGTGGGGCCCAATAATCCCAGGCACTGGTAACATCAGCGCTCGGCTGGAGTGTACCGTACCGTAGCTGCGCGGTCCACACAACCCAACCTACACCTCGCGACTTTCGCACACCTGCACGTACTGTTTTGTTGCCGTCGCAAGGCCATGGAGCAGGCGGCCGTTAACCTGCTGAGCACGCTCAAGCGGCCAGCAGCGCCATCCGAGGCCAAAATCAACGCTCTGAACGCGCTCAAGTCAGATATCAAACACTACAGAGTCCCCGAATCCGCGCAGGCGACCATCTTCGAATGCATCAAGCTCGCCATTACCCAGCAGGCCTCGTCCACGCTTACGAGCACCGCGCTGTCGACCCTTGGACACCTGCTCAAGCGTCTCAAGATTCAGGACAACACCGGCCATGCCATCACCACATTTGCGCCCCGACTCTTCCCAGCCCTCCAAGACCGACTGGGTGACTTACGCGAGTCTGTACGCGCCGCGGCATCGCAGGCGCTGTGCGATCTGTACCCGTTCCTGACGAGCGACGTCGAGCACATTATACGCGAAGAGGCCATTGGTGGGTCAAATGCGCGCGCGAAGGAGGCTGCCATGAGATGGGTCGTCAAGATGCACAAGGACGAGGGGATGCCCTTCAAAAGCTACACCCAAGCCATGGTTGCGCGACTCGAAGATGCCGACGGGACAGTGAGGGAAGCCGCCAAGTCGGTAGTCATTGAGCTATTTAGTGAAGCACCTGGGCCCGCGAAGAAGGACTTGCAGCGACAACTGAAGGCGTTCAATGTTCGCCACTCAATCGCAAGCCAGATTCTTGCCGCCATAGGTTCAGAAGGCAGTGTCTCACGACCTCAGATCGCAGCTAACGCTCAGCCTTCACCACAAATGACCGCCTCAACGCGATCGCTACCCGCGCTAGACCACTCTGCGCCCCTGGCAGACATCATTAACAGCGAAGCGGCGAAACCGCCACCACAGGAGATCGTACCAATGGATCCAATCTACGTGGATTCGCGAGGAGAGCTTGACGACATCTTTCGAGATATGCTACCGCATTTTGAGGGCAAAGAGACCGAGCACAACTGGATGCCACGAGACAAGTCTGTCACAAAGTTGCGGCGGATACTGAAAGGCAATGCGCCAAATGAGTACCACCACAGCTTCATGGCAGGCATCAAGAGCATGGTGGAGGGCATTAACAAGGTTTCCTGTTCTCTAAGAACAACTATGTCAACAAACGGTTGCCAGCTTGTCCAAGAGCTTGCAAAGACTCTTGGACCAGCGCTGGACCCTCACGTTGAGATTTTCTTGCAGACGTATATCAAGATGAGTGCCACGACGAAGCATATTGCCGCGGAGAACGGCAAAGCAACATCCAACGAGATCTTCCAGAATTGCTCTTACAACACACAGATGATGCGTCACATTTGGTTCGCGGCGCAAGAGAAGAATGTGCAAATACGGCAATGTGTTCCACTCTGGTTGACGACGGTATTGAAGCGACAAGCAAGCTACAAGAGCAGCTTTGAAAGCTCGGGCGGTCTGGACCTTGCAGAAAAGTCGATCAAGAAGGGGTTGGACGATGCGAATCCCAAAGTGAAAGAAGCAACTCGCGCAACTTATTGGACATTCGCGAAGACCTGGCCAGACAAAGCACAGAAGATCATGCATGATTTAGACCCCAAGTCGAAGACGGCACTGGAGAAGGATCCAAACAATCCCAATGCAGCGTTTCATACTTCCGTTGTTACTGCGTCCACATCTTCACGGACAGGAGGCACAGCTAGCAGAGCAGCTCTGCGAGACATGATGGCTGAGAAGAGAAAAGCTGCTAGTAAGCTACCTTCACGGCCCAACTCAGCCATGGCAGATTTGTCTCCAGCGAAGCAAAGGTCGACTCCGATCGCAAACGGCACAGGCCGAGGCCCATCAAACTTGTCCAAGGTAACCAATCGCCAAGTTTCAACTGTTTCCACTGCATCGACAGTAGAGCCTTCCGAGCCCTCCACAGCTGCCAAGAAGGGTAGCAGTCTCATGTCTGGACCAGTGCGACGACCGCGGCGGCCAGAGATTGCAAGACCTCAAACTGCCGATCCATACTCCTCTCGTAAAATGCTGCGACCCGTCACACCTGCTTCTAACGGAAGTCCCATGGGAAGTCCGGAGAGAGGTACGGGTATGTCAAAAGCATCGACTACAGCGTCCAGCGCGCTGAGGAGCAGGACGAAGGCTTCAGAGCATGCAGGAAGCATCTCTGCTAGAGGCAGTCCTGTCAGAAGCCCTGTAATGACTCGAGAACACATGCAGCCTGGTCCTGACTCAAGGCCAACAAGCAAAGGCAGCGAGACGATGACCAGCATTCGGGAGGGGGCCGATGACTTGACCATGGTGATGCCAAAGGCAGGCATCACCAGTCGAGGAACTTTCTCGCCTGGCCACAAGCGGCCGGGCCTTGGAGAGACGAAATCTGTCGACAGTGGCATTCCAGCCTTGGAATACGACGAAGGCTTTACTATGGTGATACCAAATCTACCTCACCAACCACGAGCACCCTCACCTCTTGCTTACCGTGGCCCTATCAAGGACATGTTCGCTGAGGCTCGGATGAAGGGGAAGCTGTCACCCGAAGTACAACGCATGGTGTCTCACGGCCAGCCGTCAAGCCACGAAGATGATGTTGACGTCGAGCTTCCCCAAGGCGGGCCTGTCAGAAGTGCGGAAGAAGTGCTAGTCTACCAAGACCCATTCACCGAAAACGGTACTCCAACTGCTAATGGAGAAGATCGAAAAGTGCTGGCAGAGCTGCCTCTGAATGAGAACAACCGGCCTCAAAGCCCTACACAAAGTGTCGGTTCCAGCAGTAATAGTCCTGGGAGTCCTCGCCAAGCAGCAACCGCGCGACCGCCTCCTGCTGCGACTTCCCAAGACCGGGCAGAAGTGATGAGAAATCGCAGACTGCTATCTTCCGGAATTGAGCGCATCCGCAACAGAACACTTGACGCTCACGGCTTCCGTCGGGTACAAGATCTTGCCAAGTCGAAGACTGACATCTGGGACGGTGGAAAGAAGTATGACGAACTCATGTCGGTGCTTCTCGAATATTTGCAAACAATGTCGCAAGACCCCAAGCTGAGCCAACTGCCAGGCAGTAAGATTGCTGGTCTCAAGGCCCAAGGACTCGGCGTCTTGCGCGCCCTACTCACGCTGTATCCGAAGCTTGCCGTTTCATGGTACGACAGGGCTCTGGTAGCCGTTCTGTCCGCTCGTGAGGGCATCGAAGACAACAGCCATCTGGTGATCGACATGCGCCGCACTGCCGACGAGATAGTCCTCAAAGCATCCCCCGAGAAATGCATCGACGCGCTCCTCCAGGTGCTTCCCGAGAGCTCTGACGATGCATCAAAATCCATCGCCATGGACATTTTAGTCCTGCAGCGACTTGTCTCCCGGGCCAAGGAGTCTGGCATCGATCTGGGAGAAGAGCGTCGAGCGTGTCTTGCTCAGACCGCGGCCAAATTCCTCAACGACGCCAATTCCGAAGTGCGCAAAGTGGACGTGGACTTTGCCAGCGAATTATTCGACATGTTTGAAGCATCCAAAGCTGCATTCTGGACTGAGTTCAAAGGTGTCGACGAGGGGAGACTGGGACTGTTGACTTACTACATCGCCAAGAGGGGCAAGGACACTGGGCAATGATACTTGGTCCAGGGATCCGGTGAGGTGGGGAGACGTTGGGTGGGAAAGATCATATATACTTCCGGTCTTGCATGGTTCTTTTGAAAAAAAAAAGCGTCGGCGTTTGGGAAAAGACGCATGAACGAGACGGACATTTCCAATTCTTTCTCGACGGAACGATGTTCGACAGTAACGCTTTTGGGATGTACGAATACCCGGCACCACTACCACTATACTATGATACTGTACCGTAAAGCATTAGAGAGTGCATTAGCACCATGAGAAGGGCTTTGTTGAACATCAGTCCTGGCGATGACGGGCTGTGAAACTCACATGCATATGTGAGTTCGTTGCTGATAGTTTCCGAGGGACCCCGCGTGGGGACCTGGTAAGGAGCATTGTTGTGAAGGCGGAGAAGCCGTACTGTGGGACACATTTAGGGAGGCACGACTACGAGACGGGAGAGCCCCTGATGGGTTCGCATCATTGGTCGGTTGCTTGTTGATCCTTTCACGGACGGTGCAGCAATGATTGGAGACCATAAGATCGAGAACCCTTGGCCGCAGTCGCGCACGCGTAACTGATGACTCGGTGTGTAGCGCAGTCGCTATTCATGCACCAATGAGCAGTCGTGAGGTGCTCGGCAATCGAGGTCGTAGATATTTTGAGGTCGTCCCACTGTGAGAACAACGAGATATTGCTGGCGATGGCTTCCTCAATCCAGGAAGAAGTCATGATGATGTCGTCCTCGATGTGCCGTCCGCACACGGCTCATGCACCGCGGTACTGCGGCTGCAGGCTCGGAACGGGCGAGGATTGTTTGGTTCTTCGGATGCAGAGTTTGGTACGGTATTCGGGCGGCGTTTGCCAGCTTGCGTGCGCATGAGACAGGCCATTATCTTCCCGGTCTGTCAGTGGACGAGATGTCAAGTCGTCTTTCCTCTTAGAGGAAGATTGTAATTTGGTCAAATGACCGATGGTGCACGCGGGACTTCGCATCTGCTCTGCGATTACTGTTGTTGTCGTCGTCGGTGGTCATGATAGGCAGTGTTTGGATGCCAGCAAGGAGGCAATGCTTTGGGGAGATAGTTATGCCGTGCCTTAGATGCCTCCTCGATCAAGAGGGTGCAAGGAAGTTCAGGGTCTTCCGAGAGCGGAAAACGGGCACAGGACAAAATTCGTAGCAAGCTTGGTTCCCAGAGTCAGGATCTTCTCTTATGCTTCCCAGCAGAAGGGTGTTGATTTACAGTAGGGAAAAAGAGGCAACCAATCTCGAGACTGGTCACATCTGCTCCACATTACAGCATTGTGCTGCTCAGAGGACAGGAGCGGTGCGGCCAGTCATTATGGCCACCGCGCTCTCGAAAGTGCAAGAAAGGCGGGACAGCCGCGAAGGATCGCCATGAGCAATCGCCAGGGTCGAAGCGTGATCAGTGAGGGCGAACCTGAAGGGTGCAACGGAAACGCCACGGGCCCGGGTCCATGTGTGAAGGTTGAGAGGCGGGTGGGTGATACAGGACTGTACAGCGTGCTCGGAGGCGGTCAGCAAGTGAAATGGCGATGTGGTGAAGATCAATCCCTCGCGGCGGCCTGATCGGGTTTCAAAGTGCAATACAATTTCGCATGAGCCTGGCAGGTTGATGCCAGGACCTTGTCGCTGCACGTCGCGGCGCGGAAGCTTGCCGATTTGCACTCTGCCCGACGTGCGCTTGCAGTGCCGCAGAGACCGTCTCGCAGGCGGCTGGTCGATGATAGCGCGTTGGCGAGGGGCTCACGATGGCCCTCTGGCAGAACACAGTTACCGTAGTGTGCCACCAGCAACGGGTGAGCGCGTGCGCGTGTGAGGGCGCGGGCGCGTGCGTTTGAAGGAGGGAGCAGATTGTTTCATCATGGGAGGTGCCTGAGCTCTGGCATCGGCCCGGACGGGCTTAGCGGCCACATGCATCGAGGCATTTTGTGTAGCACCAGACAGCACCGTCGTGGGAGGAATTGCCATTACCATTGCCATTGCCCACCGCCACCCAGCGACGGCGAGGCTGCACACCCGTCCCGGAGCCTGCATCGGAGCGGAGGAGGAGCGCGGTGGTCGCTGTTGCCGCCGTGGCCGCGCCGGCAGTGTGCTGCACAAGGCATGCAAATCTCGCCATCCATTGATTCCTAAGCCAAACTCATTCTAGCTCGCGCGCATTGGACCCAGGGCCAAGGCTAATCCCGTCACCGTAGCCTGGTCGGCCTGGGGGCGTGGAGCGCAGAGCGCAGTGTGCAGTGTGCAGTGTGCAGTGTGCAGCGCTGCAGGATCGCCTCGTCTCGTCTCTTCCCTTTCCAGAACTGCACCTCGCCGAACCACTGTCCTGGCCACTGCGAGCCCGACACTGACGGACTGCAGTTGCCACGGGCACTGCACCCACGCTCGTTCCGGACAACAATACCAGTGCAGCCTTCGCGGGGGGAGTCTGCCGCTGGGAGCGCAGGACGGTCCAAGGACTGCTGCTGCTGCTGCTGCTGCTGCTGCTGCTGCTGCTGATACGATACGGTACGATACGGGGCGTGGGAGTCAACTCACGCACTCTGCTGCCAGCCAGCCTCGAGACCGCACTGCAATCCGACCGCCCATCCGAGAAGGAGCTACCTACGTGGTCACTGCCCGCGGAAGGTCACGAATTTCGCTCCCCATCCACGCCGCCCTCGACACCATCTCGCCGCTGCCGCACCCGCGCATGCCCGGTGCGCCGCACGGCGGAGGCTCGCTAGGGTATCGACAGCCATGGCGACCGCAATGGACTCGCCCAACACGTATCCCGAGTCGCCAATGGACCAGGAAGACGTCGTGTATCCGTGCAAAGGCTGTGGAGAGGTCAGTATGCGGGCACTGAGTCGCGGGAATGAAGGCTGACGAGCCATCCAGATTTTGGAAGAAGGGAAGGCTTTTGAACTCGGTACGTATCAGCACGACTGACTGCCGCGCGGCATCATGGAGTGCTGCGGAAGGGACGTGAGCATCGCTGACCGCATGGCAGCTGGCAACCGCTGGCACATCGACTGCTTTCGATGCAACACCTGTGGAACCCTCCTCGACTCCGACGCCAATCTATTACTACTCGGCGATGGGAGCCTCATATGCAACAACTGCACGTATAGCTGCAGCGCGTGTGGGAACAAGATCGAAGACCTCGCCATCCTGACCGGCGACCAGGCCTTCTGTTCGGGGTGCTTTCGATGTCGCAACTGTAAGAGGAAGATCGAGAACCTACGCTACGCCCGCACCTCCCAAGGCATATTCTGTATGAGCTGCCACGAGAGCCTGATGGCGCGGCGGCGGAAGAAAGCACGTACGCCCAAGCAGCAGCCGCCCTCCGGTACAGCTGGAGCAGAGAAGGCGCTCCCATCACTTCCTCCCGGCGCCGCCAAACTGAGCGCTTTCACGCCTGAAGCGGAGACATCGCCTGAGCCATATTCTGAAGGCCCGACCCCCGGGAGCCACGTGTCGCCGAGGGAGCGGCAGGCGACAACACGCAATGGAGCAACGTCGAACAACTTCAAGCGCGACGCGTCTCCTTTGTCCGACGATCCTCGCCGAGGTGCGTTCCCATTTGTGCGCGGTGACGGAAACTGGATTCTGGCTGACCAAATTACAGATGGCCCGACGCTGCCCGCAAGCACGTACGGCGAGAGCAGGCCCTCGAATGCGTCGAGCTCGGTCGACGACGATGACCCTGAACGTGGCTACTTGCCCATGGCCTTCGATCCCACGCCGATTGCTGCCCCGCCTGTCCAGCAACAAGCGCCTATACCACGGAAACAGCTGAACCGAGCACTGGACTCTTCCCCGCCAGCCCAGAAGGAGAACCAGCCTCCCCGAGATTACTTCGGCATCAATGGCAGATCTACCACTGTGAAGCCACCTTCCAGGGATGATTCGCGACACGATGCCCACCTCGGCGCCGAAACGCCGTCCTCGAGATCTGTTTCAGCAGAGCGGGAGCCCAATCGAGATCGATCAGCGAGCCAGTCAAAGCCCAGTCCGCATATACTATATCAAGAGAAAGGCAGAAGTAGAAAGCGCGAGGTATCGGGTAACAATACCCCCAACAACGGCTCTTCCACAGAGTCGCCCGTGGCTCTTGAGCCGCGTGAGCGCACAAACAAACCATCCCCGCATTCTTCGGCCACAGATCCGCAGGCGATGAATCAAAGCGGCGCACAGGATGCATTTAGGCTGCAGGATGTGCCAGATTCGAAGCGGACGAGCTCGCGAAAGAATTCAAAAGCAGCGTTGAGTTCCCCTCTGGTCGTTTCGCCCGTGGACAAGACGAACAAGGAGGATCAGGCGCGTAAGCCAACCTCGCCCGCGTCTGCGAGCTCTCAGAACTCCGGGGTCAATCCGTTCGACGATCCGAAAAGAAAAGAGGCTCCTATTCCTGGAGTCACGCCTGTACAGGCCGTTCCGCCGAAGCACGCGGACCGGGGTCTGCCTCTACGGGGAGACTCCCTGGCTGCAGCAACATTGAAATCGAAGCAGTCTACTCCAGACCCCTCCACGCCAACCGCAGCGAACTCCTTGACGCACGTACAGGCAACACATGAGCGCAACCGATCTCTGTCATCCATACCATCCTCATTTGCCGATGCACAGAGCACGCTGTCCCGTGATAACAGCATTTCGAATCCAGACTCGGTCTCCCAGGCTGCACGAACCAGCTTCGATGCGCCTCCGCCACGAGCAGCCTCGCGACCCAGCGCACCCAGCAAGTCCGTTGCCAACGACGACTTCATTGCGCCGAGACATGCGCCGCCACCGCCGCCGATCGGCGACCGGCACAAACGCAACGAGTCCATCAGCACGCTTCAGAGTGAAGACAGGCCATCGATGGACGGACTGCACTCTCCAGCTTTGCGCAGTGCTGGACTACCCAAATATAGCTTAGATGGCGGCTTCTCCCTGGAAGATGAGATGGGCCGAATTCTTCGCGGAGAACTCGGTCAGATGGATGGAAGAGCGCCGGGATCATCATCGCCATCTGTTCTGCGAAGAGTGTCAAATGCTGTAAAGCACGGCAGAAGTTTCAGCGACCGCGCGGTGACGCAAGGTGGGAGGTCGCCGAGGAATGGATCTTTGGAGGTCGGCACGCCCACCATCACCAGCCCCAACCTGAACATTACCTCACCCAGTGGTGTCGATGGATTGGACTCACTACGAGCATCCTTGCGACGCGCGCAAAACCACATTGCTGAACTGGAAGCGGAAAAGCTCTCTTTGCAGGAGAAGCTTGATGCGCCAGAAATCAGGAGTGTTGACAACGAGCTGCGAGAGAAACGCTCTACCATGGCATTCCTCGACACTCAGCGTGAAATGGTTGTGAGGGAGCTCGAGGTCATGACTGACCATTTGGCGAAAGCCAAGGACAACACTCAGCCACTGGATCTAGGCTCGCTAAAGACCAACATTCTTCGCGACTTTGCAACATCTCTTCAACAGCTCAAGGACAGTATGGGCGCGCAGATCGAAGATCTGATGCACAAGCGCAACGAGTTGACCGACGAGATCGGAAACCTCATCCAGATGAAAGACAAAGGATTCCAGGAATATGAGTCGTTGTCATCCAAGAATACGCAGCTAGCACAACATAACAACGAACTCATCCGCAGCATCCAGGGCATGTACCAAGAATACCGAGGACCGAACGGAACACTGACCGGAGCAAACGGACTCGGTATTTCTGGCGCAGCTGTCAAAGCAGATGTGACTTCATCTGAAGTGCGGAACCTCAACCCTGTCATAACTGACCCGTCACTGCCTAATCTGTTGCACGATCCTGACTCGGAGCCCGCGACACTTCTCAACGCGCCCCAAGTGGTCAATATCCGCAAAGGCGGCCAACCAAAGAAGTTCAATTGGCGGCGAGGCGGCGAAAAGGTAGCCGGCAAGGTCACGAAAGGGATTAAGGGCGCGTTCGTTGGTGTTGAGCACAAGCCTGGAGGTCCCGGACAGTATGCAATTGGAATGCCCTATAGCTCAACGCAGGCCGTCGCAGGCAGCGAGCAGAGCAGCGTTAACAGCAAAAATACCCTAGGTGATGATGGCAAGGGCTATGGCTTCTTCAGCCAGAAGAACGGCGCGGTCAGGGGTGGCCTCGGGCACCTCAAGGACAATAGCAGCAGCAATCTTGCCGTGGATGCCTCCAGTGAGTCTCTCGCGTGCACAATGGAATTCAACATACTGACAGGACTAGTACTCTTTGGTTCAGAGCTTTCTGCTCGTTGCGACTACGAACGTCAGATGGTGCCTGGCATGGTTATGCGATGCATTGCCGAGGTGGAATTGCGCGGCATGGACGTTGAAGGCATCTATCGCAAGTCTGGCGGTGCTGGACAAGTGAAGAATGTGCAGCAGGGCTTCGAAAAGAACAACAATTTTGATATCTCCGACGAAGATCTGGACATCCACGCGATCACGAGCGCCCTCAAACAGTACTTCAGGAAGCTGCCAACTCCGCTGATCACTTACGATGTGTACGAATCACTGCTCGAAGCTGGACAGCTACACGACCGGGAAAAGCAAGCCGCGGCCTTGAAAGCGGCCGTTGAGAGCCTGCCCGATGCACATCGAGACACATTGTCTTTCCTGATGGTGCATCTCTCCAAGGTTATGGCTCACGAAAGCCAGAACCTCATGACCCCGCTGAATCTGGCTGTGGTGTTTGCGCCGACGATCATGCGCCCTCTGAGCATCGAGAGGGAAATGAGCGACATGCAGGTGCAGAGAACCGCTGTACAAGCTATGCTGGAACATCATAAGACTGTATTCTCTGATGAAGACTAGAAGGATGATGATGAGAAGGACGAATATGGGGATATCTGGACACCACTTCGATTCGAGGCGCCATCTTCGTGCTTGACTCAGGGAGTTGGTGGGTTTCGAACGCGGTTGAGTGAACAGTCTCGAAAAGGTGGCTCATCCTGGACCGATAAATCTTATTGCAACGGGAAGCATCAGCCTTCTCAACAGCCTTATCATCGTCATAGGGCCAGTCCCCCATTTGAATTTGGTTTGGATGGGACGAATTTTGGACACAAACACAAGAGGCGGTTGCGGTGGATATACCAAGGGAAGGATGCGTTGTTTTCTTGCGGGCTCTGTTATCGACGTCCACGTCGGGCTCAAGAGATAAAGACTCTTTGCAGCTTTTGTGCTGAAGTTATTTAGCGTTGGCGATGATGCTATTTCCGCTGTTGCTTTTCTTTCACAGGAGAGGCTGCTTTGCACAACTACCCCATCACTCTCTTGATTCTTCCAACTTGCTCTTGGTTTGTGGTGATCCTCGTCGGTCTTGCTCTGTTTTGATAAAATTAGACGTGTGAAGAAGAATGCCATTGGTCTTGAGAGCTTCGTTAGCCCTTTCGCGCTGCGTGATGTGCTGAAGGTGACACTCACAATGATATTGTGCAGGCACCACAACGTCTTATCTGGCCAGGCACAGCCTGCGATATGCCCTGGTGACCTAGCAATTCGTGGTCGGCATTTCTTGTGTTTGTAGAGACTCGGGGCTATGGACGTTTTATTCACGAGGGGGATGACTTCATTCGAGATGATGTGCGAGGAATATGATAAGTAATATAGTATTATTCCACGGCCCACCCACAAGTCCGTTCAGACGCAAGAGGTGGCGGCGGCTGCTGCTGCAGCAGTTCATTGCACTACCAAGAAGACAACTGAGAGCACAGCAAGCAGAGTCGCAGCCCAAAAATTGCACATCAGATGTCGTTCTGAAGAGGAATTTTGTTTCCGTATCCCACACACATCTACGAGTCCACATTCAAAGCATCTCTCAATTCCTCAAAATGCGTTCTCGCCTCGTCTGCCAACTTGCCCTCCGTCTCCCCGATGATCGTACATACGAGCGAGTAGTTGTTGAACAAGAATCTCTCTCTCTTCCTCGCCTCGGCCATTCCCTTACTGAGCTTCGCCAAAAACGTCTCGAAGTCAGCCCTCAAGCGTCCCACACTTTTGGACACGGGTTCGTCATCTCCCGCTTCGCGGCTCAGAGCTAGGATGCCTTGCAGGAAGTTCGCAAAGCGCTGTGTCAAAGGATGAGGCGCGGTGCTTTGGGTGGAGGAAGTGGAGGAGGCGGTCAGGCTGAGAGCCGAGCTCGCAGGTTTGCCCGTGAGCGCAGCCGTGGCCTTGCGTATCGACTCGCAATGCGCGTCGATGATCTGCTGGAAGCGCGGCCAGAGGAGCATGTTGGTGCCATTGATGTAGGATTCTGCCACAGGCACTTTCCGGCGCTGGAGTTCGAAGGCGTAGTGTTGATTCAAGCGGACACATGTCAAAACACCCAACGCGTCGTGAGAGGTTTCGATGAGGCTTCTCGTGAGAGAGTGGCCCAGCTCGAAAGTGGCCGAGAAGATTTCGTTGAATTTGCGATTTGTGGTTTGGAAGGACTGCTGCTTGGAGAAGAACTCGGTGAGAAAGGAGTACTCGGCACAAGCGTTATCGATCAAGGCTAGGTTCATGGCGCGAAATGGGACCTCCAGATAGTGTGTGCCTTTGTCGTCCTCCGCGGCGAAGGATGGAAGCGCGACGTCGTTGAGTCCGCCGAGTATGTCTATACGGCGTCCAATTGAGAAAGCATCGTGAGGTGGACCGGTCTTACCGCCTCGCCGAACACCGCCTTCTGCAGCAATGACTTCCGTGCTGTCGATGACATGGACATGGAGCTTCTCCAGAGCAGCTCGATATCGCGCGAAGTTGTGAGCGTAGTACCAGCGCATCGTGTTGACGTATGCTTGGGAGATTTCCTCGCCAAGTTGTGGTTGTTGTCGCTGTAGGAACGCAAATACATCCTTGTGTTTGAGGAAACTGTTCTGTTGAATGATCTGGGCGTTGATGCTCGGTGAGCGTAAAGCTTTGATTTGAGCAACGACATAGTCTCGGATCCGCTCCACCGCTTTGGTGGAAATGTCGTTGATGAAGGGCTTGATATCTTGCGCTGCTTTGATGTCTTTGCCCTCCTTGATCTTGGCATCGATCGATTTGGATCGTTTCTGCAATTCGTGAAGAGACTTGATCCATTGATCGTCGACGGCGCCCTCGGTGATCTTCCTAACTACGCCAGGAGGAATGCCGAAGGCTTCAACTTCCGGGCCCAGGATTCTCTCGACGGCTTTCCTGTTATCCAGCTTGTTGTTCAAGGTCGTTGATCGATTCTGCAGCGTCTCAATTTCGGAAGACACCGATGCTAGCTCGGCCTGGAAGCTGGTCAAGTATGACTCCACGGACTTGAGCACTTCATCGCATGCGGCGATCGACCTGTGCAAGTCTTCGAATTTGTCTTTCTCCTACGAAGATGTCATTCACCGTTGCTCAAGCCGACGTGAGGAAGGCGTATGAGGATGTGGAGTAGTGGTGGTAGTATCTTCTGTGCTATATACGATGTACGTAGTATCATACATACCTTCTCGAAGTCATGAACCACTGCGATCTCTGTGGCCCCATTCTGCTCTGTTACGTTCGAGCTCTCCAGCGGAGCATTGGCAAATTCTTCGAGGCTCAGGCTGCCAAAGTCGACAGTGTCTGCAATTGCTGCCGAACTGCGATCCTCCCCATCCGCATCATCCCGTATGGGCCCAGTGATGCTTCGCAAGACTTGCAGAGGGTCTTTCACGTCTCCCGCAGGCACGCCGCCAGCCAACTGAGCCTTCAAGCTCGAACTCGCCGGGAGTCTCGCTGCCGGAGGAAGACTCTCGGTGGATCCAGCAAGAGATGTAATCGAGAGCGACGACGATCGAGGCTGTAGGCCCGGTCGTCGGGGGAGCGTGCTCCCTGAGAGCTGTACAGAGCGTCGCGACGCCGGCGAGAATGATCTGGGCGTAGTCGACGGCGTTGGTTCTCGGGAAGAATTGTCGGAGAATCTGTTCAACCAAAGCGACATGTTCGCCGCGTGTGGGACGATATCATGATTGTCGCATACATACGCTGTTCTGGTCTGCTATATCTACTGAACCACGAGTTAGGGCGTGCTCGGCTATTTGTCGAATCACGCATGTGGAAACCAACAGGGTGGCACGGACCAGTGCGAAAATGCCCCGCCGTCGAATCGCCTCCAAATTCTACCTACTTTCCATTATTGCACTCT
This sequence comes from Pseudocercospora vitis, assembly GCA_026120125.1. Taxonomy (NCBI): domain Eukaryota; kingdom Fungi; phylum Ascomycota; class Dothideomycetes; order Mycosphaerellales; family Mycosphaerellaceae; genus Pseudocercospora; species Pseudocercospora vitis. The sequence continues at coordinate 428,560 of JALRML010000013.1, read as the reverse complement.
GAACTGTCCGTCTCCCTCCCACTACAGACCTCAACATCAACCCGCCTTCCGACGACCTCTTCCTCGTAATATCACATCAACGCTCTCTACCCGCAATCATGTCTGCCGACCCCAACGATGCCCAGGTATGACCCCTCCCACTGCTTTCCCACGCGATACCACGCCCGACCTCGACCGTGCATCCAACCTCCTCCCCGCGCTTCGAATGCGAATCCCCACCGACCAGCTGCTCACATTGTGCGCCCGCGCAATAACCACCACCACGTACTGACATGTATCCTGTCTACAGCATGAGCACACCTTCGAGAGTGCCGATGCCGGTGCCTCTGCCACGTTTCCGATGCAGTGCTCGGCCTTGAGGAAGAACGGCCACGTCGTCATCAAGAACCGTCCATGCAAGATCGTCGACATGTCCACCTCCAAGACCGGCAAGCACGGCCACGCCAAGGTCCACTTGGTCGCCATCGACATCTTCACTGGCAAGAAGTTGGAAGATCTGTCCCCATCCACCCACAACATGGAGGTTCCAAACGTCACTCGCCGCGAGTACCAGCTTGTAAGAGGTGCCACACCTGACAGAACGGGCAAGAGATGGTGAGCTGACATACGACATAGCTTGATATCACCGACGACGGGTTCCTCTCCCTCATGTCTGACGACGGTTCCACCAAGGATGATGTCAAGGTGCCAGATGGTGAGGCTGGCGAGAAGATCAACAAGCTCTTCCGTGAGGAGGAGAAGGATACCAGTAAGCTGTAGCGGCAAATTCAGATGCGGAGAGGAGTGGCTAACCCTGGTCAGATGTCATCATTCTCACCGCCATGGGCGAGGAGGCTTGTATTGACGCCAAGGAAGCTCCAAAGGGATCTTAAGTGGGCTACAGCATGAGTGCGCGGCGACCCATCATTTTATACGAGCGCTTATAGGAGAGCCGGCACATTTCTTCATGGATATACGCAGCGATGAATGCGACATGAACGGTGTTGTGGGAGCGAATAATCTTCGCCAGGATTATTGTCATGTGTGCTTCTGACTGAGCGTCCCGGCTCGTCGAAGGTATCAATGGGTAGACATGAATGAGGTCGTTGCGACCAAAAGTTTCCTTTCTCATGCAATTTGGAGTGTATTAAATGGTGACATGTGAAGACGAATCCGTCCGTGCGTGCCTTCGTCCCTCTTTCCACTTATTATTAGCCGAGAATTTCTTCCACCTCGAAACTCTACATGATCCACGGCTGCAACATGTGATGATACACCGGATAAAGCCGACCTCTACATGCAACAGTGATTACTGTAACTCTTGAACAACTCCCGGCGGCGTTGGCAGAGTGTAGTGTTCTGGACGCGAGGTGTCGGCAGTGTAGGCGACTTATGTCACATTCTGAATATGAGTTCTCCAGATTCTCCAGCAATCTATCAGCAGAGATTCGCGCCTTTTGAATCGACGAAATCGACCGTGGCAGCAGAGAACAGAGCTTACTTGGAATACAGCAACTACCACTAAATTTCTGAACTCATCTGCAGGCATCTAAAGCCTGCGCAGCGCGAAACCAGGTCGCTAGCTGTGTTCATCTGGAGAATCGATATCCCCCTTGTTCGCCTGGGTGCGCGGTTTCCCCAACCTGGCCATTTCGATATACGCAGAATAATCTCGCGCTGGAGGCTATTATGTCGCAAAAACGCACTAAAGGTCCAACGTGTTCTCACGACAACTGCCGCTCGCGACGACTGCGACTCGGCGACGATGGCTTCACCTATTGCGATCAAGGTCATCGACAATCAGAGGCGGGTCTACAAATATCTGCAGACACGGGAGAACTGATAATGGCCGGACGTGCATCGCGAAAGAAGATAGACTCGGACGCCGAGTCAACGACCACACGAGTCTCTGCTTTTTCCGGACCGAAAGCCTTTGAACACTACCTGCTTTGCGTACAGTTGATCTTAAGGAAGCAGCTTCGATGGCTCATCGATGTGCAACGCCTACCACAGGAGCTTGAAAGCCTGGTGAAAGACCTGTGGGCTTTGCGGCTGCAGAAGCTGCAGAACAAAGTGTCATATGACAGCGATGCAGAGACTGACGCGCAGTCGTCGCGACTGTTCAGCTCTCAGTCTGAAGGCGAGTCTAGAACCGACACTGGATCTGCGAATCCACGCCGCACTCAACCGAGCAGGAAAGCGTTCGGCCCAAGTCTGGTTGAGTTGTTGTGCCTCATTCATCTTGGTATAATGCTGCTCAAGATACCCGTCACCGTTGCCGACTTACATCAATGGTGCGCAGATGGAAACCTGCTGTTCTATCGTGCGGTCAAGGAGGTTCCATTGTCCATGCGAGATCGGTTGCCTGGTCACTATCAGGATTTGCTGGAGCAACAGAACTTCGTTGCCCCAGAAGTGTTGCATCGCAAGATGCTCAGTCTGGTAACAAACTTGCACTTGGACTTTGGTATGGAGGCGCCAGCCTTGAACGAGCCACTCGTATTGTATCGCTGGGTCAAGCAATTGTCGCTGCCTCTCGAAATACATGTTGCCGTGCAACGTCTTGCTCGCTTACTCGACGTCAGGTTCGCATACGACATTTCTGCCAAGCGACATTTGAGCATGAGTATCAGGTTCCCCGAAATTCGATTGATGTCGTTGATCGTCATAGCGACGAAGCTGCTGTTTCCCTTCGACGATAAGAAACGGTATCCCAAGAACGCGGACGACCTGGCAGCGATGAAAATGAACTGGGATCATTGGTGCAAAGTCCAGGCTCAACAGCATGCCCGAGACCAGGACCAGGACCGTGGTGGCGTTCGTCATATGACTTTTCAGGATGCCTTTGCCATGAATGAAGCAGATAGCTTAAATCTCGCCGATCAACATCTAGACCAGTATCTAGACTGGTATGAGAGCAATATTGCCTCCGAAGAGGTCCGCGAGCGTGGTCGAGCTGGGCGAGAAGCGGAATTCCGACGGACGTTGTTTAGCATGTTTCCCACTACGAACAACCAGAAGAGCACATCATGTGCACAGACCGAAATTAGCCAGGGTGGGAAGACCTCGGCGGAGAAGATTATCCAGGTCCAAGCGGCTCTTCGACCCGGGCCCATAGTCCCAGAGACAGACCCCGACGATATCCCACGTGCTGGGACTTTCTACGGCCAGTACAGGGAAGTGCAGGATCTCAGTGGTGCCACCAGAGAGTTTTACGAACAAGCTGCGCAATTGGCGGGATATTCACTGCGCGGCACGGTGAGAGCAGTCTATTCGATGGAGCACAAGTTGTTCAAGCTCGAGAAGGCTTGGAGGAAGCGCGGCCATGAACAGTAAATAACGTCAGCATTCAGATTCCGCGGTAGAGCACAAACATTGCCGCTGGCACTGACAGCTCGCAAGCAGATGTTTCCCCAGGTTTCATGGCGCTCCACAAGTTTGTCTCGAGGAACTGCTTTGGCCTCTAAAGCTTCCAAAGAATGACGATCCGTCTCTCCTCGCTCGGCTTGCGATCGCATGTCAATCGAACTTTTCGCCACCGCTTCCTGCCTCCCACCTCGCAGTAGCGGTCTGCCGCAAGTGTTGACTGGTGAAGTTCCAGCTGCCGTTGACCGCAAGTATACCCTTTTCCAATTCAGCGACGGTTGGCCCGCCTGACCAGAATTGCACCTGCATGAGTGTGAGGCTGACAAGGAAAGAGAGTGCGCGCGCGCGAGTGCCCGGAGCCGAAGTCGATACGTATTGCGATGCTCAGATGGAGCAGGCCACATGGCCATGCCTTTGGTAGCTTCGTTTGAGATCGCGAGACAGAGGCACTAGTGCGATCTGCTTCTTCTCAACTGCATGTGTGAGAGCAACTCTAGCCATGCTGTTTTCTTCGTAGATTGGCCGATATTCATCAGTGGGCTCATCAAGTCACGTTGGGTGATGTAGCCTTCCAATTTACCGCCGCGCCAGGTTGCAAGGCACCGCGCCTGCAGCATGCAGTGGGCCGTCGTAGCGTGCATATCCAGATAATGTTCTTACCTGTCCGCATCTCGTCATTAGTGCTCGCGCCACCATGCTGCAATTTTGGCCATCGTTTTGGCATCCATGGCAAGCGGGCAGCGTGAGTGGCGGCGAGGGCATCGCGTCGGCGCAGCGGTTATGAAGCCCACGGCACGAACATGTTCCTAGCATCCAGAGTCATGCCGGTATGCGTTGGCGCAAACCACAGGACTGTGTCATCGTCTCTCCGCCACATCATAATCTCACCACAATCTGTGAACCTGGCAGGGTGTCGAACGGTTGTTCGTGCCGAAAACTCGCCACGATCAGTTGCCGCCATTTGCCTTTCGACGAGCAAGGTCATGAGCATGGCCGACCAGGTCGTCCCTGGCCAAACGGCCTGGGTGGTGAACAACCAGCGGGTTACGGCCGAGCGATGGAAGCACACGAATCAAGGGAGAATGAGGATGACGGGCGTCGTTCGCCCGGCAGAGCCTCCTGAAGCGAGCAGGTATACTGTAGCAATGGGGGAATAAGGGGATAGGGAGCATCTGCTGGCGTCCAGACACGGCCAGCAGGTATATGTCACGCCGCATCCCGCCGTCGACACGATCGAGGCTGTGGCGGTGTGGAGGATGGCGACGGCCCATTGATGGGAGAGAACAGGCTCGAGCCGTGATAATGCCTGGAGATGGCGCGCGATGGAGCGAGGGACCTGCGCATCGATGCCCCCAAACGCAGATAGGGCGGCACCAGCTAGGGGCATTCGCCTGAAAGTGGACACGATATATTTAGCGTTTGGCGCTACGGGGAATCCCTATGCGATCCAAACCTCACGCTTGGCGTTGTGCAACGACTTCCTACTTTCGACCTATTGTGCCCTCTGCAGCCAGCAGACGCGCCCGCCCGCGCGCTGCAATCGGGTTAGGTGACTTTGTTAGTTGATGTCCGACCCATCCAGCGGACCCCGCAGGAACATCGGACGCTTGACCAGGCAAGGGAGTCTTGATGGGCTCCTTGTGTGCCCGACGAATTCGACACTTGTTGGACGGATCCCCTCTTGTGCAGCTGACAGGAAGCCACCCGAGAAAGGCCGATGTCTGGCCCTTCCACACTGCCGTTCGGGCCACTGCAGACGAGTCCATCCAGCACAGCACAGTACAGTATGCATCCTGTACAGTACGGGCGCGGGCGGGCGACCGTTGAGCCGCAGCGCGAGATGTGCAGCGCAGCGCTGGGCAGTCCAATGATCGCGGTGCCGCGCCGTCTGCCCTCGCGCCCTCATCATCGTCAATAGTAGCTGTGCTGATATGCTTTTAAGCTTCTTCACGCCCGCGCATGGAGCAAGGGTCACATCTTTTAGCCTACTCAGTGATTGTCCTAAAGATAGCCCGTTACTGACCTACTGTACCGGCGAGGCCACTATGCTGCCCTTGATCACCCTAGACTCTGGGATACTGTTCCCCAAGGGCTTCACACGACGCAATCTGGCGGTGCCATGGGAGGTTCGGGCTGGCGTCATGGTCCAGTCAGCTGCGCGAATGCCTTCTTTTCTCGCCATCAAACAGCCCTTTAGGCTTGCCTCTGCCTCTCGACAACGTTTTTTTGCCTTTCGAGTTTGGGCAGATGTCGATCGCCGCCCCAATCGCTCGTTTGGACCTTGTTATTGTTTTCTGATAACTGTGCTATTCGAGACTCCCCCCCAACTACTCTCCATTTCCCAGGCGTACTGAGACGACCGCTAACGAAAGTGAACGCCTGCGTTCTGGACACGACTGACGACACTCGACACCGACACCGACACCGACACTGCCCTCCCTCACGGAATCGCTCGCCTGTCCTGACTACCGCTTCCCTCCGGATCACCACCGTACCTTACGCAAACGCACGCCCGCCCGCACGCATTTTCGGCTGCTGGAATCCCGTCTCTGCTCAGACAGTCTGAAACATCGTCCACGCTTTTGACTCAGACCCACCGATACGCTGGTTGTCATTCCTGAGCTCCACCAACCTGGATGACGCCCACACAGTGCTAGCGCCAAGGCCTTCCGATTAGCAGAGGATAGATACCCCTCGCGCCTCCTTGACACAAGCCGCAGCTTGTGGCCACCGACCCGCATTCAGGTCGACTGGTAACGGTCTGTGGTACTCCGCAAAAAGATCGGCCGCCCGAGTGAAGTTTGGTAGCTTGTGCGGTAGCTCCCAGGCCCGACTCTCACGCGACAAGCTTTCTGCAATCAGGTGACCTGGACCATCTTTTGGCAGCAATCTGCAAACATTCCTGGCGCACCGATTCATCGATCATCCTTCGCTGTTGCCGCGACGCCGCTGCGGTGGAAACCAACCAGCCTCTGCTGTTTAGGCCCAGCATCGCTACAAAGAGCCGAAGCGGCTGCTGCCGCTCATCTATTGCAAGGTGAGAGTTCGTTCTCCCCAACCTTCAATGTTCCTTGCATGAACCACTTGCCCTCTTTCTGTCGCCGTAGTTGTGCCAGGTTTTATCTCTAAACCCCAGGCCATTCCGCACGTCGCGGCATGAACTCCTGGTCCTTCCCCAACCTTCAAATCGAATCCCGACGATCACCCATTGCCATCTGATGCGCTGGAACGACTCGCTGGTCGATGGGTCGGAAGGCAGAGATCGATATAGATCACTTTCTCTGACAGCAACCATAGCCACCGACCCCACAGCCTCCGGCGCGCGAGGCGCTCCATCATCTGTTTCCCTTTGTTCCATCCGGTATGAGCGATCAGTGCAATCTCCATCACGACGGGACATTCAATCGGGGCTGGTCTATGCGGAGGCTAATTGCAGAGCAGGTATCTGAGTAGCGTCAGAGCAAGAACACAGACGCTACAGCGCTGTTGCTTTGATACCGCGCGTGCAATCCGCTTCGGGAACGTACAGTAGCGGAACGCCAGCTCCTTGGTTCGGACGTCGGAAAGAACCCTGCAATCTCCTGCGAACGACTGCAAGAACACCTGGACTGCTGAATCACCAATTGGGTGTCATTCTTTGAGACCATCGACGTCGTCCGCCGGACGGAAATCGCCTTCTGGCACTCACGTCAAAGAACGAAAGCGCTATTTCCTGCATGTCTTGAGCGGAAAGCAACATACGCACTCGCCTCACCAGTTCACTCAGTCCACCGGGCCCAGATCAAAGGCATTGGTGGAGGAAAGGGTACCCTGGCAGCACTATTCCAGCGTCGTACAAGTTGCAGCAGACTGCCATCTACTACACGTTCTGCATTCTGTTCGACGTGATCACTTGCCAAGCTGGGACTCAGCCTGCAGACGTATGCGTCACCAGGTGTGTCCTCACATCCCACTTCCGACATGACAACCTGAGCCTGCCGGATCGATTACATCGATTCGTCGCACTCTCAGGTTGCTGCGCTTTTCATAGCACAAGTACGATCGCTGACCCAATATTTCTAGATCGAGCAACGAAGAGACAGCAAGACATTCTTGGTGGTCGATGAAGACTGCGGCATACCAACGTCTTTCGTGGAAAGCCATCGGAGCGAGAACGACAGTGGGCCGTTGGCCCAGTCCGACCCCAGAAGTTTGTTGCTGTCGATGTCGGAGTACGGAAAATCTCAAAGTTACGAAGTGTATGGTGAGTGCATTTGAAATTGTTGGAAGAGGTGGGATTGTTCGTTGCCTGAGGGTCAGCAGAAGACAGTTGACTTGCGGATCGGGAAAGACGGCAGGAACCTTTTGTCCCGTGGACATGGCAGCTTGCGCTTGTGAAAGGGCACGATGGCAGATGACTGACGTGACGCACACCACAGACTACCAACCAGCCACACGACCTGAGCAGGGGCAGCACGCCTACGGCGGCTTTGCACACGCTACCTACCCGAACGACTATGTAGCGACTCAGGCGCAGGTACCATCTGGCCTTCCCCAATCATCCTCTACAGTCAGTTTGGGAGCCGCTGCTCAACCGTACGGCACGCATGATCCAACCTATTATGGTCAGCAGGCTGCGCAGTACCCTGCATATCTCGAACCTCCTCGCCCCATTCCGCAAGTTATCGATGTTACTCCGAGAGCAGGCGTAAGCGGTACGCAAGTGACCGTCTATTTCCAGAGTCCTTACGATTTCGATGCGCCAACAGTCACACCATTCATCATGTTTGGCTCGAAAAGATGCGAAAGCATCTTGACGAAAACCCCAAATTCTGGCTACTACGAGTATGCGCTGACGACGACCGCACCTTCGCCAACATCAACAAGTTCGCCGACCGCGCATGTCCCTTTGCATCTCATTCTCGACGACACAAATGTTGCTTGGGACGGATCTCCGTCCCTCGACCTGGGATCGTTCACCTATCAAGATCAGCCCACATACTACCACCTCGACTCACCTCAGATGCCAGCTCATCCTCAGATCCAAGCGCCACGGAAGCGAAAGCTGTCCCCAGAGTCATCGCCTCGTCGTTCCCCAACCAAAAAGATGTCGATGCACAATCTTGGCGAGCAAGCTGCGCAGTCTCCTGTCACCTCTTTTCGTCGCCCAAGCGTTCCAGACATATACCAAAATCGACAGTTCAGCCAAACTTCAGACTACTCGTCATACGGAGCTCCGCTATCCCAAATCCCTTCACAGCAGTATTATCGCTCGCAACCGACGCCCTCGCTGCAGACGACCCAGAGCCCATCCTGGTCGTATGGGCACGGAGTTCAAACGACACGAAGCCCTTCAGCTGCTGCCATGTCGACTGCCAGCAAAAGCTCGCAAATGATGCCTTCCCCTGCAGCAGGGCACGCACCTCCGCTGATAAGGACCTCAACTCTGCAAGGCTCCCCTACCACTCCAGGCGCTCATATTCCCCCGGCTGCGATGCCGAGCGCTTTCAATCCGTACGCCATGTACCCCTCGAACGCCAAAGCGATGCTCAAGATTGAAGGCGACCTCAACTCGATGTCCGACAAATGGACGGCAGCAGAGTGGGAGACCAGAAGACGCTTAGTACAATTTCGTCGCAGCCAATCTGGGAGTATCATCTCCGCCACATTCGAGCCCGTCACACTGGAGGATCGCCTTCCCAACAGCATTTGTGTGAGTTGCATATGGTGGGAGGAGAAGCAGGAATGCTATGTAACCTCCGTGGATACAATCTCACTCCTGGAATCGCTGGTCGCCGTGCGCTTCACCGTAGAGGAGAAAAACCGGATCCGTCGCAACCTGGAAGGATTTCGACCAGCAACGGTCTCCAAAACCAAAGCGGACAGCGAGGAGTTCTTCAAGCTCATCATGGGTTTCCCTAACCCCAAACCAAGGAATATCGAGAAAGACGTGAAGGTGTTTCCGTGGCGCATCTTGGCGACCGCTTTGAAGAAGATCATTGGCAAATATGCAAGTCATCCCTGCATGCATATGCATTCTGCACTCTGCTCCATATCGATGCACAGCTAACATACCTCACAGTCCGCCAGCTATTCGTCGACCGCGGGCGCATTGCACGCTCCAGGTGCTTCGAGCTACCCACCTGCGAGGCCTTCTGACGCCAACATGGAACAACGACCCGCGGCTTCGCCACGTTCCGCGTCGAGCTCCGCGGCGTCCCATAGTCACGCATATGCGCCGCCCCCCATGCCGAATGCGTATTCGCCTCACGCGGCGATGCCTTCAGGGCTCGGCATTGGGCCATCTGCCATTCATTCCGACCCTCGTCTGGCCGTGCCTACGTCCGCCGCGGCACAAACGACGTCCTGGCATCAGCCATCTGCGCACTATTCGACCGAGTTGGCGAGCGCAGGGCGCGACTGGTCTTCGTTCAACGTGGGTGGTTATCTCAGTGCCTCGCCGGCGACAGGTCTGCCAGGAACTGCGCCGTCGTACCTGTACCAGCAACGAATTCCGTCGTTGACAGGACCTGCTCCCTTGCCCGCGGAAGCCAGGTTCGTGCCCTTGCACGATTATGAGAGCCACAGTCAGCCGACGTCGACCTCGTAGACTGAGGGTGTGCGGTTGCGTTTGAGCCGCAGCGTCGGAACTCGACAATTGGTCATGCGGCAAATGGCCCTGGTGATGCGCGCCAAGCCCCCTGCAAAGCTCAGCTCCGCCCTGCACTACACCAACTACCACCACCACCAGCCCCCACCATTCCCCACCATTCCCTTTGTCTACGCCTCAGATGATCATCGACAACATGTCCGACCGGCCCAGGTCATCTGAGCCACATTTCTAATCCTGGGTTCTATCGCTTCACTTTGGAAGACGTCAGCATTGCGACGGCGTTATATCGCACCCAGCGTTCAAGCATCGATACCCAATACACCAACCATAGACAAACAACCTTCGCGGGACCACCGGCGCACGGCGCTCGCATGATACCCATTTGCTTTCTGGAATTTCAAACACATCTATCTCATTGCGCGCAGGAATATCGGCGTTGGACACGGGGGCACTAGTTGTATTGTAACGACAGCATATACTCATTCCCACACGCGCGCTCGCAGTAATTCGACATCGCTTTGTTTTCGTTCCCTGGGCGGCATGATTTGCTGCCAGCATATGAGATGGTTCCGCATCTTATTGGAATCGTTCCGGCTTACATAGGAGACACACACACAACCATGTGTTTGCGACTTGTTGAGAGTTTTCTAAGTACTAGGGGCGGTGACTTCGGCTGACGGATGTATGATACCCACACACACACACATAGATGAACATATTGCTGCGTTCACAACATTTCCAGCTTTCCCCTCCCCCTTCCCTCCTGTCTCACACCTGACTTCCATTCCAACCTGACACCGTCAACAGCCAGACCAGGGCAACACACTTTGGCCCCACGCCAACTCTATCTATTCTGGAAACTCAATCTTGCTGTCGCAGATGTCGCCATCCCATCAGACAGAGATCGAGCTTCCCAACCAGGCTAGGTCTGTCAAGTGAACGCTATTGTACTTCCCCCCCGCTAGTGAGAGTCTGCAGGCAGCTCTTACTTTCCAGGGAGAAACCAACAAGTGGAAGCAACACTCCCTACCCAAACTCTCGGCGGGCAAAAGCGGGATGACCACGTGCGAGGTGTCAGATTCCAGCTCAACTTCAGGAATCAGATCCGCTGACCCCCCTGGTCGAGGATAGTGCCGCGCGAAGAAGTCGGGATGTTGGCCTCTTTTGTGCCGTTCCGAGTTGGCAACAACGGGCTATGGTTTGAGGAGCGGCGGGATGAGAGACCAGCGATTGCGGTGTTACCAAGGACAAGAATGGGGAATGATGGGTGAGAAGTTGGAAGAGAGGTAAGAAGAATGTCTCCTGTGTGAGGACTCTTTTTTCTTGTATTATGATCCATTTCACATTCAGCAGTTGAGCATGGTACGGCATCTTCAGAGGACAGGAAGGGCTCTGCCATATCTGAGAGGACTGGAGAGTCGAACGGGTGTACTCACTGTGGCTGTTGTGACAAGAGCGTTCTTCTCGCTGTCTATCTAGCACGCCAGCAACAGCTCGGTTTCTGACAGTTCGAGAACACCAGCAGGCTACTCATGGGCTAAGTCGATCTCCATGGCGCCACTGCGTCAGGAGGGTTGGGAAAGAACATTTCGTCTGGCCAGAGACCCGCACATCGTCCATGCTGACCAGGAGTGTGACATGAGCATAGCGCGCGTCGACGTGTAGGACATCAACACCCTTCTGGTGTCGCTCAACCTCCTGCTCATCTTAAACCCAACTCATAGCTATTCCCTGTTCTAGCCAACCATCATCAAAACCTTGGGCTATAGCAAGGTCACAGCTCAGCTGTGCACGGCTCCATCACACTCGTAGACTTTCTCGGCGTCCTCGTCTGTGCATGGGCATTGGACCTCTTCAGACTCCGTGGCGCACGCATCATGCTCGGAACGACTATGGCCGCGATTGGCTACATAGAAGAGAGAACCAGTGACCGGGAGAGCGTCATGTCCGCAGGGACCTTCCTCATTGCCCTCGAATCAATTCCGTGCAGTCCGTTAGCGCTGGCTTGGTTGCCCGACCACTCAATGCCACATAGGACGAAGGCGACAGGTCTGGGGTTTCCAAGGAGCAATCGGAAATTGCGTCAAGCGAGAAAGATGTCGTCAACCTGTAATCATCAACGCAAACGGACAACTCTCTGGCTGCCGACGTTCCCGAATATGTCACAGGGCATGCAGTCAACCTCGGAGTGATCGGATTAAGTCTGCTGCTGACGTCTGGCAACATTGCGTTGGTCCGATGGGAGAACAGGCAGGGACAAAGCGGCGAGGACATCTGGACAACGCATCACATCTTGGCTAGCGGCATCCTAGGATCAGGTCTACTACACAGATGTATGCAGATTATAGAACGGTCGCTGGTCGCTGAAGTTGCATCGTTGCGTTTGTGCTACACACTCTTGTGGCTGAATCTCGAGTCAAAGTACACGTGACTGCTATGCCAGCCGGCGCTCGAGTGTGCAAGGCTTGCATCTAGTCAACGCCATCTCGGAAAGTGCTTAAGCATGGATCAACACGCCATCGGGAGCAGCAGATCCAAGCGTCAACGGCTGCAATCTTGCGGCAGCTCCTAACGATGATCCACGGTCCCGAGGCAAGGGCTCAACGGCCGCTCAATCTTGAAACGGTCGCTAGATCGCGTTGCTTGACTAGTGAACGCGGACTTCGGCAACCACGGTCGTAGCCATGACTAGCACGTTGGCCACGTCATGTATATCTGGGCAGGCTGCTCTTGTATTTGAGGGACTATGATTGTCGCAATCAGAAGGCTGCTATGGGAAATTCTGATTGTGTAATTGTGCAACGCGCTCGTCAGCCGACGCCTTGAGAGCACACTCGCGGATGTGCTCAGAACGTGTCGTCCTCCAGGACCTGTTTGATGACGCTTGGTGACGGGATCTCGAAGTCATACTCCTCGTCTTCAATGTCGTCGGTCGCATCAGCGCCAGCGGTCAATAGCAAATCGTCAACTATCTTGCGAGACGCCTCCCGGGCGGGCGTCTGCATGAGTCTTGATTGCGGCACGTGAAACTGCATGGTCTTGGGAGGAGACAGCTCAGCCAAGTCGTCGTCGTCGTCATCACTGTCGTCGAAGATATGGCTGCCTCTGGTTCGATCTCTGGCCGCCGTATACGCTTTGTCCTGTGCCGAGAACAGCTGTTTGCCAGTTGATGTAGTTGGTGGCGGAAGTCCTGTCCTTCTGTTTGCTGGGGTAAGTATGGACAGTCCAGGCGTTCTTGGTGCGCCTTTGGCTGGAGAAAAGAGTTCACTGCGAAGCTGAGGAGCGGAAATCTCAGGGGAAGACTGTGGCGAGTCATCCCAGAGAGCCTTCTTCGGAGCCGTGGCGGGTGTAGCTTTTGTAGCTGGCGCCGATGCTTGTCGCTGTCTTCGCTGCGTCATTGGAGTAGCCTGGATACGGTAATTCCTGTCCAAAACACGATGCATGAGGGGATCGTTGTTTTCTCGTGTGTGAAACGCAGAAGGCTGGAATGCTGACTCTGGTTGAAAGGGAGACGAATCGAAGTTGTCTGCAGCTTGCATTCGGGGCGTACTAGGCTCTTCCGAAGACGGCTCGATAGCGAGTGGATTATGTCCTGTATACTTTCGAGGGGACGGCGATCTGTAAGAAGATGCCGGCCTACTCCTCTGAGATCTCGCAGTTCCATTCGGCTTCTTGGACGAGGATGGTGTCAGCTTGGGTGTACTTTGAACGCCTGTGACTTGAGTCGGCGAATCTATGCTGAACGACTCTTCTTCCCTCGGTCGCTGCGCTCCACCGGTTATTGTACTATCATCGCCTTGACCGGTGGGCGTCTGGAAAGACTGGGTTGTGTCGGTCTGTGTCTGTTCCTCCTCTCCATTTTCTTCATACCCAGACAGGGACACGTTTGCCGATGCCTCGAAGAATTGCTTCCAGAACTATGCGATAATCAGCGAAGGGTCATTAGACCATCTGGCTGTTACGGGCCCACCTTCGATCCCTCCCAGACTTGACTGCTGTGCTTGGCATATTCCTCGACAATGGGGATGATGCTCGAGGTCACAACTCGGTGCGCTTTGCTGAAGTTGCTGTCGATCTCTTGCAGGGTGAGTGTGATCTGCTGTTCCAGCTTTTCCAGCTCTTCCGTCAGCGTCAAGCCACGCTGGTTCAATGATCTCGACATGGTGACGGTGATGTCGTTCTTCTGGTTCCCGCTGGTATTGGGGCTCAGGAACGCGCACGCGCCCAGAAACACGCGACGAAGGAAGCCCGCCCCCACCCGTGAACATTCACTCCCCAATCGGCAGAGGACGCTACACCTGCCCTACCAGTGGAATCTTGTTTCACACTCCCTTGCTGCATCTCCTGGAGCTCAGCTTCTGGGATAGCTATCTTCTCTCGGTCTTGCGGAGCATTGCTGGACGAACACTCGCAATGGCCTCGACTAGTCGGTTCGCGATGAGGAGTGCATTGCGTCGCGTGAGGAGAAAAGCCTCGCATGAGCACTGATTCGTCAACAAAAGGTCAATGGGCCGACAGATCGCCATTGCAACTGTATAAATGCCCTCGAGAAGAATGCCTGAGAGTCCAATACAACCTTCTCCCGCCGACCTACTCTGTGGAAAGGATTATTGCAGTCTCATAACCAGCACCAGAATAATTCTGACATATCAGCTGAATCCTTCGCCATGGGCAGAGTCGCAATAGTGACCGGCTCCAGCAGGGGCATTGGTCGTGCCATTGCCATCAGGATTGCTCAAGACGGCTACGACGTCTGCGTCAATGACATTGCGGCGAACAGCTCAGGCTGCGATGAAGTTGTCAAGGAGATTGAAGGCCTAGGACGAAAAGCCATTGCGGTGACCGCGGACGTAACGAAGCTCAGCGAAGTGGAACACATGTGTGCTACAGCAGCAGAGAAGCTTGGTCCATTGAACACCATGATCGCAAATGCTGGCATTGCACAAGTGAAGCCACTGTTGGAGCTCACCGAGCAGGATTTCGAGACCATGTTTAGAGTGAACGTCTTCGGAGTACAGAACAGCTACCAAGCTGCTGCGAAGCAGATGATCAAGCAAGGAAATTGCTCTGCTGAGAATCCTGGACGACTAATCGGAGTACGTGTCGACTGTTCTTTCTACTCATTGGTTTCGACGCTAACAACAAGTGTTCGTAGGCGGCATCAATCGTGGCCTTCAAGCCATTCGCACTTCTCTCTCATTACAGCGCAAGCAAGTGGGCTGTCCGCGGCTTGACGCAGGCCTACGCAATGGAGATGGCAGAGCATCACATCACTGTTAACGCCTACGCTCCAGGGATCGTTGGGACAGCGATGTGGGACCTAATCGATCAAAAACTTGGTGAGAAGACTGGAGCTAAGAAGGGTGACACCATCAAGAAGTACTCCGGGGAGTTGATCGCCCTGAAGAGAACGAGCGTGCCCGAGGACGTGAGCAAGCTTGTGAGTTTCCTCGCAAGTAGAGACAGCGACTATGTGACCGGACAGACGCAAGTTGTGGATGGTGGAATTATTTTCACATGATGGTATCCATCGGAAGCAAATCGGTTATCATAGCTCCGTGAAAGCCTGCAAAGAGGGTCATAAAGTACCAAACATAATTGTAGCCTCTAGCGGAGAGAGCTCCGCTGTCAAACATCCAATGACAGAACAAGCGCATTGCAGCTTCCTGGCCCCCAGCATCATGAACATCATCATCGCCCCGTTCCTGCAGGCCTCGCAAGCACCAGCATCAATGCCCTCCGAATAGCATTCAAGAATGAGATTCATATCTAACATGTTCTCCCTCCCAGCAGCTCTCACTTTCCTAATTTTCACCTCCGCTCTGCCTGCAGAACCACCACCCACGCCCCTCCCACTCCTGATCTGGCACGGCCTCGGCGACCGCTACGACGCAGACGGTCTACAATCCGTCGGCGACCTCGCCTCCGCCACACACCCAGGAACCTACACCTACTTCATCCGCATCAACGACGCAGGCGACGAAGACCAAAAATCCACATTCTTCGGCAACGTGACCGAACACCTCATCAAAGTCTGTACCGACATCACAGAGAACGCACAGATCCCATTCAACCACGACGGGAGGAAACGCGTCGACGCACTAGGTTTCAGCCAGGGAGGACAGTTCCTCCGAGGCCTGGTACAAACGTGTCCCGTCGTGAGCGTGCGGAGTTTGGTCACGTTCGGCAGTCAACATAACGGCATCGCGGATATCAAAGCGTGCGGGACGTGGGATTTGCTCTGCAAGGGAGCGGTGGCGTTGATGAAGGGGAATGCTTGGAGCGATTATGTGCAGGGACATGTGGTTCCCGCACAGTATTATAGGACTGTGAATGAAACGACGGGCGAGCCGACTGAGGAGTATTTAGAGAACAGCAACTTCTTGGCGGACATGAATAATGAGAGGAAAGAGAAGGCGGAGGTGTACAAACAGAGGCTCATGGAGGTTGAGAGGTTCGTTATGTACGTGTTTGAGGATGATACGACCGTAATTCCCAAAGAGTCTGGGTGGTTTGCCGAAGTGAACACGACGAATAATGAGGTCACGCCGTTACAAGAGCGAGAGATCTACAAAGAGGATTGGCTTGGACTAAAGAAGATGGACGATAGAGGGGCACTGATCTTCAAGACAACGCCCGGTGATCACATGCAACTGGATGATGATATCCTGACAAGAACCTTCGAGGACTACTTTGGTGGAGAGGATGCGACAAGCCCTCGAGGATCGAGTGCAGAGGGTGGCTGCTTCGATTTCAATTCTGAAAACGTATCGCCAGAGCGCGCGACAGTATGGAATCAAGGGAGAGAATGGATGGAGCCGATCAAGGAGTACCTATAGATTGCCAATTGAATGCCGTTCGTGCTTCATGCTGTCTACTTCCGTCATCCTCCTCGGGCCTGGATGGAGATAGGTGGCGTATAGCGGAGTCGAGAAGCGCAGGAGGAAAGCAGATATTGCGTTTTCATGCTGTCATCTCGCATGGTATTGTGGCTACCTTTTGAACACACGCAATGTATCGACTTCCTATGCTCGTCACAGCGCCTACCAGCAGACTCGGCACCCAATGCGCATCGCAAGCGATCCGTTTACTTCAGCTTCTTCTTTGGGCGAAGCTGGTTGGTGTGACCGCACTTCTTCTTGCGGCAGTTGGTGGCACGTGGGGGCAGACGGGCCTGGTACAAGTCAGTCTATGCTACGCATGCCGTGATATCTTGGGCTTTCGTACGTAGCACTTTCGGCAGATCATCTTCTCGCAGTTGTACTTGGAGGCAAGAGCCTTCAGAGAGGGCTCAATGATACCACCGCGAAGACGGAGGACCAAGTGGAGGGTAGACTCCTGTGATTCCCGTCAGCGCTGTTCCCAAATGCATTTCCTTTCGCACAATCCCCTCCGCATGAGAGTGACGGTGTCTGCGCACCTTCTGGATGTTGTAGTCGGAAAGAGTGCGGCCATCCTCCAATTGCTTTCCGGCGAAGATCAAACGCTGCTGGTCCGGGGGAATGCCCTCCTTGTCCTGGATCTTGCTCTTGACATTATCGATCGTATCGGAGGACTCGACCTCGAGAGTGATGGTCTTGCCCGTGAGGGTCTTGACGAAGCTGCGTGGCTGTCAGTCTTCCACATACGAGGCGGAGGGAATTCAGCGGCGGTATTCGCGGTCGAAACGTACATCTGCACTATGGAACCATTAGTATCCTCTAGCATGAAGAACTCAGTTCGTAATGTCGATATTGACTTACTCTTTGAGGTCTGCTGTTGCGACTTGCGGCGGTCTTGTGCAGAGAGAACAGCGCTGGCGATGCTGAGATCGAGGCTTCAGAGTGCGCCGAAATGGCGCTAGCGACAAGGCTTGGCGACTTTTGCCTAAGGCATGAGAAGTTTGCCAAACGCTCCCACCTCCGCATCGGTGCATCACCGAAAGCACTCTGAGAGAACAAGAATTCATTTCACGTACAAGATCAACCACACAGTGGCGATTCCTCTTAACTCATACACATATCACCAAGTAATGGGTCCTACGGTGACCTGTTCTCTTTCCTGCCTCCCTCGAATCTTGTCTTTCTTTTCTTCTGCACGGCCAACTGCGCGTTTCCTCCGATTGATACGATCGAATCGCCCTCGAGCACCGTGTTTGATCTTCGTAATAAAGTCGGCGGCCCTCCCTTTTTTGAGCGCTCCGTATTCCAATTTCTCCTCTTGAGATCGGAACTTGTTCAGAAAGTCAATCTGACCATGGGAGGCAATGGTCTTTCTCCACCATGCGTTCTTGCTGATGAAATCAAATGGGAAGGTCTCCGATGCAGCTGTGTCCGCAGCATGAACTGCATCTTCAAATGTGACTGCCGTGGCAATCTCTTTCGGCCTCGCGTAGGGCAGTTTGGAGGCCAACGGAAGTTTTCGGGTCAGAGTGACTGAGTACATGTCCTCGTCATCCTTCTTCTGGATCCTGAACATCTCGCCGTCCCTGTTTGAGAGAATGAAACGATCGTCATCAATCTGCACCCAGCTGTAAGGAGAGATCTTGCGGATGTGTCTATCACCGGTGTCGTCCTTGAGAAGATCTGTCACGTTGTCGTAGTCCGTGAAAGTGATGTTGCCTTGATATGCACTCCTTTGAGGGCTGAGATCGACAAGTGACACTGTTTTCTCTCGTTGCTTCTCTTTCTCCTTCCTTTCCTTACGCGAAACCATGTCTGCGACTCCGGCGCCGTCAACTAACTCGCCAGGATCGAGACCAAAGAGTGTCGGTGTGGTGACAATGCCAGTCTCGAGGGATGCCACCATGTCAATGACATGACAGTTAGTCTTTTTCGAATGTAGGCGGAGTCCTCTACCTATCATCTGCACGAGCAAGTTCCGAGACTGGGTTGGTCGCGCGAGGACAATGCAGTCAATGTTAGGGATATCTGTGCCTTCTGTGTAGATCCCACAGTTGACGAGCACGGGGAACTCCGCGCGCTTGAATGCTTCCAATCTTTCTGCGCGAGTCTTTCTATCTGTATCGCTTGTCACAAAGTATGCTTCAATGCCCTGAGCTCGAAAAGCGGCGGTCAAGGCTTCGACATGGTTCAGGTCCACGCAGAAAACGAGCGTCGATTTTCTCCCCTCACCGGCCTTTGCTCTCCACGCATCAACAGTAATTCGGTTGATTTCTTCGTTGTTGATCGCCTGGGACAACGCGGCAGTTTCAAAGTCGCCACTCCGAGTCTTCACTTTGCTGAGATTGGCGTTAGTCCTGACCGTTGTGAAGGCAATGTCAGAAAGCCAGCCCTGTTGTATCATTTCGAGATAGTCTTTATGGTAGACAATCTCATCAAAGGCCTCGCCAAGCCGAATCCCATCATGTCGTGTGAACGTGGCAGTCACGCCAACAAGGCTGGTTGGACCACGTTCGCCATTCTTGGACAGCTTGAAGTGCTGCAGAACATCGAGATACCGCTGGGCCACAGAATGATGCGCTTCATCTATCAAGAGCAGCTTGAATCGATCAGGGTCGTATCGTAAGATACGCCCTTTGGACATGATGCTCGCTACGGAAGCAACAGTGATGTCTGCAAGACCGGACGCGTGGGCCTTGCTCATCTCGATCTCCACTGTCTTCTCGGGGTAGAGAGCTCTGCAGTGGCTTGCAGCTTGCTCGACTAGCTCGCGTCGATGAGCAAGGATGAGAGTCTGTTTTGCATCTTCATTTGGAGCCGGAAAGCGGTCGATCAAGTGACTGAACACCACCTAGATCATTTAGCATAGGCCATAGGATACAAGCCGGCAGTGCACACCGTTTTCCCGCCGCCCGTAGGTAGACTCAGCCCCAGTCTTTTCTTGCCATCCTCCCTCGCTTTAAGGATTGCCTGGATGCTATCTTCTTGATATGACCGCAGCTGTCTTTTGGGTGGCTTGTCGACCTGCTCCCGAATGGTTGTTGACGAGAACAGCCGCAGCCAGGGGTATCGCGAGACTGCGCGAGGTACGCGCAGCGGAAGGTGAGTGACTACATCTCCCCATGCGTAGAGAGTCCGCTGCATCGAGCGCAGATTCAGTGAGGGAGAGCCAAATTGTCATCCTTGGTTCAGATGCACAACGCGTTTGGGTTCGCGTGAGGAAGTATACAGTACTTCGGTCTTTCGGAGGTGCAGGAAGCGACGGGGGCAGAAGTCATGAATCATTCACGATTCACAGTTCACGGTTCACGGTTCACGAGGCGATTTCTCAAGCAGATGCAGTGACCATCACATCAAGAGTCGCGCTCTGTAATACTCACCTACATGTATATGTATTGTGCACGAGCGTGGCAGGCCACCTGCAACTCGCGATGCCACTAATTTCTGATAGAATTACGGCTAAGGTGCAAGTGGTCGTGAACTTTGTCCCCGTCCCTCGGGAGGCACATCACGATGCTTGCCGCGGTTCGGCGCTGGGTACTGTACTCATGCGGCTCACATGCTGGTCGCGCAGAATCTACTCCACAGCGACATGGCACGATGGCCGCCGGGTAGAATGGTAGAATGGTAGAATATACCTTTGCATGGTACTATGCGAGAATCTGTGTCTGAGTTGCCGCATCATCGACAGCCAGACTCCGCTTGGTGGCATATACTGCACACCTCGTTTCCGTGAGTGTCAGAGGCTGTGAGGAGTCGACCCAGAAGAGCATGGCGGACTCAATAGGTATGGACATCGCCGCAGCGCCTCTGCTCCTACATCAGACCATGCACACGTTGGGAACTTGAAGCCATCTAACATTGGCCACGACAGATCGTGTGTTTGGCCACGCCTTGAACACCGTCAACAAGATAAGGCCGGGCTCGCAAAAGCCGCCGTCAGCCGACCGCCTCTCCCTCTATGGCTTATACAAGCAGTCTATGGAGGGCGATGTCGCTCTCATTGCAGATCGACCAACCTCCTTGCAGCCGAATCAGTCCGCAGAGTCGATGAAGAAGGAGCAAGAGAAATGGGATGCGTGGAAGGCAAACGAAGGTCTCGGTCGGACCGAAGCAAAGCGGCGATATATCGAAAGGCTGATTGAAACGATGCACAAGTAAGAATGGTCTGTGACACGTTGCACAATCAGTGTTGACATGGTAAAGATATGCATCGACCACGCCGGAAGCAAGAGAGCTGGTGGAGGAGCTAGAGTTCGTCTGGGTAAGATAGCTGGCACTTGAGTTCATCATCCTGTCTATGGACAACATGCTGACCTTGTCCTTTCTTCTCTTCAGGATCAGATCAAATCGAATTCCCAACACTCCAGCTCTGAACATTCCTCACCTCTACAGACGATCGAGCGTAGAGACTATATGAATTCTGGAAGTTCTGGCGGCAATGGCGGCGTGAGTTCTGGTGCTGCAGCAATGGAAGGTAGTGGGAGACACGGCGGTTTGAAAGTTCTGGCGCCCCTCTCCCAAGCAGATGAAGACGAGCAAGCTGAAGACGATAGGGAGGAGTTTGTCGATGCCCCGGTGTCCCAAATTGACGATGCAGACCTCCAAGAGCCATCCGAGCCTGGTGGAGATCTGCTAACAGACAATCGCTTTGTGGCGGCGCAGCGACCCGGACCACTCACTCCGGCTGACGGCCGCTGGAGGAAACGGATCGAATCATCCTTGATCAAAATGACCATGGAGATCGCTGCTTTACGAGAGCAGCTGGAATCCCGTAGATTCTTGAACTATCGTCGACGACACAGCTGGTGGGGCTGGATCTTGCGACTGAGCTGGTGGGCCACGCAGCTGGTCGTGGCTGATGCGGTCATTCTTTGGGTCGTGATCCTGTATCTGCGACGCAAAGACGACCGACGACTCGAGACTGCTGTGAGAGTGCTGCTTGGCGACGCTGTTGCTCAGGTGCAGAACCTCAGCTCAAATGCGAAAATGCCGACACTACCACGAATCACCACTACAACAGGTCGTCCACCAAAGCCGAAGAGCTGAGCGAGCCCGTCAATGCAGACTGGCCTTCGTTGCCCATATCCGATCAGGATATCGTACATCTCGATATACCCTGGCGGGTATTCCTTGCAGCTATCCGACCGAGAGAAGTGGCAACTTCACGGCTCAAATTCCTTCTAGATAACCTTGAATCACTCTCGAGCAGCCCCAAATCAGGAAGGCAGGACCGTCTGAGCCACAGCTTCGATCGCTTCTGCAGGGAGAGAAAAGCCGCTTCTCGAGTCTCCTTCCGAACTCGCAATCGCCCACGAATTTATAGGCCCGGCAATTCTAGCAGGAAATGCCAAAACCGTCGTTTTGGATTTAGGAGGCACATTCGCTCAGCGACAGGCAATTCGATGGCCTCGTGCCACTTATTGGCAGTGGGCTTGATCTCAAACGCGATATGAGCAAGGCTCGACGTCTATATATGGATTGGAAGGTACATCATTTTGAAGGCTTGCAGCCTGACGGACGTGCACGCATGGTTCACGAATACCCTGATTACGAAGCAGATCCGAGCTGCATTGCAGGATCTAGTACCTACATATCACGACAGACATGATCAGCATAACGCGGGACTTCCAAAAACTCAGGAGCTTTGCTACTCGGATGGTCTCCCAGCGATGATCGTACGCATGTGAGCGGCTTCATACTCGTCCATGGCGAAGAGTTCCGACGTTACGAGATGTCGACCCTGCAAGAGGCGTCTTTCCAGAACCTTTGCTATATCCAGGCAGTACGTGTTCTTCCTGGCTCCTGCATGATTAGAATCATTCAGCAGGTTGACGAGCAGCACGTCTTCGTCTGTTCATTGCTACCAGCGCCAAATGGAGTGTCAGGACTGTGCTTCATAGTATTTGAACCACTTATCCAACTGCCCGTGTGTGACGGTCACGAGCCTGGTCGTGTGCTGCTACACTGCTGACGAAGACTATCGACGCCCTGAGGACAACCTTTTGCATCGCTGCATTCATTGCCGGTGCTTTCATTACTTGTCGGCTATCAAGATATCGACGCACAGTTGCTGTAGTACAGCGTTACCATGTTTGATAGTAGTTGGACATGAACGAAGCAAGCTCGTCCTCTCTTGCGTGTACAAGACGTCCACTCGGATTAGAACAATGTAAAATATACCCCGACTTATACAGCCCACAGATCACCACTGTCTGTGACGTGAAGACCTCAAACGATGCATGGTGGCGGAGCGATGTCTTCACCCTTCTGTATGATGCAGGTACGAAGGCGTTTGGCCCGTCGACTGTGCCGTTTCTGAAAATGTCTCCATTGTCTCTAATGAGATCCACGAATGCCATTAGCGGAGCTCTTTTGGGCGTCAAACTGTTTCCTGTACATCGCTTCCATCTCGCGTCTCACAGCGACGGCCTGATCTTTTTCACTGTATTCCACATCTCTCCAACTGAGCCCGTGGCCTTGTTTGATGTCATGCTTGAGAACAATGCCGTGGGCGAGACCGATCGGGAGACCTTCGATGGCCATGGATGACTGGGCCGGCATGAGCTTGCCGTACACCATAAACCCGCCTTCGCCGTCCAGCTTTTCGCCAGCTTTCAGGTCCCGCTTTGCAGTTGCAACCACATCGCCAGCCCAGGTCTTCGTTTGACCAGTTGGTTCACCACGACACATGATAGTTGCTATCGACACTCCGAGCTCCAAACCTATTAGATGGTAGGGCTTGTACTGGGTTGCGTACTATCACTCGTCAGCGTCATGCTGGGTCGTTCCCGAACGTATAAGCTTACCTTGCCAGAGCTGTCTGTTTCTAAGCCATATTGCTTGAAGCAGTCTTTCTGATAGTCTCCCGGCGCTTCTATCACCACATATACACCCCAACGCAGATCATTGAATACGGGGCGACCATCTAATTCCAGACAAGATACAACTTCCACCGTGCCCTTCTTGTCCAAAAGACCGCCATCCGTCTTTGGTCTCAAGGACCGCGGTAGGTCGTGCCTACCACAAGGTGGGAATAACAGACCATTGTCAGGTGGGGTGAGTTCGCAGCCATTCGCTACAGCGGCCATTTCTAGCGCCGACTTAGTGCCGTCGAGGAAACTGTTAAAAATCTGAGGGTTCAAATCTTTCGTCTGCGCCGGACTTAATCCATAGTGGTTCCACACAGTGTCGGGCGTTGAGTGATGGTACTCGGGAAGATGCTTGGTACCTTTCCCAGCGCATACGACATCAAATCCTGCGGTCCTCGCCCAGTCTACAAGCTCTGCAATAAGGGCAGGCTGATCACCATAAGCCATTGAATAGATGATTCCCGCCTCACGAGCCCTTTGTGCCAGCAGAGGTCCAGCAAGCACATCGGCTTCCACATTGATCATCACGACATGCTTCTTGTGTTCGCAGCAAAGCAAAGCATGGCGGATTCCTGCTGCTGGATTGCCTGTCACTTCCAGTATGATATCGATTCCAGGTGCTCCGATAAGGGCAGCGGAGTCTTGCGTGATGGCAGTCTTGCCGGCCTTGATGCCTTCTTCGATCGACATGGATGCTGTTGCATCGTATCGCTCTTCTGGGTAGCCAGTTCGGCGCAGAGCTGCTACTGCTCGCTCTACAGTAAGGTCTGCGATTGCGGCCAATCGCATACCTGGAGTGCGATGAGATTGAGCGATGCTTGGACGAAGCATTAGTATGTTATGACAGTCATGTATGATCACTACAGCGTCAACTTACAACATCGAACCGAACTTCCCAGCACCAATCAACCCAATCTGGATATGTTTGCCATGAGCTTCACGCTCGGCGAGCTTGGTGGAGAGGCTTGTCATTCCGACGCCTTTTTGTTATGAGACTTGATTCTTGGGCTTCGCAGACTGTGAGAGATGGGGTTACATCCTCTATAATCAACAGCAGGCAAAGTTGCCCATATTGCCGCCCTCGACAGACCTCCTACATGACCCCGCAAGCGAGTTCGGGCATCTCAGCCGAGACTCGTCTCGTGAATCTTCACCAAAGTGGGTTCACTTCCGTGTCGATGAAAGCGGCGAGTGGATCTTCATGTCCATTCGGTTGGAGTGTGAGCTGGCATGGAACGTCTGCGTGTCACCCGCACTCCACCCCAGCTTTCCGGCGAGGCATGGCCTCCGCTTGATTTTCGCGACAGCAAGCTGGAGTGTCTGTCGATATTGCTTCACACTGCGTGCTTGGTCAGGGCTCCTGGTGGCAATTGAAGGGAATGGCCGGAGAAATGGTCGAGGAGAGTTTTGATCCCGCGCAAGCCACACAGTACTAGCGACGACTATAACCGCGGCGGTCTCAGTGAAAACAGATTCCCAGGTAAAGCTGCGATGCTCCGATGCCTATAGCAATGTGCGACTTTTTGAGACCTCGCAGCAGGTGAGAGCATAGCGTCACGTATATCTGAGGTCGTACACAAGGCTCTTCAGGGATACGCCAGGGCACGGTGCATGCCGTGGTTGCTGGGAAGCACTATAGCGTGATGCCGGCAGCGCCGAAGCAGAAGAACATATCAAAGACATCCTCCTACACCTACACCGGTTGCTGGACCTGTCGTCGGCGGCACATCAAATGTGACGAGGGCAAACGTAAGTCGGTGGTGCTGATCCCCCATATCATACTCTACTTCTACTGGGCTTGGCCTCAGCTGACCAAAAAATGTTCAACAAGAACAGCCAGGTGCAATCGCTGCACGAAAGGCCGGTTTGAATGCCAAGGTATGCACATTCGAAGACGGCATCGAAGCGTGCAGTATTGACCAATTCCCAGGCTATGACTTTCGCTTCGGTGCATCCGATTCCTTGCGCTCCTTTCGACGTCCTGTCCAAGGCAGTATTAGCAGCCAGATTCCCGCGTTGAGTCTCGCTACTGTGAACAAATTTCTTAATCATCTGGATACCGTCACACAAACAACACGAAGAGGGCCGTTCTCGGTATTGTCGTTCTTCGAAGACGACATCGTCAAGCCTTGCGAACCAGCGAAGGAGGACCTCGACTGGACCGATTCGACTGAGTTTCAGAGCCGTCTTCCACATAACCCGTCAACGGAGACTGAACATGCTACCCACAGAGTTGATAACACCTCCGGTCCAGTATTGGCGCCAATCACACGACAGTTGCGACTCTTTTCTGCGACGCCTCGCCAAGGGGAGCTCTTCGAACACTGGAGCACGTATCTATGTCTTCACATGTCACCTCTCTCTCAATCTACGGCGAATCCCTTCCGCTACTTGTATCCATCCTTGGCATTGGAAGGTCTCATGGTGACTCCGGACGTAGGAGCGGCGCGGCTTGCAGTCTTCCACGGTATCTGTGGAACAGCTGCCTGGAGTTTGTCCAGGTTGAAGCCAGACGATCAGTCTTATCAGACTCTGTCTGTGAATCACGACCAGCTGGCGCTGCGGTATATCCAGCAAACCATCGAACAGCCAGGCAGATTACACGATAGTGCGATCCCTGCTGCTATCATGGCCTGCTTGACGGGAGATCTAGTTTCTGGCCGCTTAAACCTCTGGGGCCGGCACCTTAGAGGTGGCTTTCGCTGCATGCTGAACGTCCTCATGCGACAAAAGACACGGGACAGCACAACTTCGTCCTTGTGCCAACAGTATTTGCTTGGAGCTGCTTTTGGATCTTTCGGCACTCCTTCTGAAGTGCAACTGCTACAGAGTGGAATTCAAGAAGGAGAGCTATACATCGAGGAATGTCATTGCATTACGCGATCTCTTCTAGCCGCAATCGCTGCTACGAACTACCTTGCTGCATCAAACAAGCGCCAGGACCCAGCTGCAGTTGAAGACGTTCGTCAACAATTGGTGCAGAGCTTTCCTCAAATGGCTGGTCGTCTTCGGCACCATCTTGCCAAGGTGTACTGGTATGCCGCCATGATATACTTCACCTGCACGGTGCTCAAGTCTGACGACACAATTCACTTTACGACCATGGCGATCGACAACCTTGAGCAAGCCAAAGACGCTGGCGAAGGAAACCCTGGACGGATCATGATGTGGCCTCTGCTGAAAATTGGGCAAGCATGCAAGACTTCCCAGTTACGTAGGCGCCTTGCCGCCTGGTGTGGCTCGCAGTTGGGTGTCTACAACATTGAAACATTCTTGAAGACGCTCTCTTCGACTTGGTCTCTTTCACAATTACCGAGTGCCTCAGAGCCTGCGGCTATATTTACATTTGAGGATGTCCGAACTCATACACTGACTTGAGCCAATGTGAGCCTGCCGGCTTGCCTAACTATACATTGCTACTTGCCCTCATCGTTGCGAACCACCAGTTTCTTCCGCTCATCGACTCCGAGCCAAAAAAGATCTGGTCTTGAGTAATGCCCAGAGGCATCCGCGAATGTTTTTGTCTTGGTGACAAGCTGGAGGTCGAGTTCTCCCACGAGAAGCGTCTCATCTGGATGGTCCCTCTTGCTGAGGATTCTGCCGTCAGGACCAATGATTGCAGAGCTGCCTTTGTTTGGGGCACCCATGAGAGGGGAGCCCTTCGTGCCCATCTGCTCGATGCCCTTTTCAGTGAGGATAGTGGTGCAGTGCAGCACAAAACTCCCCGACTCCATGGCATAAGCCTGCGAAGAAGTGAGACAACCTGTGCACAAGGATCAGTATACCAGCATTAGATTTGGACCAAAACACCAACCTTCGGTTGACATTGAGTAGAATCCAGGGCTGCCGTCAATGAAATCGTCCAAAATTGGCCATGCGGCGACATGGATCTGCTCGCCTTGGGAGCTTGTGTAGTACTTCAGAAGTGGCTGTATATGCTCCCAGCAAGACAGCCCTCCCACGCGTCCAACGTCTGGAATATCTACAACCTTTGCGAGGCAGTTGCCGGAAGCGTCCCCGAAAATAGTGCGTTCCATGTGAGTTGGCTTCATCTTGCGGCGAGTCATCTTCAGCTCGCCACTTTCGTCGATAAGAGCTTGAGCGATGTAGACGGACTCGCCATCTCGCTCGGAAAAGCCCAATGCCACGCTGATCTGGTTCTCCGCGGCCGCAGCGCGAATCCGCTGCATCTCGCTGCTGTCCACTTTCAGCGAGTTCTCAACGTACTTGACGCCAAGATCAAAATCCACAGGGCGGGACCAAATCCATGCTGGATACCTGTTGAACACTTCTGTGAGCGTGAACTCTGATGGATGCTTTTCGGACACTTAACACACCCAGGGATCCAGCATTCAGGGAAAGCGACGAGTTTCGCACCTGCTCCGGCAGCCTCTTTGATGATGGCGATCGTCTTTACTACTCCACCTATTGATCGAAGAACAAACGTCAGCTCAATGATCAATCCAATCCATGACGGTCAAGCGAACCTTCGAGATCCAGCCAAACTGGCTCGTGCTGCGTGATCTGATGCTCGTACGTTAGCGGTGCATGGTCTTCACTTGTGAGCATGGCAGGCTCATACCGCGACTCGTACGGTCTTTGGCCCAACCGAATTCATGATTGCGTAAGTTGTGTGTCAAAGTATCGACAAATCCTCGTTGAATGCGTCAATCTCGCTCTGGCTTGAATCACTCTTTGCCACCTACGAGATCGAGAGTAAAGACGGAAGGAACGCGC
Organism: Pseudocercospora vitis; assembly: GCA_026120125.1. NCBI lineage: Eukaryota > Fungi > Ascomycota > Dothideomycetes > Mycosphaerellales > Mycosphaerellaceae > Pseudocercospora > Pseudocercospora vitis. The sequence goes on along the minus strand of JALRML010000013.1, from coordinate 400,133 downwards.
AAGTATAAATGATGCCGATTGAATCTCCTCCCCTTGCAGGTCAAGGATGTGAAGTGAAGCTGCAAGAACCGGGTCACATACAATCCTAACAAGTGAAGGCGGGTGTATTCCGTGCAGATGCCCCACCCAGGAACCGGTCCGAGGGACATTTGGAGGTCTAGAAAAGACAATCACTCCTCTGACCCATTCACTTTGGTCCTGCCTTTGCGATTTACCGCCCGAACCTAATTGTCACTAACCCAGGTGCGGCACAAACCCGAGATAAGAGGTCGAGATAAGGACGACAGGATGATCAGACAAATGCGAAAGTTCTTCACGCTTCAATGGCCAGCCTCCAAGGCTTCCGTCGACCAGATCGACCGTGGCTGATGGCGATAAGTCGCAGGCGATGTGGCGCCTACAGTCATGATAGAGTTCAACGGCGCCCTTTCTACATGATCGAAGTACGGACCACCTCCGCAAACATGTGCCAATTAGGAGAAGGGCAAAGATAAGTAGTTATGGCTTCGAGAGTCGGAGCTGTGCTACCCCAAACGTGGAGCAAGTTCAAGTTCAGGAAAAAGCAGTTTGACAATGGCAGAGACACGTGTCTTGGAAAATGCCATCCCAGCGCATTTGCAGACGGAACGTCTTATAGCACACAAGACGCCAAAGGACTATATGCCTCCGTTCCCGGCATACTGTGCAAGATTCCCAAAAGAAGCCCGTGATCTAGTGATGGGCATCATCGGCGTCCAGTACAAAGGCGCAGCCGATTCACAGAAGCCGGAATACCAGAAGCTCGTCGAGTTTGTCCAGAAAGGCGACGCAAGAACAAAACCTCGCTATTGGGAATCCGCATATGTCGTCGACAATCGCGGCTATACCAACGAAATAGTGATACCGTACTGGCTGGACAAGGCAAGTTACGAGAGCTGGTCCCGCGACAGTGGTTTCCATACCTGGTGGAACGGCCTCCAGCCGACCTCTGAGCATGGATGGTTTCTGGAAGTTTTCCTGCCGTCAGTGGATCGTTTCGAAACCGTCTTCTCGGACAATGTCGTACCGGAAGGCGCTGCAAACATGCGGGAAGGTGTGTCCGGAGAGATCCAACAGCACGTCTACTGGGGCAGTATGCGAGATCGATTAGCTGCCGCTCAGACGGATGAGCTCTTAGGCGAAAGGGCATTTCCCAAATCTGACATCACGCCAGACACGAAAGCAGACACTCAAAGCAGGAGGGTCCAGGTTCCAGGGAGAGCAAACCTGGCTCTGATCCGGAGTGGACAGGACTGGTCAAATACCACACCTCACGAGAGGAAACTATACCTTGAAACCATGCACCCAGTCCTCGTGCGCGGGATGGACTTCCTTCGTGATGAAGGTGAAGAGGTTGGATGCATTTCCAATCGCTTCATGCACTGCATGCACAAGACTACGCCGGGACAAATGACCGAGCGGACCTTTGGACTCTCGTACTTCGATGATCTCAAGTCTTTGGAGGGTTGGAGCAAGCAGCATAAAACTCACCTGGATATCTTTGGCCGCTTCCTCCAGTATGCCGCTGAGCTGCAAAACAATGTTTCACTACGGCTGTTCCATGAGGTCATGGTGCTGAAGCCAGAGCAACAGCACCTCGAATACATTGGATGTCATGATACAACAGGAATGCTAGCTTCCATATAATCGAGGCAACAATGATTTTTGACCCTCATCTACCGGTTGAAGATGGGTATTTCTTTCCCCAGATGCTGTTGAAGCCTTCCCTTCTCCCAAGCACCCGTCTTAAGTCCGTGAGACCTGGAGATCATTGCTGACCTGGCCAGACCTCATCGGCAATACTCCTGACCAGCTGCAATTTCTTCCTCATGTCCTCATACCCCAACGAATTGCCCTCCGCGTGAGACGCGAATCCGCACTGCGGCGACACGCTCAGCTGGTTGAGCGCCTGCTCCCTCGTCTGTCCCGATCCTTCGGCAATATAGTCGGCGGCCTTGTACACTCTCTCCACCATATCCTGGAGATTTTCCAGCTCCGGAAATTTCGAGGTCACCACACCGACCACGACATTCTTGTCCTTTGGCAGATACTTCAAAGGTTCGAAGCCGCCCGCTCGAGGAGTGTCGTACTCCAGGTAGTAGGTGGAGACATTCAGGTCGTTGAAGAGCTTCCGGGCGATGGCATCATACGCACCTTCCGAGAAGTGTTTCGACCCGAGGTAGTTGCCTCTGCACAAGTGTATTCCCAGATGGAAATCCGCTGGACGCTCGAAACAGGCCTGGAATGAAAAGATCAGCAAAGATGTGTCTCCCCGCAGAAACAACCTTCTTTCCCTGGCATCATACATTGTAAAATTTGATGTAAGCATCCAACTGCTCGTCCGCAGTCTGGAAGTTCTCTGGGTCCTCCTTCCAGCCCTCCAACATGGCTTCCGAGCAGAAATACGCCAGATTCGGATCGTCGACCTGCGCATTCCTCAGACCCGCATCGTACAAGATTTTGAGCTCGGTCTGGTATGCTCTGGCGAGGTCGGCGAAGTACTCATCATCGTTGTCGTAAGTCCCCTTGGTGTAGGCCTTCTTGGGACCGTATCGGAAGTGGTACCAGGAGGGGGATGTCAAGGTGAGCTTGATTTTGTGGTGTTCATCCTTGGGCAGGATGCTCTGGAGGTACTGGAGCTCAGGGAGGAAGGTGGACTTTCCAGTGTGCGACAGCTTGCCGGTGGCGACCGTGACTTGGTTGGGAATCGTCTTCGCATGCATGAAGGACTTCACATCTGCTCATGCCGTTAGTTTGGTCTTCCAACACTGGACTGCGAGTTGTGAACCGACCAGGAGCATACATGCGGAAAATGGACTGATCATAACCGCCTTCTCTCAAATTGATCTCTTCCATGCCATTGAGCGTTTCCATAAACGTCCCCCAGAATTGATGCCGCGAGTATTCGCCCTGGAATCATCAACGCAAACTCTGGCAGAAAGTCGGTAATTCGATCGTCATACATTGGTGATGCTATGAATGCCACACTCCTTCTGTAGCTCGACAACCTCATCGATAGCCTTGCGTTCGACAGGCACGAGTTCCTCCGCCTTCTTGCTGCCGTCAGCTACAGCATATCGAGTCTTGACGAGCTCATCGGGGCGGAGGAGTGACCCGATGTGCTCGGCCCGGAACGGCGGGTTTCTTGGAGGGGCGGACATAGTGCCGAAGCTTGTGGACTCCGTGCTACACCTTGATGGCGATATATGTAATAAACGTAAAGGTGGAAGCCACAGAAATTTTGTTTCCGGTAAAGGACACACTACCTGACATTTTCATCCTTTCGCCCTTTGACCTCGCCCCCGCAGCCCACTTTCGCCTTCGGCCCAGTGCCAAATGCGAGGTGAATGGGCTATGGCTTCATTCATCCCTGTGAAAAGACCGGCATTTGATTGGCGAATCAGGTGAGGAGTTGAACTTTCGAGCGGCGCAAGAGGCTCCACAAAACGAGGATACTTACAATACGAGCGGATCCGGCCGTAGGAGACATCACAGCGGTACAAACGAATAGTCGGACATATTCTGTCCAGACGCTAAATAACAGCCAATTTCCTCCTCCTTCACGAAGAAGTCCGTGGTCTCCAAGACTCACGGCTCCGTGGCTGTATAGGACGATCTGTCTCAGTAGCGGGTCGCTGTGGACTTCGGCTTCTCCTCCGTGACGCAGGAATGAGATCTCCTTGCCTCGAACAACCTGCTACGGCCTCATCCCAGCCACTGCAGTCGCCGTCATGATCCATGTCTAATCGACAAAACTCCATATGCCTTCGCAATGATCTTCCTTGGCGCTGTCTTTCCTCCTCTATTTCGCTCTGCATGGTCCGCCGCTGAGGACCCAGTGGTGGCAGCCGTCCGCTTTCAGGAAGAATGCTGAGATCTCCTCGTGTCGAAGCACTCACGGAACCTGGGGAATCCACCGAGCTGGCTGGCTTCGGTTTTTGGATTGGACCGTTTGGAGCCGGCATTGCCGTCCTGATGGTCTGTGGGATATCCGGCTCTGTTTGGCAAGTCGCGTCTGAGCCTGGGCTGGTCATGATTTCTCTTGGTACATCAAGCTGAGGCTGCACAATCTCGGCTGGGGTTGTGCTCTTCTCCAGGTCTCTTTCCAGCTCCGATATGAGCACACGACTTTCGTCCAAGCGTTCGTCCAGCCATCGGTGCTCGTCACGCACACGCTTGAGCTCGGAATTGATTCGATCCAGCTCTGCCTCGCACTTCTCCAAGTTCGTGGTCGCCTTCTTGTTTTCTTGCGAAAGCTCAGCGGTCATTCTTTCATGCCTCTGACGCTCGACGTTGAGCTCCACTTGAGTGGCTCTGTGGTTAGCGGTCGCGGTGGATAGCTGCGCCTCAAGGTCCACCTTCAGAGTTGCAGCCTTTTTTGCACGAGCCATTGCGTCGGTCAGCAGTGTCTTAGCAGTGTCGCGCTCATCACCAACCATCTTGAGCCGTGGCCGAAGAATCGATAGCTCAGCTTGCGCGCGGTTCCGTTGGGCAGCACTCTCCTGGACTTGACGCTTCGCGTCCTCCACTATTTTGGTAGGATATTCCAATGATGAGCGCCGAAGTTTCGCTTCAAGTGCCAGGATGGTAGCATCCTTTTGCTGCAGGAGGTTGTAGAGCTCGATAGGAGGTTCGGGTGGTCTGCTCGCTTCTGCCTGTGCTTGTAGCTGCGACTGAGAGACTCGAAGCTCGTGTTCTGTGCGCCGAAGCAATTCATAGATCTGATTGTTGGCCTTTGCAAGTCTTCAATGTACTTCCGTGCTTCCTGCAACTCTCCTGCCTTCTCACGCAGTTTGGTTCTGAGCTCATTACTGTCGTGCTGCCTGCCAGCTTGCTCGGCGGCGAGCTTCTGTTGCAGGTTGATCCATGCTTCGGATTTCTGGACCAGTCGCTTTTCAAGCTGTGCAATTCTGTGTCGTTGGTTGCCCGCTTGACGGTTTTGTACCAGGAGCTGGTCTCTCTCCCTCTCCAGCGCAGCTAGCTGGATCGTGCAGGAATCCATGGCTTTGACTTGAACGGCGCGGTGTCTCTTGAGTGCATTGATCTCGGCCGCTTTTGCATCAAGCTGAACTTTACAGCCGTCTTTGTGGTCGATGAGAGCAGCGATCTGCTCGTGGTTGGCAGAAGTTAGAGTGAGATGGCGCTGTAACACAATCGCAAATGCAGCGCAGCGCAGCCCAGCTCCACCACTCTGTGTTTGTCGTGAAGTGTCGAATTCATACTGATGAGGCACGCTTTCTCGTGTCGCAATCGCTGAACGGCAGAGTTCGATTCCTTGAGTTCCACATTTAGCGCGCGAGATGTATTCTGCCATTCGGCCTCATGCAGATTCTGTCTTTCTTGGAGCTTTTGAAGCTTGTCTTCCCACATGCCTCCAAGCTTCATTGTGAGCTTCTCGATCTTGTCCTCATGGCTGACATCCTTGTCTTTGAGTTGCTGGTCATGACTCCGCTTATTGTCTTCGAGTCTTTTATGTTCATCAGACATCTTGCTGAGCCGGATTGAAAGCTCGTCGCGTTCTTTTTTCAGCTTCGGATTCGTGCTCAGATCGTAGTCTCTGAAGCTGCGCGACCCGAGTTGTTTCGTTCCTTTTCAGTTTGCTGACGGTGTGTTCTTTCTCACGCATGGTAGGGTCCAGGTCTTCGCCGAGCTGCTTGTGTCTCTCTTGAAGTGCTGTAAAATCTCTATGCCACCCTCTGGCGGCAGTAGCCTCTCTTTCCAAAAAGGACACCATGTGAGCCAACTTCTTGAGTTCCGCATCTTTCTCTTTGACCTTCTCCTTCATATCGACAAAAATCCTCGCCTCTCTATTGACCTTTGACTCAAGCATCTCCTTGAGATCCGCCCATTTAGCTTTCTCTTGCCTCACCTGATCGTTTAAAGCATTCGGCGATGTGCGCGATGCCATGGAATTTGAGGAGCTTTGGAGGCTACTTCTCGAGATTTCATCTGAGAACCTGTTCTCCTGAGATAGAGCAGTGTTCGAAGACCTAAAGTCCTTCACTTCAGTGTTGAGTTTTGAGATCTCCCGCTGCAGACGGTCGCAATGCGGAGCTGCATCTTCATACTGCTTTATGGTACTTCCCCGTTCGCCAACACCGGCCTGTTGTACAGCGAGCTCTCGCTGTAGATACTCAATGTTATGTACTAAGGAGTCTCTGCTCGTTGGGCCGGTTCCCGATCCCTCCAGCTGCGGAATATCTGTGGCCTGGGCTTGATTGCCATCAATGAATGTCTTTTCCCTGGGAGTGAACGGCCTGGAATTGCTTGAAGCTATCCTGGCACCTGATAGGTCCTTCTCGAGAGCAAGAAGTCGCTATTCTTGCTTGCTTGCTGTGCTCTTCGAGCATTTTGTTCAGAGAACCTTGGCAGCGCTCCATGATTTCACAGCCTTGATTGACGCCGCTCTGGTTTACCATACAAAATTTTGTCGTCTGGACATCTTCCTTGGTGACCACCAGCACCTTTGACAGCTGCTGTACTAGAAGCCTCGCTTCTGCGGCTGCCGATGTTGGAGACGACGGCCGCAGATTGCGACGTGTGGAGTCGGATTCTTCTGCATCGCTCAGCTGGCCTTTCTTCTTGGCGACATCTGTTGAAGAACTCTCGCGAGACAGTGTAGGAAATTTTGACCGTTGTGATTGGCCCTTGTTCTGGAGAGGCAGCTAACCGCTCGTCACAGAAGGGGCTGATAAAGGCGTTGAATTCTTCATACCTGGTCGGGTCTGAGTGGAACGCGTCGTCGACTTTCGTCTGTTGGTTTGTGGCTTACCCGTAACTGTGGTGTGTCGATCAGGAGGTCCATTTTCTGGCTTGTCTAGGGCAGTCGACTTCCTCATGAACGGGACGTTCGCATTGGCAACTGGTCGAACGAGAAAGGGGTCGGGAACTGCCTCTGCTGGAGGTGCGTTGTTAGTATCGGTCGAATGCTTCGCTCTCTCAGAACTCGATTGCAGAGGCGTTGCTAGGCCTGAAGCTGGCTTTGCTTTCGTAGCTCCGACAGCATTGTCTCGCTGCCTTTCACTCTCCTTGGTGCAGGACTCCCCAGACCTAAACTCGCCCACAATTGATGATTCACGAGGACGCCGCGGTCCAGTGGCATCAGTCATAGTCGCCAGCAACGCAGGTCTGGCTCAGAGGACCGCTCATACAGTAGACAGACTACATACAGTATACTGCTCTCGTTGCTCTGTACTTGTTGTAGAACCTCACTAAAATGCAGATCGATTAGCGGTTTCGCTAACGATTGAAATGGATGGACTTGGAATGATGAGCCGGAATGTGGGAAGTCACGCTGCGAAACAAGGGCCAGAAGAGTACGGACAGCCCGCAACGAATGTTACAGGTGGCGGCAGATTGTGATTGATCAAGACTAGAGCAGTGTGGATCTCTGCAAGCACGCACCCGTATATGGTGTTGGAAGGTCGAACATAAGTATGGATTAATCGCGCGCGTCGAGGTCGTTGCGTGAACGGCGGAACTATTTCACGCGTGAACATGAAAGACAGACGTCCGCGTTGGGTCTTTTCAACAAATGCCATGAGGAACAGCGGAAATTATTGTTCGGAAACTGCGAAGTCGTCCAGTCTGGTACTCCACTGTTCATTCTCGGTTGCATGCAGCATGCCCACTTATGCGGTGTGCAATGGTGTTCAGAGGGGTGGGCCGCAATCCTCGTTTGTCGGCAGGCCTATCGTAAACTCCTCATCAACTCTGACTTGAAACAGAACCCCATCCTCGTTCTGCGACTGGCGACTGGAGTAGACCGTTGCATAACGGGATCACAGTTTCAATGCCCACTGGCAAGATCTCATGGACAGGCTCCCCAGATGATCCAGGCTGGACGTAGGACCTGATCATGCGCATTTCATTGTCCAGAGGTTTCTGATGTCATGGTATTAGCTGGGGACTTGACGATAACTCGTTATGCATCAATGTAAGGGGCCACGCCGTGCTAGGCTGCTAGCTTGGCGACTGTACCACTTAGGGCGACGCAGAGCACAATACACATTCCGACCCTCGGACTTAGCGCCGCCATTGCAGTCTACCGTCGATCTCCTCGGTCTTCCGATCTAGGATTTCTGAGACTTTCTCCCGAACACCCTGCTTGCCATCGAATCTCTTAATGAACTCGTCCAAAATCTGCGCTCGCGACCAGTCTTTCACAGCTTCCTGGACTGCAGCCTCCTTGGGCAAGCCAATATCTGCGTGCGGGTACTCTGTGTAATCTAGGCCTCTGGTTCCAGCGTCTACGCCGAGGAGCTCGAAATCTGTCTGGTTTTGGAAAAAACTGTCGACGTCTTTCTCCGAAACCTTATCAAGAGAGTCCGGGCTCCATTTTGGCGTACGTTTGGGCTTGTCGACTAAAAGAGCTGTGACACCCTCGATGAAGTCGGGGTGTTCCATGAATCGAGCCGCTATAGCGTGCTCTTTGCGGAAAGTCTCAGCGATTGACCATTTTTGACCCTCTTGGAGCTGCTTCAATGTGACCTTGACAGACGTTGGGGAACGCTGAAGGATTGTCTTCTTGGTCTTAGCAGCCCAGTCGGAAACTTCTGGATAGCCTCGAGACCCTGGTTGTAGCTGAGCCAGACCTTCCAATGCGTTCAAGATATCGTCTATGGTAGAGTGGGCTGGTTGGAAAGCGTAGTCGATGGCAGCACGGATATTGCCTCCCACGGGAGCGGAGATGGGTTGATCATGGGGTAGACCCGTGGCGAACTCTTCAATAGTGGAGTTGATAATTTTTAGTCGCTGCTTGAGCTTATCGTAGTCCTTGAACTGTAGCTCTGCGAGACGTGCTTCGAGATCGGGTAATGAAGAAGAGTGCAAGTAGTGGGTCGCGATGCCGGCATAGAATACATTGGCTCCCTTGATCTGTTCCGAGGTGAGGGCGCAGTACTTTCCCAACTGGCCGTCCATGCGGGGAAGAAAGAAGGAGGCACCAACATCTGGGAAGAATCCAATCGTGGTCTCAGGCATGGCAAAGACGGTATTCTCGGTCGCTATGCGGAATGGTGCGTGTAGCGAAAGGCCCACACCGCCGCCCATTGTGATGCCGTCGATGAGAGCGATATAAGGCTTCTCGTATGTCGCGATCAGATGATCCAGCTTATATTCCAGTGCAAAGTAGTCCTTGCTTTCTTGCTGACCCTCGGTGCCCTCTCTATTTTTTTGCGCCAGCCAGGCAACATCTCCCCCTGCACAGAATGCCCGGCCTTCGCCCTTAATGACCACAACGCTCGCCAGCTCGCTTTTGCTCCACTCTGTCAAACGGGGAATGATCTTGCGGGCCATGCTCCCGTTTAACGAGTTGAGCTTCTTGGGTCGATTGAGGGTGACATTGCGGACGCCCCCCTGATTTGCGAACACCACATCGTTTGGTTCGTCGCCGGGCAGCTCCTTGATTGTGGACGATGCAGCGAACTACAGCGGCTATGGTCAGTCAGTCGGCCAAGCACAGCAGCAGGGAAGAGTGCACACACTGATCTCACCACACTCTGGGGCATGGCGGGGTTGAGAATCTTCGCGCGGAGAGGCATTGCGACTGGTGCAGCGGTAGCCCACCTCCTGCAGCACTTCTGTGCAAGCATTGAGGATGGCTCTGCTCGGGAGCTTGCGGTATATGTTTGGCTCTGGCAACTCTAGCTTGGTCGCATGTGAGGCGCAGGACCTCGGTACAGAGGAATCTAGCCCAATGCGAGGCCGAGTGTTGGGGAGAGGTGCGTGCGAGGGCGGTAAGGTGCACGGAAAGTGAGTGACGGGCCGTGAAGAATGCCAGAGTTGGTGTGGGCGCTATGCAGAGGTCGACGCCGAGTAGTAGTGTGAAGGCATGGCCACCTCCGTCTCCGTCTCCGTCTCCGCAGCCAGCCAGCGCGGGCGGAAGAGGCATTGAATTGAGGCTCCAGCAATGGGCGGCAGGTTTGCCGAACGGACCGAGACGAGCAGCAAAAGTTCGATGCAACCCGTCGACGTCGTAGGGGAGGCATCGTTGCCATTCACTCCATTTCATCGGTGGTGGGCGCGCGTGTCACCATGTCTTTCGCTACCAAGCTGATGCGCACCTCGCGCGCCCTGCGCACCCTCACTCCCCTCCAGACCGCCCTCTCACGCCGCCACGCTCAATCCCAGTTCGCCGCATCCGCGAATGCCACCGCGAGAACATATGCCACCGTCTTCGAGCGGAGCAAGCCGCACGTCAACGTCGGGACCATCGGCCACGTTGACCACGGAAAGGTATGGTTTGCATCCAAAGCCTTGCCAGTCGACCGACGGTGATGGAAGTATGGTGTGCTAATGGCCGTTGCAGACCACATTGACAGCCGCCATCACCAAACGGCAAGCAGAGAAGGGCTATGCCAATTTTCTCGAATACGGCGCCATCGACAAGGCACCCGAAGAGCGGAAGCGTGGAATCACCATTTCGACCGCACACATCGAATACCAAACCGATAACCGCCACTATGCCCACGTCGACTGTCCCGGCCACGCTGATTACATCAAGAACATGATCACAGGCGCTGCGTCCATGGACGGTGCCATCATTGTCGTGGCCGCCTCCGATGGTCAAATGCCGCAGACCAGAGAACACTTGCTCCTTGCCCGACAGGTTGGCGTCAAGAGAATCGTCGTTTTCGTCAACAAGATCGATGCGGTGGAGGACAAGGAGATGTTGGAGCTTGTCGAGATGGAGATGCGCGAGCTCCTCTCCTCCTACGGCTTTGAGGGCGATGAAACGCCCATCATTATGGGTTCAGCCCTCTGCGCTTTGGAGGGCCGTGAGAAAGAGATTGGTGAGAACAAGATCGACGAGCTGCTCGAGTCCGTGGACTCGTGGATCCCGACCCCAGAGCGTGATCTTGACAAGCCCTTCCTCATGTCCGTGGAAGACGTCTTTTCCATCCCAGGTCGGGGCACCGTCGCTTCTGGCCGTGTCGAGCGTGGTGTGCTAAAGAAGGATTCCGAAGTCGAGCTCGTCGGCAAGAACAAGACACCCATCAAGACCAAGGTGACCGACATCGAGACCTTCAAGAAGTCTTGTGACCAGTCGCAGGCAGGAGATAACTCTGGTCTGCTTCTCCGTGGTGTCAAGCGTGAGGACGTCCAGCGTGGTATGATTGTCGCACTGCCAGGCACCTCCAAGTCACACAAGAAGTTTTTGACCTCCTTGTACGTTCTCACCAAGGAGGAGGGTGGTCGCCACACTGGCTTCGCCAACAACTACAAGCCCCAACTATTCATCCGAACAGCTGACGAGGCCGCTGCTTTGAGCTGGCCCGAGGGCTCAGAGGCTGCCGCTGAGAACAAGATGGTCATGCCAGGCGACAACGTCGAGATGGTTTGCGAGATTCTCAAACCACTCGCCATCGAGCAAGGTCAGCGGTTCAATGTACGAGAAGGTGGTCGGACAGTCGCCACTGGTCTTATCACCCGCATTCTGGAGTAGACCTACCACTCATCATGAGGGCCCATAAATCGACTCCCATAGTGGCTTGTGGGGATGATCAGGTGGTGTCAGAAGTAGAAGGAAGGGCTCTCCTTGATGGAAAGAGCATGTAAGATGAATGTACAGCTACAGCCAACGGCAAAAACTCCACCTTCAGCCATTGTATTCGCTGTAATTTAGCCATGAGGACAAGGATAGGAGGTTGAGACGAGCAGCAACAGAGAAACGCATAGCCTGGCGTTGGACTGTATTGTAGCATTTATTCCTGATACCACCAGCGACGGATAGGCCGATCTCAGCTCTTGTGCTACTGCATGATCAATGACCCCTCACCGTCCTCGTTCATGCCTTCTTCTTGAACAGCCTCGCATACTCGCACAGAACAATCGCCGCCGCGGTCTGCACATTCAAACTCCGCGTCACCCCGATCTGCGGAATTTCCACCAATAAATCACACTCGCTCAAGACCATTGCAGGAATGCCCTCCCTCTCACTCCCCAACACAAGCACACACTTTTCCGGCAGCACGCAGTCTTTCTCCCCCAGCAAGACCGAACGATCCGTCTGTTCGATTCCCACAACTTGGAATCCTTCTTCCCTCTTCTTGACCTGCAACCAGCCCTCCAAGTCCTTCGCCGCCAAAGCCTTCAGCGGTAAGTGTAGGTGTGAGGCGACGCTGACTCCCTGGAAGTCTTTATTGGACGTGACTTGAGGGTTGCCGAGGTACAGGGCTCCAGCTCCAAAGATCTCGCTGACGCGGGAGAGGCCGCCGAGATTGTAGGGATTGTCGACGAGCGAGGCGACGACGAGGAGGTTGGAGTGTCGGTTTCGGAGATCTGAGCTGGAGAGGTAGCCGGTGCCTTTGGTTTGTAGGGCGACGGTGACGGCTGCAGGGTCTGCGGCGCCAGAGCCGAGGGCGCGGGAGATGTTGTCGATGTTTTGGAGCATACGCTTTTCATGGTCAACGGGAGGTCGAGCGGTGGTTGAATTAGGATTTGGTGCAACGGAGGACAGAGGCTTGCCAAGCGGGATGCATGAGGGTGCCAAGTGGGTTTTAGGTCCATCGCGCTCGTAGAGAGCAACGAAGTCGGCCCGGGAGGTTTGACGCTGCTCGACGTTGTCCAGGTTGTGCCAGGGACCTTCGACAAGGTGTGTGAGACTATGGTCGTTGACCGGATCGAACTTGTCGATGACTCTCTCGGTCGGCGGATCGCCATAGCGCTGTAGGCTGCGAATGAATTCGTCGAGAGCTTCGAACGCTGTGCTCTGTGTGATAGTCTTCCATTCTTTGGCTCGAGCATGGTCCAGGAGTATCGGTACTTGCCATTGCGCCTCATGTCGGATGACAACTTTGCTCGACGCGGCCAGAGGGACAAACACGGTAGCAAGCTGATAAGCGAACTTCTCATTAGAGCTGTCGGTTTTCGCTATATTGACGCCAATCTTCATTAGTGAGGCTAGGAATTTTGGGTTACTATGATGGTCTTTCGTTGACAGTTCCTCAAAGATTGTGGACCGAAGCTCAGGATGATGCATGTATATGCGAGCGATCATCCATTCCATCAGATACCTGTATCGAGGTAGAGGCTCAATGGCAAGGATATAATGGACATCTTTGAGGACTTTTCGTGCATCCACCAGGTCAATGTGTGGAACGTATTGCTCGGCACAGAGAACCATCACCTGTAATTGCAGGATCTTTTTCCAAGCGCTCACTGTGGGTGGTGGCGTCTTCTGTTTGAGGAAATTCTGGATTATTTTGTCGAACAACTTGACTGGAAGCTCGCTGTCAATTGCGCGGAGGCGAGATACCAGATCGATGAGAACCGCCAACCCGTATCCCTCACTGCGTCCGAAGTAATAAGCATAGCTAAACACATTAAGCTCCGGAGCTATGCCTTGCAGTACTGAAATTGCCGTGGCTTCGAGTTGCGCATCGATTGTCGCTGTGGGAGGATGGTTCGCGACCTGGATAATGAGATCATCTACACCCAACAGTGCAGCTGTTCCGGAATCTGCAAGTATCGAGGCTCTCAGTGTCTCCAGAAATGTAGGCAGCATGTATGATCTACTTGTCGACAGCTTAAGCAGATTGTCGGCCCTCTTCTGAACTATCTCGGTCAATGATTGAGGGCCTTGCGAGGCTTTGTGAATTAACTCGCCGTGAAGGAATATTCTTGGCACAGCGCTGAGAAGACCTTTGGGATACTCGAGCACCTCAAGATCACCCCAGACGTCCTCTAAGTGGTCCTCTAACGTCACAGGATCCAGATTCCTGAGGCCTCGCATCAAATCTACGCATTTCTGATGAGCCTTCTGTTCATTGATGTCTCGCTTCGAAGGGGCCAGAGAAATCGAGCTTATTGATCCGTCATTCTGAACTGATGAGTTTGGCTGAAGTGAGGCGGCTTTCGACATGAGCGTTTTCCAGTCTGATGCAGCCTTGCTCATGAACACGATCGAAGAAGCATGGTTCTGGCTAAGTATGTCGCACATTTTCCAGGTTCTGGCCAACAGATGGTCTCGGGCGATTTCCGGAAGTCCTATCCACGTAGCGGCCGCATGAATGTCCTCGAGGTGGCGATAGTCGAACGTCAGATCGTTGTCAATGTCGACGGCCTTGCCAATTCCTTCCACCAGGTACACAGTAGAGTAAGCGAAACTATTGGTATGTCTCGCACGTATGCTAGCTGCAATTGTACCAACCAGTCGATCGGCTATATGACGATGCTTCAACAGTGCGCTTGAAATGTAACCGGCCAACCTTTCTCCATGCTCGCAGTATAGAGATCCTTCCACATTGCGAAGTGTGGTGGTAAAAAGATGTCCACTTGTCGCCCAAGGTAGCAACGTATTGCGAAGGAAGACCATCAAGCCATCCAGATCGTCAGTCCTGAGGTCGGATCGCAAACACCATGAGCCGATCCACTTTCGATTGGCTTCTTGCATTTTCTGATTCAAAGCTGATTCGAGCAAAACGAAAAAGAAAGCAGGCCTTACTGCAGAATTGGCAGATGCTAAGAAATCAAGATCGGGTTCGCATTCCTGCACTTGATTCAAGTACCGACCGAGAATGATAGTCTCGAAAATTGTGCAATATCGAACATACTGCTTATGAATGGAGTCAACCGCTACTTACCTGTTAGCTTCTGGAATCGGTTATACTTACCACGGTATTCTCGAGTGTCAACGCAAATCGGCGGTCTTACATACATGAGCGGCAGCCTCAAAATGCAGCATGTGACTTACCTTCCGGCGTTTGCGCCTTGGCTGCCAAAGTTGACGCGAGTGACGGATCCGCGACGCATATATCGACCGATACTCGAAGGACCTGGAGACAGCTCTTGCGTCTCTCGGAATCACCATTTCGAAGACCATCTACCAACGCATTCCAGTACTCAGCTTGCCTTATGATGCCATAGTCGATTTTGTGCCCTGAGGATATCCAGCGGAGCCAGAGCGAATAGCCGAGAGTTTTATGAAACATTTTCTTGGCTTGGGCCAGATTGAGTATACATGTCCATAGGTCATGCTGGCAGCTCCTGAGAAGGTCTTGTTTGTACTGGAGCAGAGAGTATAGCACTTCTGAGGCCCGGGTGGCCAGCTGTTCGTCGATGGCCCCCGCCAGTACAAGGCATGATTTGAAGAGTGTGCTAGCTAGATCTTCATCGAGCTCGGCAGTCACCAGTCGACTAGCGAATGAGAGGTAAGACAATGCCTGTTGGACTACGTTCCCGACATCACCAATGGTCCTCTCGACTCCATCCGCGTTGGCACTGAGGTTCGGGGCAGGAAAAGAAACGGCCAGCCAATCCGCGCTCTGTTGCTGAGTGACAACAGCCAGTCGTGAGGTGTAGTCGCAAGTCTCTCGCACAACCTCGCTCCGGAGCTCCCGACTCTGCGAGCACAAGGAGATAACAAGATTGTGCTCACCAGTCTTGATCAATGATACAATATGCGTACAGATGGCGTTTCGGGCGGCGACGTCAGCTTGTAGCTCAAGCAAGGCGACAGCAAAGCTGACATCAGCTGCTCTGCTGTCCGCATTGAGCGAGCTGGCCACATCTCGAACGACTCCTGCTCGGGCATTCTCTGGAACGCGTTCGAGGAGGAGACGCGCAGTCTGGCTTCGAATGGCTGACATTGAGAAGCTGTCTGACACGATGCGGGATCTGGGAACACCAATAAAGCACCGACGGGTCGCGTTGTTAAACAGACGCCACATCGGCCATAGTCAATGAGAGTGGTGGTGGAGCTGGAGATGGAGGCGGTGGTGGTGGTAGTAGTGGTGGCTACGGGCTTGAAGACGAATATTCCTTTCCAATGTCGCGTTCGACGCGAACGCCTTCCGTAGCGGGTTTTTAACCTTCAAGCCACCCGCCTTCCATGCGCTATTGTGACCGCATGGTTCACGCCGGGCGTCATCGCCGGAATGCCTAGGAGATAGGTGCGCGGGTGCTTCGAGGTAAGCCGAGTAGTTTATTGCCATTGAGTCTGTAAGTGAACACTACGTTTCTTCCCGAGCTCCCCTCCATCTCTGTGGTTGGAAATTGACCTTGCCGTCCGCAATGTCTTCTCAAAGGCCGAACGGAGACTTCGAGCGACGAGGCAGCACGAACGAGACCGAGCCACTGTTGCAGAATGGAGCAGTCGACCACGGTGAAGTCGTCGATGAACGAGAGCTGCTGGAGTTCGAGCAGCATGACCCCGAAAACCCGCGCAATTGGAGTTATGTACGCAAAATGGTGAACGTGGCCACCATTGCATCAATGGCGATATTGTCGCCTTTGGCCAGCTCTATGTTCACGCCGGGAATCGACCAAATAGCTGAAGGCCTCGATACCACGCAAAATATGGTAATAGCATGTACGACCGGGTTCGTGATCATGCTTGGCGTAGGCCCGCTACTACTGGCACCTTTATCTGAGACATTTGGACGACGGCCTATGTATCTGATCGGGTTCACGCTGTTCACGCTGCTGCAGATCCCATCCGGCCTTGCGCCCAATATTGGAACGCTGATTGCTATGAGAACTTTGTCGGGCTTCTTTGGATCTGTCTCTGTTGCAAATGGAGGAGGCTCTCTTTCAGGTATTTCCTCGAACCCTCTACACTGAAGCGCGTCTGTTCCAACAGTTTGCTAACGCTCTTCTTCGCTCTCAGATATGTTCGAGCCAGGCGAAAGAGCCGGTGTATTTGGTTGGTATTTACTCGGACCTCTGATGGGTCCCACAATCGGACCTCTGTTCGGAGGACTAATAGTCCAGCGACTGGGTTGGCGCTGGATATTCTTGATTCTAACCATTGTGTGCGCTCTCAACACGGGCTCAGCCTACTTTCTGCTCAAGGAGACTTATGCGCCAGTCATCCTTGCCCGGCGGAAAGCATATTTGGAGCATGAGCACAACTCACCTGGCAAATATCGCTTCGAAGGGGAAGACCATCGACCTCTACTCATCAAACTTCGTTACTCCCTGATCCGGCCATTACGCATCCTCATGCAACCCATTGTCTTGACCATGAGTACATATCAGGCCACACTTTTCGCGACCACCTACTCCCTGTACACCAACTTTCAACCCATCTACGGCGGGGAATATGGCTTCAACACGGAGCAGGTCGGCCTAACATACCTGGGCCCCGGGCTTGGGTTTCTGACTTGCGTATGGTTCATCGTACCTCGAATCGACACCGTCTACAATCGTCTTGTTTCCCGAAACAATGGAAAGGGTCGTCCTGAATATCGCCTCCCTCTTGCGAACATCGGATCCGTGTTCATACCAATCTCGCTCTTCTGGTTCGCTTGGAGCGTCGAAAAGCATTCACCTTGGATTGTATCCCTCATAGCCAGCTTCTTCTATGGTATCGGTATGTGCAGAATGTCGAGGTGAAGATAGTGCCTACCAAATGCTGACTTCGTGCAGGGCAGATCATAATCCTCAACTCGACTACCAACTACTACATCGACTGCTTCGAACGTTATGCCGCGTCAGCTATAGCTGCAGGGGCGGTCTTCAGATCTATCATCGGAGGTGTTGTGCCGCTTTTCGCACCAATGATATTCGACAAACTCGGCTACGGTTGGGGCATCAGCGTTTTCGGATTCCTAGCCTTAGCTATCGCGCCAGCGCCTTTGATATTCTTCGTATATGGGGCCGTCGTGCGAGAACGGTTTTGGGTTGAGCTGTGAATTGCATAGCGGCTGTGAGCACCTGGGAGAGAAATCGCGCAGCATTGAATCTTTTTAGAGCATTCCAGGCAGGCCACATGAACCTGTTATCCAAAAATTAGAGGATATCCTGAGAGTTATTTACAGGGAATGCGACGAATCGCTCCTAGGGGTATAATCGTTATCGTAAGATATCATGATGCACTTGCAGCGGCTTTGGCCTTCCGCTTTGCAAGCAAGCTTTTGAACGCGCCCAGCCATCGTGCTAGGCTGTCCTCGTCCACTGCGCAGAATCTGTAATTGCGCTCCTCGCTGATGATTTGCATACACGATGTCTTACTCCTGGACACTGCGTCGATTTCAACAGCGTCTATAATGCTAGAGAATGGCAGGATGAGGAGCGCTGTATACTCCTCTTCGTTCTTGTATATAGCTAGCGCTTTCGGACGCAACACCATCCATACCTTCTTCCACTGTCGCACGCCAGATTTGGATTTGAGGAGGTAGATCCAGCCATGGTAGATCACTCTTTCGTCGTCGGCGACATAGGTCGCTTTCTTAGATTCGTCCGTCCCGAGTGCGAGTCCAGACATCTGCGAGGCATTCCTAGCACTCAGGGAAGGCCTGGCTGAGACTGGGCCGTAGATGGTATTAGAGGACGGCTGCTGTGAGGTTCCGCTTGTGGAAGGCCGACCCTCTGTGCAGTTGAGCGACAAGGCAGACATTCGCGCGGCTGCGCCTAGTCCCGAGTCCGAGAAATCAGAATACGACCCGTGTTCGGCGCCAGAATAATCCACGTGTGAGGACTTGCGGTTCCCGATAGTGACACTCGTTCGCTGACTTCTCTTCGGGAGAGGTTGACTGCTTCCAAATGCCTCGGCGTCTGACGAACTATATCCAGCAGCTCGCTCGTCAGCCGAAGGACTTATATTGGCGTCTATGCTCCTCTCGAAGCCCTGGTATGTGGTTCTGGCACCGCCAGGACTTGCCAAGGACATCTCCTCTTCTCGCTCTTCCATCCTCGCTTCTTTACGTATGGATTCGACCCATTCCTGCGCCGCCTTGTCCGACGATGCCTCGAGGTGGAAGTTGCGAGAGGGCGAGAAGAGGCCAAAGATGTGCTTCTCTTTGCGCTTAGGGTCTTTTTGACGTGCCACGGCTGTGAGCTCAGACAGATTGACCTGATGCTTGAGTTTGGTCTCTTCTATATCCTTGTAAATGGATAATAGGTTAGGCCGCAACACCAAGAATACAGGCTTCCATGTCTGTGATGGACATCAGCTCCAGATTTGTCCGCGCAGTGTCTCCGGTCACGACGCACCTTCGTCTTTCTCGTCCGCTTCAGCACTTCGCCCGTTTTGATTATTCTGTCGTACTCGTAGCTGCCGCCTTGTGTCACTGGCGAGAACGTGTCCACAGTCAAGTTCGTACGCTGGGACGCTGGTGCTTGTATTGCAAGACTAGAAGCAGCCATTGTTGTTGTGATCATGCCTCGGATGCGCGACGAGTGCCCTGACTGGTAGGGACGTTGACCACATATAACGAGCCGGAGTGTCGCGAGGGGAAGAACCAGAATCGTTGATGCTCAGGAGATTGGGTTTGCCGCGCCAGCACAGGGCTCGTCCACACGCACGCCAGGCCAGTCGCGTGAGCTCCTCATTCGCACATACATCAACGCAAGATCAACTTGCAAGAGAGTGTGGTTGGTGGAGTCACGGCGGGTGGCGAGCACGAGCAGAACTATGGAGGCAAGCGGTGGTCGGTAATTCTAGCCTGCATCTGAGGTTCTGAGGACTGGACGCTTGCGGGGGCGAAAAGAGGCTGGCTGGATCCGTCACTCTGAGCCATCCTGGCACATTTCAACTCGTCACAACCAAGGCCGTATACCTGCGCGCGGCTTGTCACTATCGCCAGAGCGCAACATATGCTGGCCGACAACAACGATGCCGGTCGTTCAGCCTGAGAAGCTGGTCAAGCTCCAGCAGCAGGGCGATGGCATTCGCAACGTGAGTTGGTCCCCGGCAAAATATCTCAATCCTGGGCTTGGCAGCTAATCAACCATAGATATGTATACTGGCGCATGTCGTATGTCAAGCTATCGATCTCGCCGTGCTGTGTGTTTGCTGATGTGCTCAAGGATCATGGTAAAACGTCCTTGACAGATGCTTTGATCGCCACAAATGGTATCATCTCGCCCAAGCTGGCGGGCAAGATCCGCTACCTGGACTCGAGACCTGATGAACAGCTCCGTGGTATTACGATGGAGTCATCAGCTATATCTCTCTACTTTTCGCTGCTAAGAAGAAGCGCTCCAGATGCACAGCCTGAGCATCGCGAGTATCTAATCAACCTGATTGACTCGCCTGGACACATAGACTTCAGTTCTGAGGTATCCACTGCCTCCAGACTCTGCGATGGCGCTGTTGTGTTAGTCGATGCTGTCGAGGGTGTATGCTCACAAACAGTCACTGTTCTGCGGCAAGTATGGAACGAAAAGCTCAAACCTCTTCTTGTCATTAATAAATTGGACCGTCTTATTACCGAACTTAAGCTTAGCCCGGGAGAGGCGTACACTCATTTATCAAAGCTGCTCGAGCAAGTCAACGCTGTCATGGGCAGCTTTTCACTTGGAGAGCGCATGGAAGATGACTTGCGGTGGCGTGAGCGCATCGACGAGAAGGTAAGCGCCGCTTCAGCAGGCAAAGATGGAGTCACCGATGCGAACGATCGCAAAGGTAGCATCAGTCAGGGGGAAGAAGGCGTCGTCATAAACAGCACACCTGCCGAGTACGAAGAAAAGGACGACGAAGACATCTACTTCGAGCCAGAAAAGAACAATGTCATCTTTAGCTCAGCCATTGACGGCTGGGCATTCACACCGCGTCAATTCGCGTCTTTATATGAAAAAAAGCTGGGTATCAAACGCAACGTCCTAGAGAAGGTGCTTTGGGGCGATTTCTACCTAGATCCGAAGACCAAGAGAGTACTTGGTCCGAAGCACTTGAAAGGTCGCAATTTGAAGCCAATGTTTGTGCAGCTTGTCCTTGAACAGATCTGGGCTGTATACGAAGCTACCCTCGGAGGACCCAATAACAAGGGCGACTCGGCGTTGATGGAGAAGATTACGAAAGGTCTGAATATCAACATACCAGCACATATTATGCGGTCAAGGGATCCCAAAGCGCTGCTCGCTGCTGTCTTCTCTGCTTGGCTGCCATTGTCCACGGCGCTCCTAGTGTCAGTCACCGAACAGCTTCCCTCGCCAAAAGCTGCTCAGGAAAATCGCATGCCAAGTCTGATTGAACAGTCGCCAGGTTCTGATCAAGTGGACATGCAGATGCGCGAATCCATGATTCACGCGAAAGCAACGATCGGTGAGCCCACAGTGGCGTTCGTCAGCAAAATGATCTCGATACCTGAGAGCGAATTGCCCACCAATAAACGCCGCGGCGGGACACTCACGGCAGAAGAGGCCCGTGAACTTGGTCGCAAGAAGCGAGCTGAGCTTGCACGAGCTCAGGCATTGGCAAACGGAGAAGCAAGCGTGAATGCTGTTGCCGACGCAATGAGTAACGCTGCCATTGGTGATGCGGAAGAGCTTGGCAGTACCAACGAGGAGGAGGAGGAGGAGGAGGAGGAGGAGGAGGAGGAGGAGCAGAAAGTCGACCCAGAGCATTTGATTGGCTTTGCACGCCTGTTCTCCGGCACACTGACAGTTGGGGACGAAGTATATGTCTTACCCCCCAAGTTCACTCCTGCTCGACCACATGCCAAGCCAGAGCCTCGCAAGGTGACCATCACTGCGCTCTATCTCCTAATGGGTCGCAGCCTGGAGTCACTCACTTCTGTGCCTGCCGGTAATATCGTCGGTATTGCAGGGCTGGAAGGTGCCATCCTCAAATCAGGAACCATCAGCTCGCAGTTGGAAGGCGCTCCCAACTTGTCATCAACCACGGCGATATCTACAAATGCGCCGATCGTACGCGTTGCCCTCGAGCCAGCCTACCCTGGTGATCTCGATAAGATGGTTCGTGGTCTTCGCCTCCTCGAACAAGCCGACCCTGCAGTTTCTTACGAGCAGCTTGAAAGCGGCGAGCATGTAATATTGACTGCTGGAGAGCTGCATCTGGAGCGTTGTCTCAAAGACTTGCGAGAGCGGTTCGCCAGATGCGAGATACAAGCCGGTGAGGCTATAGTTCCGTACCGCGAAGGCATCGTCAGAGCGGAAGAGATGAACCCACCACGGGACACAACACTCGGCCGAGGCGTTGTGGAAGGTACCACGTCCAGCAAGCAGGTGACCATCAGATTGAAGGTCAGACCACTGCCAGCACAAGTGACAGAATTCCTCGTCAAACATTCAGGCGCTATCAAACGGCTGTACTCAGAGCGAAAAGCCCAGGAAGAGGAGCGTGCTACAGATGACACCAACGCGGGACAGGCCCAGGAAGCTGACGAGCACGATGTGCACGAGTCTGGGACAGAAGATGTAGCGGCTGAGACAGGACAGCATCTCTCCCTGCAAGACTTCAAAGACCGACTGCATGAGGCATTCGCGGTGGAGACCGCTGACCGAGAGATCTGGAAAGGGGTGGTCGACAAGATAGCTTGCTTCGGACCACGTCGCATTGGACCTAATATTCTCATAGATGAGACGGAGAGCGGCCTGTGCAACAAGTTGTGGGTGTTTTCGGATTCGCGCATTTCACATGTGATGACTGACGATTGACAGCCTGCAAGAGGAGCCCCACCTGGATCTTGGCACAAAGAGCGCCTCCTCAACTGCTACACTTGCCGACAAGGCAGCATACGCATTCCAGCTTGCAACATACCAAGGCCCACTCTGCAATGAGCCCATGCAAGGCGTAGGTGTGTTCCTGGAGAAGGTTTCAACAGATCTCAGCGAGGACGAAACCAGCGCGAACATCGGTCGTCTGACCGGTGAAGTCATCAGAACGGTGCGTGAGTCCATTCGGCAAGGCTTTTTGGATTGGAGTCCACGCATACTTCTGGCGATGTACAGCTGCGAGATTCAGGCGTCAGCAGAGGTGCTTGGTAGAGTCTACTCCGTGATCACGCGCCGAGGAGGCCGGATCGTCAGCGAATCACTCCTGGAGCCTTCCACCAATTTCACAATCCTAAGTCTTCTCCCTGTGGCAAACTCATTCGGTTTCTCGGACGAGATTCGCCAACGCACATCTGGATTTGCGGCACCTCAGTTGGTTTTCGAAGGGTTCGAAATGTTGGATGAAGATCCGTTTTGGGTGCCATTCACTGAAGAGGAATTGGAGGATCTAGGAGAGAAGGCGGATCGAGAGAATGTCGCGAAGAGATACGTTGACAAGGTTCGAGATCGCAAAGGCCTGGCTGTGAAGAGGAAGGTCGTGGAAGCCGCTGAGAAGCAGCGAACATTGAAGAAGTAAGAAACGTGATACAGTGCGCGTGGGAACGAAGGAGAAAGGCACCGTAGAGTCCCACCAGCCAAAGAACCTCGGCCCAATCGGCTCAATAATCGGCTTCCTTGGCGGCATCTAACTTCACGTTTCTTTTTATCATCACCTAAATTGCATTTGCGCATACAGGTCCATCTTGCTCTTGCTACAGTATGGGCTGGGTTGACTCGGTTCCTCGGACTGAGGGTGGCGGCCTTTACATCGGTGGCCTGCACGCTATCTATCAGCGGCAAGACCTCTTTCGCCAGTACAAGATATCGCATATTGTCTCAATGTTGGACTTCGACATCTATGAAGCTGGACACTTCAGCAATTACAAGCACATGCATATAAAAATCGATGACGACCCGAACGAGAACATGCTGCAGCATTTCGAGACTACCAACGAATTCATTGAAACGGCACTGCGTAGCGGCGGCGCAGTATTCGTGCACTGCGCCATGGGAAAGTCCAGAAGTGCTACGATAGTCGTTGCCTACCTCATGTGGAAGTATGGGAAGACTCCAGATGAGGCATTGGGGCAGTTGTGCGAAGGCCGCCCAGTGTGCGAACCTAACCCTGGCTTCATGGAGCAGCTCGATGTTTTCCACCACATGCTCAAAAGTTGTTCCCGATCCGAGTATCGCCAAACATATGAAGACTGGCTCAAAAGTCGCAACACAGTGCGCGATTGGTACACCGAGAACAGGCGGCGACGAGAAACGAGCAAGCTCTGACACTATTTGGCACTAGCGCGCGCTAACAGTGCTGGTGCTACCTGCATTGCATGTGCTGGATTATTGAGGTTGAAAGTGAGGCATGTGATGGGGTTCTTGCTGCAAGACTTTGGGATGCGATCGGGATTGCAACGTCTAAAATCGAGCCCCATCCCGAGTGAAAGCAAGAGAAGCAACAAACAAACCCTGCTGGACTTTACTCGATGCCGCAAATATGAAGCTTCTTAGAGGGACAATGCTGGGGCTTTCGTGGAAATCTGGAGTGAGGCCCAGGAATCTTATGACAATGGCTCTGCCCCTGCCTCCAATATCTCCCACAACCTGCCTGGCCATAATTTCGCCTCACTCAATAACAAAGCACAGAATGGCCGCTTCTAGCCTCAAGCGCTCTGACCATGCAGCATGTGAGGTTTGAACAACCTTGTCAGCCACTGCTGTACTTATTAGCCTCGTCGAGACCGGCGCTTCTTCTTCCATTCAGCACAACAGCAGTCATCAAACAGCGTTATTGGACACAATCCTGTCGACCATTGAGCGTCCACCATATAATTGACATCCTCCTGCAACTTAATGACAGACAGCACAGCAAGGATCATGTTACATCTGGCCTTCCCGTTGACCGACTTTAGCGATTTCCCAATGGTACAATGCGAAACGACATTGATATGCCTTCATGAGCCTGCCACTGACTTACAGCAGGGTCGTTTTTCCTCTCAGGCACTCATGTCCACGGGACGACGGGTTACACGTCTACAGCTATCTGCCATCAAATCTACCTTCCCTTTCTTCGAGCTGCCGGCAGAACTGCGCAACATCGTCTACATCTACTCAATAGACCTGAGCGCCCTAGAGCGCTATTTCGAGAAGGCGTATCAAGAGCTTGTT
This sequence comes from Pseudocercospora vitis, assembly GCA_026120125.1. Taxonomy (NCBI): domain Eukaryota; kingdom Fungi; phylum Ascomycota; class Dothideomycetes; order Mycosphaerellales; family Mycosphaerellaceae; genus Pseudocercospora; species Pseudocercospora vitis. The sequence continues at coordinate 375,446 of JALRML010000013.1, read as the reverse complement.
AGGGATAGGAAGAAGACAACAGGGCAGAACCATGTCCCGCGGATGAAGACGCCTACTGTCTTCTTGATCAATCGACAGACCTTTCAAGAAGCTTCATACCTGCTCCGTAAGGACATGCGTCTCAACTTCGCGCACGGATTGCTCAAAGCTGGCTCCATAAACAACGTCGTCTCCACCAACGTCCTGCGGCAGGTTTCCTCCATCAACATTACGGACCACGGTCATCCAATCATCAAGGGTAACATTCTGCCAACAAGCTGGCATGGATATATGAAGCTTCTGTCTGAGCTCGGCGACGTCCTTGTCCGTGGTCACAACCTCAAGGAACTCCTCATCGACTTCGAAGATGTGCGTCTGAAGGAGCATATGACCCACTGCTACCACGCCGTTTACGACTGTGGCTTTCGCGACCAGATGCGTAATGCCCTCCAGTCTCTGCGCAAGGTCCGCAGTGTTGGTAAGGTGACCCTCTTGGGCATCAACGATCGCGAAGCTCGAGAGCTGAAGTGGCTAATGGAGAAGGAGCCAACAACGTTCATGTCCCTGCCTCGTGAATTGAGAGATCTTATTTACCATGATACGATGGACATATCTGACGTCTCCAGAGCCCTTACCCAGGCAGTCGCCAAATACTCGCCTAAAGACTCAGCGTTCCCATTCCCAAAGCGCACCACCCCGACGGTCCTCCTCCTCAACAAGCAGATTGCCAAGGAATCTCTTGAGATACTGCATAGTAAGGCCGTGCACATCGAGTTCACCGAAAAGCACAAAATCGCCAACGAGCTTATGATCCCATCTATTCTTTCTTTCGTGTCTCGCGGCGCCCTCAAGCAGGTCAAGTCCATCATCATTACCATGCAGAGCTGGGAGTGGGTCTACAACATTGAAGATCGTCTTGTCACGACTCTTGCCGCCAGCAAGCATCTTGAGAACCTGCATCTGAGTTTCCACGACAGCTTGAAGCCGAGCTTCACCACGCTGCCCTCTCAGCGCTACCCGGATCTTCCAATCCACAGGAGCATGAAGAAGCTTGCCAAGATTCGTGGTATGAAGAAAGTCACCTTCTCTGGAGACTTGCCTATTGTCTACAGTGATGCGCTTGCGCAGATCATGACTTCTAAGCCAAGTGTCAAGGATGCCAATCTGCCCCAGCTCAAGGCTGTCACTGGTGACGGCAAGGTAGTGGAAATTCTCGAGCGACTTCAGGAGGAGGACCAGACTGGTCAGGTACAGCAGCAACAGGAATAGTAACAGCAGGCGCAAAAAAGGACTTCCACAAGCTATACGACTGAGAGGACCACACACGCGCACTCCCGACATTCACGACACTCACGACATCACCAAGCATTTTACTTTCATGATCTTCCATGCTTATTACTTACGGCCACGACAGCCATCGGCTTCTAGAAACGCCCAGCTCCCTGCAATTCTCCTTCGATAGCGCCGGACGGCAAGGAGCCGATGAACTCAGGAATGAACAAGCTGGTGGCGTCAGGACTCGGAGAGGAGCATCATATCAGCATAATGGCATATATGCATATGTTGTTGATACTTGAACATCAACCTACTTCCAATGACTTTCCACTAAACATCATCTATCAAGCACTCAATGAGAGTAAGCAAGGATACATGCGTATTAGGAGAGACGAGCAAGATTTATGGGGGTGGTATCCTGGGCGTTGGTATACGGTAATGTAGCAAGCAGGAAGCGACATCGGACAGACTGGATATGACTTGCATGCGTTCCCGCATTGCCATCCCGATCATCGCGGGGCCAGACCCCTTCGGAGCATTCTCGATTGTTTCTTGACGCGACTGATACTATTTGCGTTAATTCCATTAAAACACTCTTGCGACTAGTTGAACAAGCTATCAAAGTCAAGGTCTGCATTGTTGTTACTCCCATCGTCAAGACCTGTTCCATCGAAGTTCGCCAGGTCCATCAGGTCGTCGAAGGTGGTGTCTCGCTGCTCTCCTGCTCCCTCATTGTTCACACCACTATTTTGATCGTCGTTACCACTGCCAAACAGCGCGGTCAGATCCAGCTCTGCGTTACTCGTTGATTGAGTGTTTGCGTAGTCTTCCAGACCTGGAAGCAACGACGAAATATTATCGTTGTCATTGTTGTCGGTGCTGAAGTTGTTCCCGAAATCGCCGAAGTCGATTTCTCCGCCATTGTTGTTCGCGTCGAAGTTGAAGTCGTTAGCCAATGAAGTATTGTCATCATTGCCACCATCATTGAACAGCGAGTCTAGATCGCCGGTCGTGCTCCCTACAGCGGTATCTGGGGGCTTTTCATCCTCCGCAGTCTTGTCCTTCCCTGTCGTATCTGCAGGAGTCGGCTTAGTGTCGATCTGGAGCCCGTTTGTAGTTGGCTTGGCGTCAGCGGGTGCAGGCACCTCGGCCACCGGCATGGTGTGAGCGGCCTGAGAAGGGGCAAGTTTCATCTCGGTCACATCTGGCTGCGGATCCGAGGACTGATCTACCATGTTGATGTCTGGATTCGACATGTGACTGTTGGTCGGCTTCTGATCTTCTGGTTCCTGCATGGTGACATCCTGGTCCTGGGGAGGATCTCGAATGCCAGGGTTCCCAGAAGCTGTTTCATTTGTGGCGAGGTCCTTTTCCGGATCGCCTTTGGCATCTGGGATGGCGGGTTGTGTTTGCGCAGCTGCTTGCGCTTGTTGGCCGGCCTTCTCTCTGCACAGTGCTAGATCGCGGCGGAGCACTAATTGCGCAAGTCGCTATGGCGTGTCAGTGCTGGACGGAGCGAGGACTTCACGTGAGATTCGGCGTACCAATTCGCTTTCCAGCTGATCCAGCGCATCGTGAAAACGATTTGCAGCGACTGGGAGGGTCTGTTTCAACTTGTTCACTTGAGCTGTCGGAGGCGACTTCGGATTGGTATTGACAGCAGCAAATATCCGTCCCGTTTGCTCGAGCTGCTGTGGTCAGCGATGTGCGAGCCAGGCCGGGGGCTTCCGCATGCCACGCACCACGAGGTTCACCTGTGCCTGCAGCTGATCGAGCAGAGCGTTATGCCCTTGGCCGGCTGCCATTAGGGTGGAAGGGGTGTGGCAGTACAGATGTCAGCGGTGGTGGTGATTGTATGATGGAGAAGCGCCTCACGGGCCAAAGCTCCTCATATCATTAGAGTTGGGGACTAGATGTGGACAGGTAGCGTAGCCGTAGCGCGAGGTTTGGCGATGCACTTCGGCTACTTCCGCGGGCACTGGAAGGCATCTCCACCACAACTCAACCTGGAACTTCATTCTGCGACCACACGACACCCATTCCTGTCGCCGTTCAGCTTCCTCCCCCCCCTCCTCCACCTCCTCCTTCAAGGGTTCTTTTTTCCTTTGTCGTCCTGTCTGGTTTCTTTGGCTATATACGCGCCTGTCTGTACACCATCCAAGACTACATACCACCACCACCACCACGACTTTTCGCTCCGGGCGCGCTTGTTCAGCTGGCCGTCGATCGGGAGTGCGCAATATCTCCTGCATTCCCCGTCCGAGAGTCTGTAACTGCACGCTTGTGGGCATAGCATCCCACACCGCGAGGTCTAAGCATCTTCGAGCTTTGTCTCTTTGTGCGTTCCGCTTTCCTCCTCCCTTCTGCAGGAGCTCCTCTCGCATTACGCACCGGCGCCTAACAACCTCCACCCAGCTCTCTCATCACCCTGCTCGCATCGCACCTCAAAGCATCGCATCGCATCTCTCTAGCGGCCTTTTGTTCTGCCTTCCATCCATCTCTGTTCTCTTCAACTCTCCTACAATATGGCCGACACGACGACTCCCGATGCGTCTTCGCTGCCACCGCCGCCTGCCGCAGGCTCGGTGCCTGGCCAGCCTGCATTCTCCAATGGCTCGGGCAACCACATGCCTCCACCACCCATTCCCACGCTCGCCGTCAATATCCCGCAGAACACCAACCCGCTGCCGACTCCCATGAGCGCTGGGCTCATGTCTCCAACGAGCGCAGGTGGACAAGTCAGAAGAGCTGCTCCCGAGCCGAACAAAAGGGCTCTGTACGTGGGAGGTCTCGACCCACGCGTGACCGAAGATGTCCTGAAACAAATTTTCGAGACGACCGGCCACGTGCAGAGCGTCAAGATCATTCCTGATAAGAATGTGAGTTGGTCACCACATGCAAGAACACTTAAGCACGGGCTGTGCAGCCTTGTCTATACGCATGTGGATAAGTGCATGCGCATGGCATTGCACGGCTCAGCTGCCTGGCGCAGTCGACAGCAAGCACTGGCATTCATACATCTGCATCGCGTATTTGATCCTTATTGTCATACATATCCTTCTCAACGGAACAGCCAACCATCGCATCTGTGATATGATAAGCTGACTTTTAAAGTTCCAATCCAAAGGTTACAACTACGGCTTTGTGGAGTACGACGACCCAGGCGCAGCAGAACGAGCCATGCAGACCCTGAACGGACGTCGCGTGCACCAGCAGGAGATTCGAGTAAACTGGGCATACCAGTCGAACACCGCCTCCAAGGAAGATACCTCGAACCATTTCCACATTTTCGTTGGCGACCTGTCCAATGAGGTCAATGACGAGGTCCTTCTCCAAGCATTTTCTGCATTTGGACAGGTCTCCGAGGCACGTGTGATGTGGGACATGAAGACCGGGCGCTCTCGTGGCTACGGTTTCGTCGCGTTTAGGGATCGCGGCGAAGCAGAGAAGGCATTGAGCTCCATGGATGGCGAATGGCTCGGCTCGCGCGCGATTCGCTGCAACTGGGCCAACCAGAAGGGTCAGCCATCCTTCTCTCAGCAGCAGGCCATGGCTCAGATGGGGATGACTCCCACAACTCCATATGGTCACCACTCTTTCCCCACTCAAGGTCCACAGTCCTACGAAACCATTGTCTCGCAAACGCCTCAATGGCAAACGACGTGTTATGTTGGCAACCTGACGCCTTATACGACCCAGAACGATCTTGTACCCCTTTTCCAGAACTTTGGCTATGTCACAGAAACTCGCTTCCAATCTGACCGCGGTTTTGCCTTCATCAAGATGGATACGCACGAGAACGCCGCCAATGCCATCTGCCACCTCAGCGGGTATCAAGTCAACGGCCGGCCACTCAAATGCAGCGTGAGTTGCAGTCCTAGCATACCAGGAGATGGACTAATGCTGACTTCAAACGTAGTGGGGTAAGGATCGTCCACCAACTGGTCAATTTGATGGGTTCTCGCCTACTGTCGGTCAAACGCCCACCTCTGCTTTCCCAGGCACTCCTCAACCTTTCTTTCCTCAATATGGCCAGGCCACTGCGCTGTCCCCCCAACGTAAGCCAAGTTAGTCAGTGCTTTACGGTGTGCCAACTGCTAACATGACATGCAGCTGCCACTCCGGCTGGTCAGTTCCAGCACCCAGCTCCTGGATCCTTTGGCAGCAACATGACACCGTCTGCCATGCATCAACAGCCCGGCAGCTGGCCCGCTCAGATCCCCCAAAGCGCTGGTGGATACAATTCCCAGACTCCCGGAGGCTACGGCATGCCACAAGCTCAAGCTGCTCCGTTTGGTCGTGGTTACGGTGGATACCAGGGCTAGCGGTCTGATCGACAATACCATGTCAGGCGGCGCGACTTCTATCCGTCTCCAGACAAGGCTAGATCGCGGAGCCCGCGCTGCGAGAAGAGATCGCACATGTTTTCTTACTCCCGTCAACTTGCGGTCTGAAAATGCTTTGGATACCCCCTTTCTCTGCTGTTACAACAAAGGCTCTTGATGATATTACTCCCGCTTGATACTCCCTGTCACCAAGACTGGGGCCCTGCCTTCTGGAGACGATGCGATGCTTCTCTACTATATCTGTGTTTTTGCTTATTGCGAGGAGTCAAAGTACGATTTAGCGTGTGTATGTAGTCTCGTTATCACTGTTGCGGCCAGGCAAAGCAGAGGATGAAGGACATAGGAAAGGGCAAGTATGAATTGGAAAGGGTTAGCTCTACTCAAAAGACTGAAATGGAGAATAAAATTTGGGTTAACAATGAGCCTGTTTGACCACTTGTTCCGCAAAAGTCATGTCTGTATACAGCGCAGTGCAATGCATTGCTACGAGCTATGTGATGTTGTACTGTCTGTCTACTGCTCGCTCTCTCTGCTCCTTCATGACCAAGCTTTTGAACGGCATTGAACATTATGCTGCTCTCTTTGGCCGTCCTTGCAATTACGTCGTGGGGGCTCTTGATTCAACATCCTCAGCAGTACTGTTTCTCCTAGGATGACAATCCATGATTCGACTCATCGACGATCTTTTGCTTCTCTCTGAGCTTGTCTTCCTGCTCCACGATCTTGCGCGGTAGCGAGGCACCGACACCGAATAGCACGAATGGCGCCCACTTCCATCGGAAAGGATTTATGAGAATCACAAATACGAACCAGTAGAGGAGCTCGGCGTATGTGAAGAAGTCGAATGCACCAGTTGGAGCCATGGACTTGATCCACCTGGTCCAGTCGATCCAACGTTTCATCCAATGCTCGACAGGGCGTGTGAGTGGATCGGTCAGGAACATTAGCAGGAAGCGCGTGTAGATGCCGATGTGGTAATTGCCAACTGTCCCGATGGCATTAACGTAGGTACAATTATTGGCCAGGATGTCGTGGTGTTTTGGTGGAAAGACTTGGAGATACCAGTTCGGCGGCTCGTAGTCTCTTTCAAAGCAGTCCGGAGGAAGAAACTTCAGCGATGGACGCTTGTAGCCGGTCGCCATAATGCAGACATCGCCCTCTACGAGCTCCCCACGGCCAGGACCGCCTTTTGGCACGCCTTGTTGACGATGGTTGAACAGAATGCCTGTCGATTCGAAGTGCTCAATGTCTCCCCGCAACCACTCTGCTTTGCCGCTACGGATCTGTTCCAGGACATCGTTGTTCACCATCGGAGTTTCAGTGAAGACACCCTTCCCACTCCCAGGAGGTGGAGCAATGTCTTTCAGGTCGCGATAGAAGAACATTCGAAGTAGGGACTCCGGTATCCAACCAATGGGAAGTCCGGAGATCGAAGTCTCCATCCCAAAAATGTTAAGCGACAACAGGATGTCGACTGCGCGAGTCAGTGAACGTATTATGACATGACCAGGTCGGTTCGTGGACTTACTAATTGGGTTTCGTGGGATGATCCATTTCTCGCTGCGAGACAGAATCGATATTTTCGAAGCACCGGCGGTTGTAGCAAATTCAAGAGCTTCAATAGCACTTGCGCCTGCCGTGGAAAAAGAGATGGTGAGCATTTGTCTTGAAAATGCAGCCGGAATCAGTGTGATCACTCACCACCTCCAACGACTAAGACCTTCTTGCCTTTGACGTCCGCCTCTTTGCCATCGAGCTGGGATGAATGGAATATTCTGCCCTGGTACATCTTTTCGCCCTCAACATGAGCCATCTTGGGATCACCACAAGTACCGACGGCTGCAATAACACCGTCAAATCGTCCATGTTCGGGACCGTTGATGAGCCATTCGCCTCGGTCGTTCTTGTAGACTCTGTCGACCTCTACGCCGAACTTGGTCTTCTCTCGTAGTCCGTACTTCTTCCACAGCTCTTTAATTTGTCCCACAATCTGGTTGCGATTTGGGTAGCCCGTATCATAGGTCACACTGGGGTGAAAGCGGTACATAATCGAGTGGATCTGGAGTCCAGATGTGTTGTTTACCTTGGCCTATAAGAGCCAATATTGTGTGAGCATATGTCCCCCATGCGTCACGCGCCTGGTTTCTTTTGATCTTACCCAAATGCCTCCCAATGCATCCTCGTCACCAGCCTCGAAAATGCGCACATCGAAGCTATAGAGAGGATGACCTGTCAGAGCGACCTCAAGCCGGGCAACATGAAGGCAAATACTCACCCATGCCCGACGCAGTGTGCTGCAGAGGACACTCCAGTCTGGCAATTGAGGTATCAGCAGGCAGATTTGACATTCGAGAATTTATGGCAATGCAACCCATACCAGTCCAGCGCCGATGATGGCAATCTTAGGCCTGCGGAGTTCGACAGAAGTATTGCGGGACGGAGGAGTTGGCGACAGGAGCCAGCTGATGATCCGTTGGATCAAATAGTAGATGTACCGAGCTGGATCATTGACCAAGCGCTGTGAGGTGTACCGTATTTGGCCCATGGTTGCACATTCGGCCGGTTCTGCGCGGACCGGGTCGAGATTTGGATCAGAAACTGTGGAAAGGTATTCTGCAGCAGATCAGAGCGACCAGCATAGAGGGAGAACTGTTGTGTAGAACAAAAATAAATCTGAGCTCACGGAAGCCTCGATAGGAACAGGAACATTGACCCGGCCATTCGCTAAGCTTTCCCAACATGGATCAAGCTCTGACGTCAAGCTTCGCATGTGAAAGAGCTCACCCCGGCGGTAGCTCCGTTTGCCCATGGCACACTCACCATTCTTTAGCAAACACGACTACATACATTCTTGGGCAATCCTCACAGTTCCTGCCAGATACGAGTGATAGCGATGGACGACCCAATCCAAGAGATCACAGCCGTCATCCATAGGCTCACGCAAGGGTCGCCTAAGCAGCAAGAGGATACCATCAACGAGTACTTCTCAGAGACTGCGAGCTTCACAGTCTGTGGTCTCGCCACTTATTTCTCCATCTGCCTCTAACAAATGAGAAGCATCCATTCTGCAGGACCGGCAGTTTTGAAGGAAGCCGGTATCTCATCCATAAAATCTTCCGATGGTACAAGATTATGAGCCCGAACATTGAGCTACAGGTCAATTCTGTAGGCATGTGTTTATCCATATGTGTTGCGAAGGTACATCACTAACGCCTGTCTCTTGTAGCACTTGACGAACACCACCTCATCCTCTATTGCAACATCTCGCAAGTCTTCTCGATCTGGTTCATACCGTTCCATCGAAGTCCAGTTACCCTGACTACCGAGCTTCAGCTCGTACGGAAATCGGGGTCGCGCAAGTATATCATCCAGTCACAGAATGACCTCTACCAGGTGGACCAATTCGTGAAATTCTTTGCGCCATGGAACATTGGCACTACCATTGTGATCTTGTGGCATTTCTGGGTATGCATGTCTGTATCGCTGTCGCGAGTCTTTTACTAAGCACCTCTCCTTCGCAGGCAACATTGTTCTGCGTCATTGGTGCGCAAGCGTGCCGTCCATTCACCGCGTACCAGCAACGGAAGTGGGCTAAGCAAGAGCAATCCGAGCGGCAGTTGAATGGGTTGTCGACCGAGGAGGACAAGCGGCGATATCTGGCAAGACGAGCATTGAGATCAAACGAACACGGCGGTGTGTTGTAGGACGACGCGCTCGGGCTCGCCTGTGCGCTGAAGCAGCTTCTCACCAATATCAGAGGGGCAGGGCCTCCATCACATTTCCCAGACGACTGTGCTGCGAAGGTCAATTAGAACGCTGCGAATCACTTGGGCAGTTGGAAAAAGGAAGAGCAGAGGACTTGATAGACTGAGGGCTGTTGCTGTGCTGTGTGGTGCGAGAGTGGCCAGAAAGAAGCGTTGTTGATAAGGATAGAGATATAAGTTCTCGGCATTGGGTTTTGCGATTTGAGCACAGGACAATTCGGCTCCGGCTCGGAGTTCTGTTGAGCGTTGAACGGTCGTACCTCCTACGTGCAGGTCAGCATCGGACGCAGTCGTCTCTCCTAACAGCGATCTGGACTTTGCTTTCTTGTGTACCTGTACCCATCGCGGCAGCCATGGCCCTCAAACTTGGTGCAGACATGCTGCTCCAGCTATGCCATTTCGACGCCAGTCGTCTGCCAGCATGTAGAACTAACGCGCAAGCATGTGGCTGTGCATGGCCTGCTCGAACCTTGGCCCTCCGGCAACCTCTCTGGCCCTCCTAAAGCGCAGTTGTGCGAGCTGTACACTAATTCTCAGGCGTCAATATGCCATACCTGTTCGTTGACAGGCGTCGAGGAATGTGGCTCTGCTCTCCCGCTGCCCAGTACACCAGAATGCTCCGCCCACTTGCGGCCGACGAGTAGTAGCAAGGCGAAGCTTCCATTCAGATCGCAGCCATGTCAGACACGAACATCCGACGACGACACTCCGCACATGGTGAAAACAGCGAGGGAGGGATCCGGGATCCGGGAACCGGTGGAGCGCGGGTTGGAGTGCGCGAGATCAATGCCAGAGCTAGCGACGAAAATCGAGTACGCTTTTCCCAGGATGTGGAAGCACGAACTGCAAATAAGAGGCGCAAGAGTGAGGAATACAATGGCACCAACGAATCGTCGAATGTTTCGAGTCTATCGGTGGACACCGGCCTTGCTTCTGGTAGTGGCAGTCTGGTCGGGCGGCAGAGCGTGACGAGTCCTGAACATATGACCTCCGAGTCGCCAGTGCAGTCACCAAGAAGCAGGCAAAGAGGGCTTTCGTTGCGGTCTTCGCTTTTCATGCGGAATATAACCCACCCGCGTAGTGCTGCAGTGCAAACTCCTATCGAGCTTCATCATGTTGGCCCACGGCCGCAGACAGCCAAGAAGGATGCGAGAGCGTCTGTGACAGTGACGCCAGTGGACGATGTCTGGCAATCCCATTCGTGGCTCAAACCATCGGCCTCTCCTCGAGGGACGTCTGCTCTGCCAAATTACCAGCAGTGGATGTCGAAGCAGGCCCGAAAGCATCTGCCTCTGCAGAAGATGTCAGCAGCTGTTGACCAAGTGCGCAAGTTTCTGCTTCGAATTCAAGAGTTTCCTCCCTCAAAGGACGGCAGACACATTCCTCTCGATCCTTCCAGGAAGACGGACTTGATCGACGAACGGACGAACAAACCATATGTCTCTAATCTCATTCGGTCGTCCAAGTACAACGCCTGGAACTTTTTACCCCGACAGCTTTTCGCCCAGTTCAGCAAGCTGGCCAATGCCTACTTCCTGTGTGTCTCCATCCTTCAGCTCATTCCTGGCCTCAGCACAACAGGAACGTACACAACCATCGTGCCATTACTATTCTTCGTTGCACTTTCCATGGGAAAGGAAGGGTACGAGGATCTACGTCGCCATAAACTCGATAAAGCTGAAAACAATAGCGAAGCCAAGGTACTACACGTATATAGGCCCATTACTGCAAACCCAGGCAACCCCGATGCCGAGTCGATTGGTATTCCTATAGATGGACCTATGCACTGGGCAGCGGTCAAATGGCAATCAGTGAGGGTGGGCGATGTCGTAAAGCTAGAGCGAGATGAAACCTGCCCCGCCGATATCGTACTGCTCTCATCGAAAGGGCCAAACAATACGGCCTACATTGAGACTATGGCGCTGGATGGCGAAACCAATCTGAAGCCTAAGCAGCCTAGCTCAACTACTGTCGAGGCGGCGAGCACTGTTGAAGCACTGGCTTCAGCACAAATTGAATTTGTGATTGAAGACCCAAACCTCGACCTCTACAGCTTTGAAGGTCGCGTTAGCATCAATGGCAAGACATCCCCACTTACGAACAACGAAGTGATATACCGCGGCAGCGTGCTCCGTAATACTCCCGAGTGCATTGGAATTGTCGTATATTCTGGCGAGGAATGCAAGATCCGGATGAACGCCAACAAGAATCCTAGAATCAAGGCACCAGCGCTTCAAGGTGTCGTGAACAAGATTGTCATCACCATGGTGGTATTTGTCTTTTGTCTGGCTCTTTTCAACAGCGTAGCATACCAGGTCTGGCAGAACTCTGTCGAAGAGAAGGCATGGTACATCAGCAATGCGCCTGTCAGTTTTGGCCCGCTCTTCACATCATTTATCATAATGTTCAACACCCTGATCCCTCTTTCGCTGTATGTCAGCTTAGAGATCATCAAAGTTTCCCAGATGATTTTGATGAACGACATCGACATGTATGATGCTCAGAGCAACACGCCTTTTGAAGCACGAACTTCTACGATCAATGAAGAATTGGGACAAATTGGATACATCTTCTCCGATAAAACCGGTACTCTTACCGAGAATGTCATGAAGTTTCGGAAGCTTTCAGTTGCAGGCTCTGCCTATCTGCACGACTTTGACCTTCAAGAGGAATCCAAACGGGAGATGCTGCTTCACAAGAAACGCAGCAAAGGCAAGAACGTGGTCCGAAGACCACGAATGCCCACAGCAGCAGCTACTCCGACAAGTCGCTCCGATCCGCGAGATTCATCCCAGCCACGAGTCAGTCGAGCATCCACGTCTCAATGGAGGTCGTCTGCAGCACCTCTAATGGAACAGACCGAGCCAAACACTCTTGAACTCATCACATATCTGCAGAATCACCCTCAAACACCCTTCGCCATGCGTGTTCGGATGCTAATACTCTCAATGGCTTTATGTCATACTTGCCTACCGGAGCGAGTGGATGGTAATGATGGTGATGATGACGCTATTAAAATTAACTTCCAGGCTTCGTCGCCAGATGAGCTGGCTCTGGTGAGAGCTGCTCAAGAGCTGGGCTTCCTGGCTTACGAACGTGACGCAGCTACTCTGACGTTGAAGCTATTCCCGAATGGCCTGGCGGGCGAACCTGTTTTCGAAGACTATGAGATATTAGATGTGATCGATTTTTCAAGTAAGCGCAAGCGGATGTCGGTTGTGGTCCGGTTGCCGGATGGCAAGGTGGTCATTCTGTGCAAAGGCGCAGATTCAGTGGTCATGAAACGATTGCGGCTGGCGAGTGTTGCGCAACAAAAGCTGGCTGAAATTGAGAAGCGCACCGTTGAGCGCAAGTCCATGGAGGCTCAAGAAGCGCTTCGAAGAAAGAGCAGTATCGCCGAACGTTCCGGGAGTGTAAGCAGCATGCCTCGTACGAGTAACAGCCTTGCTCGACGCAGCACCACAGTCGGGGCACTGACCATGGGGCGTCTTGGCCCAATCCCAGACGAGGTTGATGGATGGTTGACCCAAAGAGAACAAGATGTAACTCCGCGAGCTTCATCCCATTACCGTCCGTCCATCTCTGAGCGACGGGGCTCATCCCGCTCCTGTTCTGGACATGACACTATCGTCCACGAAGCTTCGGCTCTGAGTGAAGACCAGATCATCGAGAGGTGTCTCCAGCATATCAATGACTTCGCGACCGAAGGCTTACGGACACTTCTATACGGGCATCGCTACCTCACAGAAGAGGAGTACCGCTCATGGAAGAAGATATACCACGATGCGACTACATCGCTAGTCAATCGCACGGAGCTGATCGAGAAAGCTGGAGAGATGATTGAGCAGCAGCTAGAGCTGGGTGGAGCAACCGCGATCGAGGACAAGCTGCAACAGGGCGTGCCAGAAACCATTGATCGCCTAAGAAGAGCGAATATTAAGATGTGGATGCTCACTGGAGATAAAAGAGAAACTGCCATTAATATCGGTCACAGCTGCAGACTCATCAAGGACTATTCCGTGGTCACTGTTTTAGACTATGAGGCTGGCGATGTGGAGCAGAACATCGCAGCATCGATTGTCGATATCAATCGTGGCGGCGTGGCAGACAGTGTCGTGGTCATTGATGGCTATACACTCGGCATTCTCCAATCTGACGAAAATATGCACACGCTCTTCCTTGACCTGGCAATTCTCGCAGATTCTGTTATCTGCTGCAGGGCTTCGCCTAGCCAGAAAGCCGGTCTTGTCAACGCCATCCGTATGCGAGTCAATAACAGCGTCACCCTAGCTATTGGCGATGGTGCTAATGACATCGCCATGATACAGGAAGCTCATGTTGGTATTGGGATCACTGGCAAGGAGGGTCTACAAGCTGCAAGAACAAGTGATTACAGCATAGCGCAATTTAGGTTCTTGACAAAGCTCCTGCTCGTTCACGGCCGCTGGAACTACATTCGTACCTGCAAGTATACAGTGGGCACCTTCTGGAAGGAGATGCTATTTTACCTGACGCAGGCCCTCTACCAACGATACAATGGCTACAGTGGAACCAGTCTTTACGAATCCTGGTCGCTGTCGATGTTCAATACACTCTTCACATCACTCACCATCATCTTCCTTGGCATATTCGAACAAGACCTACGAGCCTCCACACTCATCGCGGTACCGGAGCTCTACAGAAAAGGCCAACAAGCGCTCGGCTTCAACCTCAAGGTGTTCATCGGTTGGATGTTCATGGCTGTCAGTGAAGCCATGATCGTCTTCTTTACAATGTGGGGCTTGTATGGCAAAGCCATCTTCAGCGCTGAGAACACGATCTTCCCCATGGGCACCATGACCTTTACCGCTTGCGTCATCCTCATCGCCATCAAGCTTCAAATCATCGAACAGCGGTACAAATCCTATATGGCCGCAATCGCGATCGTTGCATCTGTAGGCGGTTGGTTCTTGTGGAACATCATCCTCTCTGCACTGTACGCACCGAACTTGAAGTACAACGTTCGCTACGGACTTTTCTCCCGCTTCGGACGAAGCGGACTCTGGTGGCTCGTCCTACTGCTTTCGATTATCGCTTGTTGTCTTCTGGAGATCGGCATCAGAGCTCTCAAATGCGCCTTCATGCCGACGGATGTGGAAACGTTCCAGAGTCTGGAACAGGATGTGGAAGTCCGAAAGCGTTTCGAAGAAGCTAGTGCGCCTTGGATGCAGCAAGGATGGAATCACGGGACAAGGAAAACGAGCTCGGAATTGGAGAGGCAGGCCGAGCAGGAGAAGCGTGAATTTGAGGTTGAGCAGCTTTTGAGCAGGCCGAGGACTATGGAGGCCAATCTCGAAGAAGGGAGAACGCGTCGTGCGATCCAGACAGAGGAGCAAGCTGTGTTCGTCCCGGATGGGATCGGGAGGACACGGACTGATATCTCGGAGATGTTGAGTAGGAGGTTTGGGTTGGTCAAACGTGAGACGATGGATTCGGCTACGTGAAGGATGGAACTGGATCGATACCCATGGTTTGTTTTTAGCGTGTCTCTGGGTAGAGCCATCGGGGATGGCACGATTCCCCCAAATAAAAAAGCCCATCGTCATCTTCAGCACCATGTTTGCTCTCCGCACGAACAACCCTAGCCCGTCGACCTAAAGCTTCACCTCGCCCTCAAATCCCTCCGCATGCATAAAGTTGGCCTTCAGGGCCGTGATTGAAGTTTCGCCTTCTTTCACAGCCCACCCATCCGAGCCCGGTCCATTCTTCTCGACACTTTCATAGACATCGACGAACCTCGGAGCCCACTTGAAGTGTCTATGCTGCCAATTGTTCGCAGGCGTAGCACTGCCGCTCTTCTCGGCCGTCCCTTCGATCTCCTGCTTCCTCAGCCGGGTTTCTTCAGTCGCTGGATCATCCACTGCCGCAGCACTCGGCAATTCTTGGAAGCACGCTCCCTTCTTCCACTGATTCTGCCTGGAGGGGGAGGAAAGATCAGCTCGGCGCTACGATCCGCACAAGTCGAAAAGGAAAAAAATGTCAGTTTCGCAACTCACAGCATCTTCGTCCACCGCACCGGAGCATTTAACACCCCTTTCTTCACCGGCACATTGACCGAATACAACTGCGCCGGTTCCCACGACCCCTTCTCCGCAAGGTACTCGGCCACCCTCACGCCCTGCTGACAACTCTCCGCCACGACCTCTGGATCGTTTGTCCGATCGAAAAACGCAAAGCTCAGCGCGATCGCTCGGTACCCACATACACTCGCCTCCAACGCAGCGCCCAACGTGCCCGAGCTCAGCGCAAATACCGCGGTCGTGTTCCTCCCGTAGTTCGGTCCCGAGATGACCAGATCGATGGGACCGCGATCTTGGAAAAAGTGACTGAGACCGATCTGCGCGCAACCGGCGGGGGTGCCGTTGACGAGGACCCAGGGATGTGTGCCATCGTCGTGGGAGGAGGACGAGTCGGAATGAATTTCGGGCGCCTGGGTTGGGGGCCAGTAGAAGGTGGTGCGGACGTCTTGACCGACCATGTGGGCTTTACCGATCCACGATCTTTGGGAGTCCGGGATGATGACCGAGACGGTGTGGCCGGCTGATTCGAGGGCTTTGACGAAAGGGAGGATGTAGGGGGAGGCTTGAGCGGACGGAGGCCCGTCGTCGTTGGTGATCTTGGTGGTGATGAGCTTGGGTCTACTGTATGTTCAGGCGTGAGGTCATTGTAGTACATACAAGGATATGCATTGTGGCGTGGATGTCAAGAACACGTTGTGCAGGAACAGAATGGAACGAATGTCGTGGGTCAGATGCACACACTTTTTCAACGAAACAACGCAGTCTACTGAATCACTACATGTGACGGGTGGTGACTATGGCGTGCACTTACGTCTGGCAGATCTGCTGGCAAATCTTGGCAGTGTCGGCGCTGGAAATTCATAGGCCGAGATCGGCTTTCGAGTACTGTATCCTGTACGGGGGGGGCCTGGTCAGAGATCGGATCCCTTGGCCTGTTGGAGATGCGCTGCAAGGGCTGAGTGCTGATGCGAAGATGAACCTTCGACGAGGAGTGATGAGACGTCAGATTTCTCTTCTCAATACATCTGGTCATAGACCTGGCTAGCTACATAATCGCTCACAAGCACGTATGCCCTCCTGTCGTCAATGGCATCAAAGCAGCTGCAACGCGGAGCTTTTTTGATCCTGTCTGGTCTATCCCAAGCCTTGCCCTCTGGTATCTTCCATACATAATTCCAATTCATTAAAAGCCATGCTCCTCATTCCATGCAGTGAAAGGCGTCGCGACAGCATCTACTGGGACGAACCGCCAGAGATGGTGACGACTTGACCTGGAAGACAGAAGAACGTTAGCAATGGAGCCCAAACAGCTCGGGTTTGCCTCTGCAGGTAAGCTTACCGTTGACCCAGCCACCGTCCTCAGAAGCAATGAAAGCTACGACGCGAGCGACATCCTCGGGTGTCGCGCAGCGCTTCAGCGGGCAGTGCTCGGCCATCATGCCCTCGATCTTGTCGGCTGGCCAGTCTGGGGTGGCACCCGGGATGTAGTGCCATGCGTTCTGTGTGAACATGTCGGACTTGATGCCACCCGGGGCCACACCGTTCACGGTAATGCCACGCACACCGAAATCGGTGGCGAAAGCCTTGATCATACCGATCACAGCCATCTTGGATGCGTTGTAGAGAGCGTGATCACGAACACCGAGGAGACCAGCGGCGATCGAGCTCATGAGGATGAGACGACCGTTGTTCTCGAGGTGCTTCCATGCCGCTTGGCCGACGAAGAACTGTGCGCGAGCGTTGAGGTTGAACACGTGGTCGTACTTCTCCTCGGTGATCTCCTCCGTCTTGTCCCAGGACTCAGTACCACTGTTGCTCATGACGATGTTGATCTTGCCGAAAGCCTTCTTGGTTTCTTGGAACAGACGCTCGATCTCCGCTGGCTTGCTGACATCGGCCTGGATGGCGATAGCCTTGGCACCGGATCCGCAGTCCTCGATGATCTTGCAGACCTCCTCGGCATGCTGCTTGCTGCTCTGGTAGTTGACGACGACACTGGCCCCACGCTTGCCGAGCTCAATGGCACATCCTCTGCCAATACCACGGCCGGCACCCGTGATGAGGGCGACCTTGTCGTGGAGGGAGGCGGACTCAACGAGGACTGGCTTTTGAGACATGTTTGTTCTGGACAAAATTGTGAGTTCCACTGATCTTCTCCCTTCGCACGAGACACCACGAGTCTACTCGCTGTCGAGAAGGGGTAACTTACGTTGCGATTTACGAAGAGGGTCGGTTCAGGTATCGAACTGATGCGATGGTGGTATGGTGAAGGAGGAAAGGAAGAAGCGGTGTAAGAAGGGTGAAGGGAGACAGGAAGAGCGTGAGTCTTGCAGATCTAGCTCCTCGCCATCTGGTCAAATATTCTCAATGCTCATCACTCGCTCCTCTCGGTGCCGGAGCTGGATTCCAGGGTCCGGTCGACGCGGGCAGTGGTGGGGATCCGCGCATCTCACGCCGCCGCCGCTGTCCATGTCGTGGCCATGCACCGGGCCACACTCCATTCAACAAGGATCCAACCCGCCCATCGGCGGCACGAGAGGCTGAATACAGGAGCCACGCGCGTCGGGGAAAAAAACGTTGCTGGATTGGACCTGCAGCTCGCGGAAGCAGGAAGGCCGAACAGCGAGTCGCTGGTTGCTTGCATCCAGATTTAGCTCTGCTGCGGGGCCTGGCGCGAAGGAGCGGGTGGAGGGCCGTACTGTACTGTACTGTACTGTATGTATACATCAAGGGGCGGACACGATGGGAATGATGAATCCGATGCCACGCGAACGCAACGATGGAAACAGTCGGCACACGAGGATCGTGACTACATGTACATGTATGCTTCATGTTGTGATGTTTCTATGCTCCACTACCCTGCTACCCAACCCTACTATCGAAAGAGGGCACAAAGTCTTGGTAGCTGAAGCCCATCCATCCTCTATCGTCGGTGAGAGCTTGATCCGCTAGAGCTCATTACACCGCCTCCAACAAGTCCGTTATCCCACCGAGGACAATCAAGAGCCGTCTGGCCCAAGACTTCTGCGTCCCGCCGTCGCTCGCCGAAGGATAACAGAACGGGCTCAAAATACAAACACGCCGCAAGGAAAGCTGGAGAGCCCTGCCAAAATGAAGCCGGACAACTCGGTATTAGTCGATTCGTTTCGTCGTCACGCTGTCATCGCAGTCGTCGATTCCCACCCAATGCGCCTTTTTCTGAAACAATACCTAGGCTTCCCAAACGCCGTCGGACTGGTGTCAAGTGGTGCCGTTCAGGCAAAATGGTGTGATCCGAAACGAACGTGGAGATACACTTGAAAGAACTTTGACCACGTTAGCACAGCGCCACACAACACCCGTGTCAAGTGCGTAGCCTTACCGTACGAAATCCCCTGGCGGCAAGAGATGGCTCAAGCGCATCAATGCTGTTGCTGGTGCGGCAGCCAATCGGTAGTGGTGGGGTTCTGTGCGCCCAAGGAAAGGCCGTTGTTCTGGATAGTGAATGGTAGTCTGAAGCCTTTGCCCATCTCGCCCCGAACGAATGTGGAGGCTCGCTTGTAACGCTTGTCGGTGTACTTCTCGTACACCGCGCTGTGGTGCTTCTCCGGCTCCTCGCAGCACTTATGGATGGCGTCCAGGAGGCGATGCATCTGGCGGAAGGTGTAGTTGGAGTAGTATACGTGGGCCTGAGTCCAATCGCCCTTCCGAAGCATCAAACGAGCCATGCAGTGGGCGCCTGCAGCGAGGAAGCTGGGTTTGCAGCCGACGAAGCGTTCATCCATGATGGTAACTTCAAGGAAGTACTTGGCTAGCGTCCGAGTCTCGAGATCATAGTCGTCAGCTTTGCTGATGCGGCGAAGGAAGCTCATTGGCCCCGGCCAGCCCAGCTCAAACTGGAGCATGCTGAGCATGAAACGCTCGGCCTTGAGAAGCTCATCGGCTGTGTAACCATTATCGACCATGTAGATGATCTCGGATATGGTCGGGCAGTTGACCTCTTCATACTTTGCCGCCACGAAAATGGCCGTGGCGCCCACGAGTTGGAGCTTGCCCAGAGAGACTATCTTGCAGGAAAGGAATCGGTCGATGTAGTTGATGGTGAGGAAGAGTGTCTCCGGCAGAAGGTTGAAGCGTTGGTGCACCTGCACAACCCAGTCCATGAGGACGCCTCGCATCGACCACTGGATCTCGTGCTGAAGCTCCATGTAGAACGGATTTGGCGACATGCGTGTCTCCATTTCTCGCATGTACTCGAAGATCTCATCACCATACTCGGCAACCATGGAGGTGTCCCACTGCTCATCCTCAATGTCTTCCGGAGTTCGGGTCTGCTCGACGAATGCTTTGGCTTCGGCAATCTCGATATTAGCCTTTTTAGTATGCTGTGGATTGAATACAGTGGTCAAGTCCATGGTGGTGTCGGGGAAGCCGAAGGACCGCGCCGTGACATAGTCATCTTCGTAGTCATCATCTGCGGCATCATATTGGTCTGTCGTCGGTGTCGAGACGGCGTATCCCTGGGTTGCTGGTGGCACAGCTACTTGGGGAACGTGGGCCTGGTCATGCTGCTGGTAAAGATAGGGTTGCTGCGCCGGGAGCGAGGCCTGGATGTTGGTTGTTACAGGCTGAGGCCGCGCAAGAGGCTCGTCGCGGAGAGGCACAAGCTGAGTCTGGTGCTGGAGATTAAATGCTTCTTGAACGACGGTCTTTGCGGTTTGTGCATTTGGCAGTCCTTGCGCGGCAGTTGTCTGTGCCGGCACAGTTGTGGTCGTGCTTCGGGGAACTTCAGGTTGACTGGGCGCAGCATCCTTGAGGACCTTGGTGCTCTTCTTGGGTATCACCTTCTTCTGAATGGGTTCTTGGTATGCGGCAGACTGTGCAGCCTTTGCCGTGGCCGCAGCAGCTGCGGCTATCTGCATGTTGGTGCTCTTTGGCGCCAGCGGCCGCACGGCAGGACGCGAGAAAGTCCCTGCCGGCGGCGGCATAGCTGGCTCTTGGACTAATCGAATCTTGCCTGGAGATGACTTGCCTACCTCCGAATCGTCTTTGGGTACAATCTTCGCGTTGGCAGTGGCCTCACCGAGCACTTGCTTCTTGATGTTAATGTTGGAGGCTGACTTCGTCCGGTGATGCAGTGTCTTGCCAGCGGGAGCATTGGCGACATGGAAGGGCATATTCTCGTCGTGGATGCGCACCGCACGATGCGGCGGCCGCTGAGGCTTAGACAACAGAGTCAGTGACATTCGGTCAGGCGGGGCTATATGCTGGTGAGAAGGCATGGAAAGAGCCGAGTGATGTTGCGATTGCTGCGCCGAGTCGCGAGACGGAGCCAGCATGGCAGGCTGCAGGTCAGTAGTGAGGGTGAGGAGCTGAGGGAATGGTTTGTTGTTGTTGTGGTGGTGGTGATGGTGCTGGTTCTGCAGACGTGACAAAAAGCAGGTGGGTGGTGCGGGAGATTGCATCGCGGGCATTCCCAATGGATGAGAGCGGCGCCGGTACAGTCTCGAGGCACTGCGGAGAGGGTTGAGCTTACCTTCGCGTCCATTCTGAGGGGCGATTATGTGCTGCTAGTGTCGCTGATGCCGGTGGTGTGACAGTCGGGCTCGTGATGGAACTGTGGCCGTGACCTGGGCGGTGATGGGGGTGCACAAGCTGCTCCTCTATTGTTGTTGTCTGCGCTGCTGGCTCGCTGTCTCTCGGCGGCGCGACGGCGATACTGCTACCACAACTAGCAATTGGCGACAGAGCAGGCCCGAGAATGGTTGCGTGTCGTCCACAGGCCTGGCGACGCGCTGGCGGTATCGCTGCTTGAGTTAGTGAATTCGCATGGAAGCAGACAGTACGAGGTACATGTAAACAAACTGCTCGACGCAGGAAGCTGCTTCGGCGTCGCTGCTTCGGCTAGCGTTCCGTCTGAGCAACGGTGCGGGCTAACCGCTTTGGGCATCTTCGAAACTCAGTTCCGAGCTACGTAGCTGCTTGCGATCGGTGCGCGTCTTCCACTGCTCCCCCAGCTTCTACTGCAACACCACTCGGTCGTGCTCTATTGAGCCACATGGTTCGGATGGTCTTCAGACTCTCACAGTACTTGCACCTCGCCCGCATCGTCACACCACCTCACTTTTACGGATTGCGCACCCCCAGCGACCGTGTTATCACCATCGCGAAAATCATGGCCACCGCATGCGCGTCGATCCAACCCGAAGCACGCCCATTCCACGTCTACACGTGATGCGTGCGGCCATCGCAGCATCACTTCTGCTTGGGAGCGTCTCTTGTGCCTATCGCCTCGATGGGTACCTGACAGCCTAGCGGTGTGGCTTGAGGGGGAATCTGGTGCGCTGGCAACCTGGAGATCGAGCGTCGTGAGCCACTCGCGCCCGTCATCGTTGGCCAGTTGAAACCGGCGGCGGGACGGCAGCTCGAGCCCGCAGCAGTGGCAGAGCGGATTCGAGAACGAACGACAAGGCCGGCCCCTCCAAGAACGCAGGCGAGGAATCAACCCGAGGGACACCACAATCCTCGTTCCGTCCTCGGCCAGCACAGTGCTGCAGAACGCCTGCGTGACTTTCGTGGACTTTCTTCACCATTGCGCCGTATACCCGTGCCATCCCAGCACCACTGCGTGAGATCGCGGCTGTTCTCATGTTACCAATGCCATCAACGCCATAGATCCCGGCAACAGATCCGGCGCTCACCACTGTGATGGACGCAAGTTGACGCACCACAGTCGCGCGCTCACGTCCGCCGTTGCTGCCGCTCTACTGTACGTGCAACGCATGCTCGTGGCACCGTGAGATGTCGCTCCGCCTCGCTTTCCCAGCAATGCGCAAAACGTCCAAAGGCGAGTTCTGTCGCACAAATGCGAGCCTGTGCACTCCACGGCAACCGTCGGCCTCGCTGCGCTGCCTCTACACATGACCAACCAACCCATTCCTGACACCTGCTGCTGCTCATCAAGGTTCGCTCAACACCGCACCTCACCGTCCTTCGTGCTGGCCACTTATCAGCTCATCGTTGGCGCGAAGGTGTGGGTTGCAGCCGGCTGATCTTCAAGGCCCGGAGAATATGATTGGGTTAGCCATACACTTCATCCGCCTGAACGTGCGTCTTCTGCGTCTGGCTTTTGGGGTAGATGCAGCTAAAGCAGAACGTTCTCTTTCGCTCTGAGTTGGCGCTGTGCGCTTCGGCGGAACACGGTGTTGCTCTCTCTGGTTTCGTAATCTGTGGGAGTGACATATTGCTGGGGATCTGGTCGTTTCTTTGTCTGACGGCTCGTGGGCGGCTATCAAAGCGAGCGCATCAACCAGTCGCATTGGCTATGTAGAAATGAAAACATTCCTGAGTGAAATCATGTAAGGCGCTTCCAAAGTGTCAGTGCAGTGGTCTGTGTAGGACGCGGAGCAGGTATTGCCGTGATGCGATGCTTGGGGAGGATGCCGTCTTTGTCTGGTGGGCTGGCTGGCTTCTGGCTTCTGGCTTCTGCTTGCCGATACCCTCGTGCCTTTCCACTCTCTCCTCTCCTACATCGCAAACACCGGACCTGACGAAACGTCGGTTTGGCGATTGTGTGACCATTCTATCTCGGAGAATACCCTCTGTCTCCCATCTGCTCCAGTAGCCGCCGCAGGCTCCGCCATCACCTCGTCCGCAGGCTCTGGCGGCATCGCACGAAATCGGGGGCGACGACATCGAGGATCGCAGTGCCCGGATCCATCAGACACCCATCTACGGTTTCCTTCTACCCTTGGCGACTCTAGGTAAGTCCTCACTGACCCCGAATCGACATGCGCAGACCCCAATATCATGATCCCGCCGACCTTGATCTCGATCCATCCGTCAGCTGCGAGACATGCCGCCCATCCCTTTCCAAAGCAACCGCACGACCCCTTATGCATCGTTCATGACACCCATAACCGCTCGCGATCACCTGCAAACGTAATCGACTAACTGATCTCGCTTCAGCGCAAGCCATTCTCCCGTCGACGCCGTCACCGCAATCTTGCGCCGACGGCAATCATTCCACCCACATCTCTCAATCCACCTCCATCGAGACCACACAGCACCTCAGGGCACGGGGCGAGCCCCAAGACTGCCCGGAATACCCAAAAAATCAGTGACATGGACATTTCGACCATGTTGTCCAATGCCGGCCAGGACGCCGCCGGGTCGGGTGATACGAGGAAACAGAACCACCAGTACCCAACTCGTCAAGGATTCTCCGGCTCAGATACGCAGCAGAATGCCAAAGGGCATGTGGGGAACACAAATCGAATGGGTAGAGGCTCCGATGGCGCGGCCGCCAGATCCGCTTATACTCGAGGCTCGCCTGCCAAGAAAGATCAGAAACATGTTGTATTCCAGCTCATAGATCCCAAGGACCCCCGTATACAGGCTAGACTGCCTATGAGGGTCATGATCTCGCCTCATGACACCACAGAGTCGATCATTACGACCGTCAAGAACTTCTACGGCCTTTACGAGTACGGTGTCAGCTTCGAGAACAGAGATGGCATCAGCATTATAGCCGCATTCGACAACTTCGAGAACGACATGACAGTATATGTACGAACGGTTGCGCAGCCACGGGCTTCTGTCGGCGACCATGCTAGGGACTCTGTATCACCCAAGAAAGCGACTCTGGGCGCACCTTTTGAGATGCGCCCGCCGAACCTCAGCGCGAATCACTCCCCTTCCAGATCAGCTGCTCGATCCGCCGGAGTACGTAGTGTGTCTCCACATTCTGAACTGGGTCGACGTAGTGCATCGGCGGCACCAGGCGGAAAACCCAGGGTGCTGAGGACGAAGAGCAAAGATCAGAGCGTGGTTGGCGAAGCTGATGGCTACAGCAGCGCTGACAACGATAACGGTTCCGTGACTAGCTCACGGCGGTCCAAAGCAGAAGAGATAAAAGCAGAGATTACCGTAGACAATATTGTTGAGGGAGGTCGCCGAAAGCGAGCATTTGAGAGTTCTGTAAGGTCAAATGGGCTTGGAGACTCTTGCATGCCTCTAACCTTGGACAGGAACTACCACTCTTTGTACCGCCTCAGGTACCCATGAGCGCCTCAATATCCTCGATCTCGCCTCAGCGTCGCTCGGGCCCGCTGGCATCGCCATACGCCTTTTCGAACAGCAACCAGCAGACTTTCTCTTACCAGCAACCACTTCAATCTCCACAAAGCTATGGTAATAATAGCTATATGCAACCTCCCTTCCCGGCAAATCCATATCAAACCGGTCATCCGCAGCCCAGACAGCTGCGTGGCAGCCGTGCCAGTTACTCGTCCAACCGCAATTCTGGCGGTGGTATCCTGCCAACTCCTGACCCCACCATTGGCAGCGTCATCTCAGATGAGGATGTGGCCTTGCAGCTTATGCGCCTGGGGGACCCAACAGCATTCTCTCATGGACGCACATCAACGTCTACGGCCGACGACGCCCTCAGCGGCAAAGCAGATGCGGCGTCATCCGATGAAGAAGAGCAAAGCGACGAGGAAGAGGGAGACTCTGCCTTACCATCAGTGCCCCACTTCTCGAAGGACGATGGCGGGCCGGCGAGAAAGAAGCAGCGTACCGCGAACGAGCTGCCAAGTGATGGCACGAGCGGAGAAGAATACGAAGACCATCGCGACGGCAACTTTGGCAGCGATGATATAGATGTCGACGGACAGCGCAAGGCAGGAAAACCGAAGAGCAAGAACCGCAATGGTGCTGCTAGTCAAACGACGAAGCCTGGCAAGCCACACGCATTGTCCATGTCCAAACCGAAGAAGGCTTCTGTGAGCTCTTCGAAGATGCCCATGTCGCCAGCCTCTCTGCCACCTCAGTCAAGAAAGGCGTCTATCGCTTCGACCATCAATTTTCAGCACCAGCTTGGAGCAGACGAGGAAGACTTGTCTTCCAAGCCACGCTGCCAGCGCTGTCGTAAGAGCAAGAAGGGCTGCGATCGTCAGCGACCATGCGGCCGTTGCAAGGACGCAGGCATTGGTATTGAAGGGTGTATCAGCGAAGACGAAGGCAATGGCCGCAAGGGCCGATACGGTCGCCACATGGGAGTGACCATCAAGAAAGCAGAAGAGGCATTGGAAGATGACGATGGCTCGCCACCGCCACCACTGCAACAGCAAGCCAATACTGCCAACACCGGCTACTTTATTGCTCCAGCAATTCCCATCAAGGACAAGAAGAGGAAGCGGTAGCTACTCGCGGGTCTCGACATCAGTGCAGACAGGCTGCCTGACCGATCCTCATCCTCCACCTGGACTCGACAAAGCGATGCGCACGCAACCAAAATAGAGCTACGACACGTCCTTGGTCATGGACGAAGACTGACTGACAGCCTTGTGGCTACGAATTTGCCTGGCGTTGAGGACTTTGCCGGGCATGAGATGCGAGGTAATTTCCTTTTTCACGACCGTCAAGAACTGTGTTTCCATATGTTTATCGACTTGGCACCTGACCCAAACGCTCCTTTCGCAGTCTTGCGCCGCACTACTATCGCGACTTTCTCTTAGTCAAGATGAATGGAAATGGCGGAGGGCTGGAAGGACATGATGCAGTTACTACTGGCCTGGGATTGCACGAAGTGAGAGAAAAAAAAAGTTGTTAAGAAGGATGTTTGATGCATAGCAAGCAAGTGTCTCAGGCGCGGGAATGGGAACTGCGATGTCTGATGAGGCGTCACTGGATTCGGCCCTACTAGAGAGCAGCAGGTTTGGCGGAATGGCGAAGAGGAGAAACACAGAGGATCTCCTGATTGTAACGGCTATCAGCTCGGTACGGAGTAGTGGTTCATGCAAACGGATGTGTCTCCCAATGAATACTACGTCAAAGTTATCACCTACCCTTCTCAAACCGCACCAAGGGAACCGGCAACTGCGAAGGCAATATGCGCATGAGAACGGCAAGTACGACCACCTTCGCAGTCATTCTATTTCAATCCCTCCACTCGACCACGACCCCCTTCTCAGCGCTCTCGTTCGCAAGCTCAATCAACCTGATCACATTCCTACTCTCCTCTGGCTTCACAACCAATTCCCCCTCCCCTCGAATCGCCTTGACCAAATCTTTGTAGTAATCCACGTAACTCCCTTTCCGACTCTTCACCGTCCCATCGAATTTACTCTCTCCGTCCTTCCTCGTAGTCAAAAACCCATGATACCTCTCCGGCTCGACGCCGAATTCCGGATCCGTAGGGCTCATCCCCCCCTCGAGAAGCTGTTCGATCTGAGGATCCTCGCCGGTCTTGACGTACGCGCCGTGGGTGCCGCGAAGAGAGAATTTCGGGATTTTGTGCACGGGCATGGGGTTCACGACGGTCGTCGTGATGGTGACGAGCAGATCTTTCTGGTCTTCGGAAGTGTACTGGAGGAGGATGACAAAAGTGTCGTCAGTGCCGTTCGAGACCAAGATGGAGCGTTTGGTACAGAAGATTTTCGAGGGGAGGCCGAAGAGGACCAGGGTTTGGTCGATGGAGTGAGAGCCTAGACCCATGAGCAGACCATCCCCGGGCTGGGCGGGTTGGGAACTGTGGATCCAGGGCGGGTTGTCCAAGGAGTAGTGATTTGTGAATTCTGTGATTTTACCGAAGAAATTCTGTTGGATGAAGGCACGGAGGGTGCGGAAGTCGGAGTCGTAGCGGCGATTTTGGTAGCAGGTGATGATTTTGCCGGTCTGTTTTGAGAGGTTGATGAGTTTGTCCGCTTCCGCGCTTGTGATTGTGAAAGGTTTCTCGACGACAACTGTGATTCCCATCAGCGAGAGATGATAGGTTGCATATGACAGCTCGATGCGAACCATGCTTCCCAGCTTTCAAGGCTAACTCGGCAAAATGGAAGTGCGTATCGTGCTTGGTGCAGACAATGACGAGCTCGGTCTCTGCATCTGCGAAGAATTCTTCTGCTGTGCGGTAATGCTTGGCCTGCGGATGGTCCACCGTGCAATGTGTCCCTGGTTCGACGCTGCCAGTTGGGGCTGATGCTCGCTGCAGGAATGCGTGTACTTGCAAATCCTCATTAGGGAGGATCCAAGGCAAGTGAAAGATCTTGGTTGACGAGCCATACCCTATGAGGCCAACTTTGATGGGTGCCATGTCCTCGGGGCCAAGTAGATTCTGATGGAGCAGAGTTCAGGGACATGGCACTGTACAGTATATCACTCCATTCCTGTGGTCGCGGGTAACCTGCCTCGGCATCCGTTTAGCCTAAAGCCAAGGATTTGAGCGGCTTGAAAACGGTGATTGACTGGCTAGAGCAACGTGCCGCGAACTGATTGCAAGACGAGTGAACGCTGGGCTTGGAATGAATAGAATGGCTGCAAATACGGTCCATGATGCCGTCAATCAGGAAATGCATTTGTACACGCTATTGCTCTATCTCTTCTTCGCTCCAGTGGAGGCAGCAGGCGGCTGCTCTGCAGGTGTACTTGACCGGCCTGCGAGGAAGCCTGCGAGATCGAAGTTCTGCATCTGAGCGGCGGCGCCGCCGGAACCTGTAAGCGGAGACTTCTTTGACATTTCTTCAAACTCTGCCTTTGCTTCTGGATCCACTGCAGAATGTCAGTTACGCTTCCCCGGAGGTGCACAATTCTTGAAATCAACGTACTGTTGTCCATCAAGTATGGCAATCCAAATATCATGACAACAGAGACCAGTCCCATTAAGATCATGGGACTCTTCAAGAAGCTCAGAATGTTGAATCCTCCTCTCTGCTGATAGAACTCCTTCCGGCCGGCCGGTATAACATTGATCTGCAGCTCTTCCTCGCCCGTGCCGAACGACGGGCCCTTGTTGCTCCATTCATTTCCTCGGAATGTCTGCCATGCGCTGATGTTCTGAGAGCTCTGGCCAGGGTTCGATGTAACATCTACTCGCAGTGGTGGGAAGAAGAAATCGCGACAGTGGAGCGTAAGTAGATAGTTAGCCTCGGAGAGATGTTCAAAGACAAAGGTGTTGTCTCTGCGAAGAGGCGCATCGTATCGAACTCCAGGGGGGCCAAGAAGAACGGCGTGGGTCGAGGCGGGTAAATCGTTGGGATTCTCGAGAAGCTGTGAGGGCGGGATTGATACTGAGAGCTTCGCTGCGGAGGCTAATATAGCCGTTGTCATAAGCGTCAGGGCTCGTAGTCCAAGCATGGTTGGGTATTGGGCATCCGCCGGCAGACGTTGTGAGTTGTAGCGTTGCCATGTGAAGTCCGTTTCTCGACATGAGGCTGGCGCCCACGGTCCGGCCCGAAACATCCTGTACGCCGCCACATCGGGGATCGCCTCGGCTTCTTTATCGCAGCTGCAGCAGGGGTCAAGCATCTCCGAACATCAGTTGGTTGATGATGCGGCGTGCTTTCGTGCCTTTGCATTGTCGTACGAGCGCACTCCTTTTCCTTCTGAAACCTGCTTCTAGACATTCCTCTACACTGAGTTCCCACGTCGAAGCTTTAATGTCAACTCTGCCCTGACTACCCCTGATAGCTTTCCATCTTCAGGTATCGTGCATACTTACGCGTGTCAATGTGAGCACGCCAAGCGAACACCGATATTTCACGACGCACTGCCTGACAGTGATGGCCCCATCTGACTCGCCATGTCGCTTGCTAAATCTCCCAAGGGAGCTTCGAGACCTTGTCTATCTTCATGTCATTGAACAACGGCATCCAAGACCAACGAGAACATGCAGAACCATCGCTCCACCAGGGACACACGGCCAACTCTACCTCTGGACGGAGGAATGCACCTGGCGAAGATTGAGTCTACTCTCGACCTGCACCCAAATCCGAGCAGAAAGCCAACAATTGATCGACCTACTCACGAGAAATCATAAAATTCGGTTCGAGCTTGATATCCTAGCCAAAGGCTACATATACACTCCCAAATGGACTCTCCTCAATCTTGGCCTGCAACCAAATTCTTCTCTCGACTTGACAGTCAACCTCCGCATCCTCAGCACAGAAGCCTTCCGACGCAATGACGGCTGGCCTCGCCAACCAGGCCACGTCTTTCGAACCCTGCTCAGTTTTTTGTCACGCTTCATCTTCAATGGCCCAAGTTTCCTCCATCACGATCCGTCCTTCTCCACCCCGGGGCCACACTATATCGACACGTTGTGTCTGCGTGTCACCTTCCAGGACGATTATACTCGAGCTACGCATGCAGAGACTGTGCATGAAACCTTCCGCATGATGAAAGCGCTTTCCACGCTCGATACTGCTAGAGAGTACATCGGAAAGCTTGAGGTGACCGCGGACTGGACTGTGAGAGGGCAGGACTTCCACAGGAATAGAACATGGGACTTGAGCGCTGTGTGTGATGCTGATGCTGATGGACTGCTCACGGAGAACGACTGGGCTAATTCCGGTTTCCTTTTTGGCCAGGCTTGGTTGAGGAGATACCAGACAAGATCTGGGCCGACTACTTCTCTAGTCTCCTCTGGGCTCATCTCGCCGCTTTGAATACGCGGCTAGGCATGACATTTCTACCGCAATTTCCAGGTGTTGAAAACGGGTGATAAAGCCAGACCGCTGAGTACTGTCCCTGGCGAACAATAACTGCCGATCACATCTAATACTTAGTGGATAGACCTACCGTACTGTCGGTAAATCGGGCCGAGAGACGGTATATGTGATATAAGTCCAAAGTGATTAGTGCGTGGAACTGAACGGAACGCTCACTGTGCCGACTCTAACATCCAAAAGACCGCCGTCCCGTCGTAAAGTCGCCTCTTGCTTAACGCCTTTTAAGCCATGATTCTCGTAACAGCTTGCGCTGCACAGTATTCTCAAGATAATCGCAAAGCGGGTTCTTTTGTTTTGCGTATGCCTTCCGAGAGACATAACGCCACTGAAGTCCTGCCATTCCTCTATACTCACGGATTGCTGTATCGTCTCGACTAGCCTGCGAAAACTGTGCATGCTTCCCCTCATCGAGTTTCATGCTGCTTTGGTGAGATACCGTGGGCTATGGATGTGTGCCCGGCTCACGATGCAGGCGATTTTCCGCTCGACTCCTTCGCACTCTTCCCAAGTGCATAGCGGCATGCTCTTCCAGGCCTGGCCTTCCTTACGTATCGGCCATATTCTCATCTTCCTGGTTGGACGAAGCCATGTTATGGCTAAGGGTAGCCTCATCGCTGTCACCTAAGCTGCCACTGTCAGAAGATGTGCTGTTCGCTTCCATCTCATAGCCTTCAGCTCGATCCACAAGACTCGAGTAGTATTCTTCCAAGACTTCTGGCTTCGGCACAATCTTCCATTGTACCCTCTGCAACAACTCCAGCTCCAGAGTTGCCAACTCTGACACCGGGATACCTCCTATTCTGGCGTAAGTCGGGTTCGTCCAGAATGAATCACTGAGGCCTTTGGCCGCTACTGTGGCTGCCGTGATAAGAAAACGATGCACCGTGAGGCTATTAATGGTGAAAGCTGGGTATTCCGTGCATAATCGATCGATGTAGAAGACCATACTGAGCAGAATGGGAGGGGAAAGTGTCGCGTGTTGAATAAGCCGCTGCAAATAGTCAGACACGCTTATGCCTGGTGGTGCCCGGGAATGAAATCTAGTCAATCGCCCGTCGCGCAAAGGTATCTTGTCGTTGATTCGAATCAGCTCCATGAGCATGTTGGAGATTAGGACACCCAGATCCTTCGGGCTGCACGTCTCGTACTTCAGTGGCATGATCTTTAAGGATCCAGGCTCGGCTCGCGATCTCTTAGGTGCAGCAGAATGGCCATGAGTCGAGCGAGCTTCCTGAAGCTCAGAGGCTGTATCCGTGGGCGCGTTTGTGCTGCCCAGAATGCGAGCTGGATTGTCTCTCACCACTGGCTCATCGGGCTGAGAGGGATGTAGCGCGCCAGGCGAGGCACGGGCACCGCTCATCAGCACCGGAGACGAATCCGCCCGCCGAACAGCTTCTTTACGCTTCCTCGTACTTGCGGCGGCTGCGGCGGTGGAATTTGTATTGCTGGGCGCCGTCTTATCGTCCTGTGGCTTTTCCCCGGCCGCTGCAGCCACCTTCGCTGTTGGTGGAAACCCGTCGGGCGAGTACTGGGTGCCAGCATCCACGTACCCCCCTCCGCTGCCCACTACCAGTCCAGTCTCAGCAAGATACCTGTATGGCTGTTGTGGCGCAGAAGAATTGACTGGCGCATTGAATGGGCGCCGGGGCGAACTGGGTGGGTACGAGCCCTTGGTAGATGGCCAAGTGACTGCTGGCGATCGCTGCGAAGGCGCAAATGCACTGCGCGGACTGCTGTGGTGGTGGTGGAAAGAAGAGCGCGGAGAGGCAGACGGCGAGGAAGTCAAGGTACTTCTGGTAGACATTTGAGCCCTTCCCGGTGTTCTGTGTACGACAGCTTAACCCTGTCCTGGTGGTTAGGGTATTCGGTGCGCATGGTAATTCGTGCGGAAGCCACTGATTGGGCAGGACAGGCGCGCAAGACAAGGGCAAGCAAATCGATGCTATGAGAGTGAGGCTGTATGCGCGAAAAGCGAGCGAAGAAATGGGCATCATGATGAGCCTGGCCGTAGAACGAGGGTACTTCAAGCACGTGGGCGGCAGTAGGATTTTCCGATTCACGGCCCGATTCGCCTGCGCTTACTCGCTACGAGTCCGAGCTGTCGAATTCCTATAACGCCCGAACAAGGCTGTGATAGCGAAGTCGAACCATCAGAAGGAGAGGCTCAACTGCATCGTAATACGTGCTGGGATCCAAGGGCATTTTCCAGGCTTGCAGGAACATGACAAGAATTTTAATGGCATTACCACCATCACCCCCACCTAAACGTCTCACTTCACTCAAGTAAGGTAAGCTAAGCTATGTGGTAAAAGAGTGACAGCGTGCTAGATGATAGAATCGTCAAGCAAAGCAAGATCATGCTCGGTCAAAACCTTGACTGGTTTGGTGTCCATCCCATGCATCTCCTTTCCAAAACGACATTTGTCGCCGTTTATGCAGAAACCTGCGCTGCTCTTGATTGGGTAAGGGCAATGATGACCATAAATGCAATCAATTTCCCGGCAAGCCGATCGATTCTTGCATACAGTCTCTCGGGCGACCACACGCAGCCATTTTTTATCTTCCGCCGTCAAGACCAAGTCATGTTTATGTGGACAATTGTTGTTTCCCGTCTTGTAGTGGCAGCATCCGTTACCGATATAATGCTGGTTGCAGAGTTTGACCTGTTTCAATGCCCACACCTTATTATGGTCGTAGTCCATGTGCTTATCGATTCGCTGTCCGTCCTTGTTGATCAGAACCACCGGTCCGGTATGCGTAGTGTTCTCTGCAGCTTTCTTGGTTAGATCTATGTATGGAAGCTGGGCGCTAGCCTTTGCGATGTTAGCCCAGCCCCCGCCTCCGTTGTGTGCACCGCCTCCTGCAGCTGGTGCCTCAGACAGAGCCACAGAGCTCATCGAGTTGGTGCGCGTCAGATCGTTGTTTCGCAGAGCATCGCTTCCATTGACAGCAGCTCCAATTTGAGCCATGGTTCTCGGGCTAAAAAGCGGTGTTGAAGGAGCCGGCGTTCTACCCATCGGGGGCGTGAAAACGGCGCTGTTTGGATTGAACACATTATGCCTGGAATCGTGCCGCAGGCGAGAGAAGTCAGTGACGAGGTCAACAGCGAGCTTAGTGTCTCGGAACAACTCTGTCTTGCCCGGGAGGTCCTCTAGAAGAATGACTTTGTCCAAGGCCGAGGAGTCTGCAACCAAGTGGTTGAGGTGCTGACTGGGAGTTCCAAGCAGAATGTTGCGGCACTGATAGCTGTGTATCTCGTGGTTCAGGCTGGCGGCAATCTTTCCGTCTGCGAGACCCTTTCCCACGCCAACATCAATAAAGTCAAAAAGATCGTCACCCTGCGTGAAGCCACGGACGAAGTCTTCCACAACCGATGTCGAGCTGACTAGTCCAGCAGCCACGCATGCTTGTGCTAAGCCGCCCACGTTGGCGTAAACGCGCCCTGCTATGCGGAAATCAGGCGACACGTCTGTCAGTTCAGAGAGATGCTGAGTGGCCGCCGTTTTGAGCTGTTCGACTGCCTTCCTGCCGCCTTCTTCGCCCAGCTTCAGGAGATTCGAGTTGAAGATCATGTTGTTGCCATCAATTAGGATTAATGCGAATGGATTACTTGTCTAGGAAACGGTACGATCAGCTCTGCGTCTCTCGGTGGAAGCTTGGCAGTACTCAGGCCCTCGATCACAGCACTGGCGACCAAGATAGGACCAGACCTGGGGAACAAGCTAGGACCTGACTTACCAGATAGCCGTACAGTTTTTCACAGTGCTCTTGATAGGCCACGAGCTCCTGGCTTCGTAACTGTGACGCGGGCGTTGATACCAGACGTTCATTCTCGAGCTTGAGCTTGTCGAAGGCCCGGGTCAGATTGCTGTAGCGAGTGAGGACCTCCTCCATGAGGTTGTTCTTGGTGTTGTCGGCACTTTTGAGAAAAGTGAATCGATCCCATAGAGATTGAAGGTGTTCACTGTGCACACCGGCAGCACTGAAGCCAGCACCGCTATCGCTACTGGTGAGATGACTCGCTGATTGTGACACGTTCCAGATATTGGAGAGTCCAGCGCCGCCAAGGCCATTTGCAGGAGTCCGAGATGCAGCGAGTGAGGTTGAGCGACGCGGTGTTCCTATCGGATCCATCGCCATTCCGATGCCCAGGGGGTGCACGCCCAGCGACGGACGTGCCAACAGCTGAAGAGTCTGGTGTGATGAAACGTCGCGGGAGGTTCTGCTGAAAATCGATATTTTAGCGCTATGCAAAAAGGGCTGCCGAGAAAGATTTGAGGCCGCTTTTGAGAGGAGGACTTTGCTGTGCGCGGCGGGAGAGAAGCTAAGTCGGTTTGGTCTCGTCGAAACCCGCGTCACCGTTGTCTCGAGTGATGTAAGTCAACTGCTCTCGCCTTCACATGCGCGCTAAGGGGGACCGATTTGAAGTGTTCGAGAAGTCGCCTTCCAGCGGCAGGGCCCGCGTTCCGGGACCGTGGCGTGCTTCCCGAAGAAAAGTTCCAAGGTTGCTCCAACAAACGATTGCAAGTTCTTCCCGCACTAAAGAAAATGCTGCATGTCTCCACCAACACCGCTTCCATTGCAGTCGGGCGGAAGAGCTACTGTATGCTAAACAAATGCACATCAGTGGAATCCCGCTCAATGCAACACCGCATATGCACATGGTTCACTGCGTGGGAGACAAGTCACAAAACCAACAAGTCGGTGCTGCGATGGTCTTGGCGTGCCAACACCGTTTGAGACGTGTGCAAGATCAGTGCGCTGTCTCTCAGCCGCCACCCTGGATTGTGGACTGGATTCCTCGCATGGAGTTCGTGAGGCCAAGCGTGGGCAATAGCTATAGCGTTTGGTTAGAAAGGAAAGGATCGGGAAGTCAGCGTTCGTGCACAAGCGAACTCCGCACCAAGATAATACGTACGCTGGGCTAGCACTTCCGTTGGGTGCTGCCGAACAAATGAGGGATACCCGCAGGATATCACTGTCGGTACCCGGCGACGGCGCGTAAAGGGAAGAACTAGAGAATTACGAAGCGACCTGGAGGTCACTAAGACCATCCTCAGCCTGGAAGCACGTTTGGAGACACTAGCGTTCAGAGTCTCACTTCTCATCGCTTGCGCTGGAACAAATTGCATCCTGTATACTTTATTCTGTCTTTACGAATCAGTGGATGGACATCGTGGCAGTCAGGTGTATCTCACTCGCTAAGTCTGGACGCCATCGCAAGAGTCCGGACCTCAAGCTCAGAACACTGCCGAAGCTGTCCAGATAGAATCGTCTCGTATCGTTCTCACAATTGTGGGCAGGACTCCCCGAGACGTCTCATCCCTTCTTCCAATCTTCGAACTCTTCGGCCAGATGATCTTTCAGCTTCGAC
Organism: Pseudocercospora vitis; assembly: GCA_026120125.1. Taxonomy (NCBI): domain Eukaryota; kingdom Fungi; phylum Ascomycota; class Dothideomycetes; order Mycosphaerellales; family Mycosphaerellaceae; genus Pseudocercospora; species Pseudocercospora vitis. Next base: position 340,160 of record JALRML010000013.1, on the reverse strand, counting down.
ATTTTCCTCCCAAAGTTCTTCCCGCATCTCCAGCAATGCATGTCCTGAGGGAAGTGCTTGTAATTCCTTCTGTGGTCGTCCTTTGCGAGCGGATACTGATCAAGTCCAACAAAGAAGTCCGTGGTGAAGGAGAGGTAGTGGTTCGGCCTCTTCATCGGCTCACTAACCATATCGCGGCTCAGGACATGAATGTGCAAATGGTTCATCGACGGGTTGGCGTGTGTGCCTGAGATCACCTCGTGCAACCAGTCTCGACCCGGTGGGAGCTCATCAGGAGGATCTTCTGACTCCATAGCTTGTATCCGTGCTTGCTCTGCCTTCGAGTATTGGCCAAATCTTCGCCGAAGCTCCTCTGCAACAATCTGGCGGACCTCCGACTCCTCCTTTTTACAGTCCTCGAGGAAGTCTGGGTCATCGAAAGCTTCCTGCCCGCGTTGCACATTCTTCTTCGGGTTGCGCGGAAGTATCAGGACATGTACGGATGCCTTTGGGTAGAGGTCATTTATGACAGTGAACTTGTCGTTGTAGTAGATGACGCGGCTCTGTGGAAAGGAAGCTGGGTCGATAGTGTACGGCGCAAGTCCATCTCTTCCGAAGAAGGTCGTACGCTTACTGGGCCCATCACGGTTGTCCTTCGTCGGTTGAATCTTTGGCTTTGCCTTCATGAGCTCTGTGACTTCAATCATTATCAGAACCTGGTACCGTACTCATAACAATCAGGCGTACAGGCATTTGGCTTGTGTGAGGATGGAACCTGCTCGGTTCGTAGTTTGCCCGGGACTGCCGTGTTTGAAACATGGTCCTTGTTTCCCTCATCGAAGTCGTCCGCACTGGCTCGGTCCGTAGACATGTTGCGTGAAAGCCTGAATGAAAGCACGCGGCAACATTCGGTCCTGTTACTCTCAATCCTATGACCGATGCGTGTGCATGTGAAAGTAAGGGCACGCAGCGGGGCGAAAGAAGTGAATGACATTGAGCTGAACCGGGCGAGTGAGACGCCCCTCCTACTCTGACTTCCCCGCCATGGCCGCAATCGGACTTGGAACGGCTCGAGCACCGGAGGATTGCACGGGATCAAACCCTACGTTTCATATATACCTTACTGGCGCGCTCACTTCGCGTGCTCTGTCGCGTCACTTTTGACAATTTCATGTTTGCTTGAGCTCATCGATTGGGACTTTGCTTCTGGACGATTTGGAATGCACTATAGCAGCTCTCGGATGCGGGCTTGACCACCTTAGCCATGCCGTCCAAGCGAAAACAGCAAATGCGGCTAGCCTTCTCTCCAATGCCATCCTCTTCGCCAGCTGCCAAAGACTATCAGAAGGAGAGCCGTGCTGATGCTGCCGCCGTCACCGTCCAAGGGTCGCCCAGGCCTGCTAAACGTCGCAAACTCGACAGCAGCAATGGCGAAAGCGAAGACGAGCTTGCATTTCCCGAGCCTGCTCCAGAAACCACTACATATGATGCAGAGGAAGGAATTGAACATGACCCAATTCCACCCACACAGCGTCGCGCGACTGTCGCTCGAGTGAAGTCTCGCCCGAGACAGCAGCGCCTGGACTTCACCAGCTCACGAGACGCATCTTCCTTCGATCCACCTTTCAAGGTGCCATCCTCCTCAGGACGCACAGAGTCTTCCAAACACAGCACGATGTTCTCCTCGAAGCTTCAAGGTCGCATGGTCGAGCTATCCAGCGACAATTCTGATGACGACTTGCCATCTGCAAGTAAGCTGATGAGCAAGGCAAGCTCAAAGAGCGCGATGCCTGCGGGCGCAAAACGCCAGCAAGCGGTGGTCGAGCAGGAAAGCGACGAAGATGACATTGTCGCACCATGGAGAAGAAGTCAGAAAAGGAAAGAAGGCCGCGCGACACGCAGGTCGGGAACGCAAGTCGTTGTCGATTCTGACGATGAAGGCGTGGTCAGGAGGGCACCTCGCCCAGAACAAGAGCAGGTGGGTGATGACGATGAGGAAGATATGCCAACTACAGCGGGCACACAGCGTCGCAAACGTAAACGAGCATCAGCCGAGGATTTCATTGCGCCCGAGATGGATGATGACGAGGTCGAGGAAGTGGCGAAAGCATCAAGGAACACTCGCAAATTGAATAGTGGGACTGAAGACAGCGATGAGCTTACGCCCAAGACTCCATCGCGACGACGAATCAAGCGCTCACGGCAGACCACTCAACAAGAGAAGGATGATCTAGCAGAAGATCTGGACTTCTTGGGTCCAAGCAGTGATGTGGAAACTTCTTCGCGACCGCCTCGCAGCACTCTATCAGCGCAGAAGAATGCGCGACAACAAGCACTTGAAAAGCTGAAGCGCAGGCGTGGTGTAGGTCCCGGAAAACTTCAAGAGGGGCAAGAAGAGGGAGGCTATCAGCAGGACAGCGCTGAAGAAGAATCTGACGCTCAAGAAATTATTAGCATCGACGATGATGAGGAGGAAGAAGACAGCCCACAATTCCTATCCTCTCGTCAGATGTTCAAGGAAGATGCGCAGGACAGGGACTTCCTTGTCGACGAGGACGAAGACGAATTGCTGGGTGTACCTTCGGACAACATCCCTATCGAGTTTACGCGATACGCCAGCATGAAGCCGAAGGAGCTGTTCAAGTTCGCAGTCGAGTGGATGGTCCAGAAGAAGATCAACCCAGCATTTCAACGAGACGACCCTCTGTACCAATTGACCTTCAAGAAACTCGACGACGAAGTGCGCGGGCTGGCTGCCTCGAAGTTTACGTCTTCTGCTTGGACCCCAGTCTTCACTACTGCACTCAATGCTCGTCCAGAGATGCGATTCGACATGATCGATCGTGGCTCGGCTGATCATTGGATGCGAGACAAATGCGATGCATGCAACCGAACGAATCATCCGGCTACCTTTGAGATCCAGTTTATTGGCAAACCCTACCACCGTGAGACCTTGGAGGACGTCGACAACGGCGAGGACGACGACGATGATGATGACGATGATGACCAAGAGTCCAACTCGAGCAGCTTTGGCCGCAATCAAGGCAACTCTCAAGACTATGATGCCAGCGGTTTGGAGGTGGCCGCAACAGAAACTATGTTCTATGTTGGGAAATTTTGCTGTGCCAATGCCCGAACCGCGCATCAACTGCAGCATTGGAAGTATCACTTGAACGCCTATGTCGAGGTATGGCTTAACCGGCAGGGGTACGGCAGAGCGGAGGAAGTTCATAGGCGTGACAAGTGGAACACCAAAAAGAGGTGGAAGTACGCTAACAAAATCGTCGACCGTATGAAGACGGAAGGCGAAGTGAAGGTTCTCTGGAAGAAGTTCCGTGACAGCATTGAAGAGGCGAGGAGTTCGAAGCAAGGCAGGTTTGAGGCCTTGAGTCCATAGCTGATTGACTGGAGCGCCAGCCCATCGAAGGATGACAAAAAGGTAGGCACGCGAGTCCAATCGCCAAGGATCTTGGTATCGGTCGTTGTCTTCAGTCTCTCAGTTGCCCTCACTCTTCTCCGTCCCTGCCTCGCTCCTTCCCTTTGCTTGACCAACCGCTGTGAGGGAGACTTTAGTCCGTGTTTCCCACCTTCACGCATCCTGGCATCTCCTCCACTCACGCCATCGCGAAGGTGACAGGCACAGTGCCGCGTCAGAATGACAGAAACAGAAAAGGCTCTTGTTTGCCCTGGCCAGAAAGCGATTGCGTTTGCCGTCACTATCGTCCACTTAAAGCCAGCAGAGTTGACGGTATCGGAATTTATCCGCCTGCTACGACAACATGTTGCCAGAGGCCGGAGGGAGAACGCGCTCAGCTCAACGTATCGCCATCTTGACAGATCTGCGTTCTGGCAGTCTGAGTACGACCGCACTGGAGCAGCGCTGGAAGCCTCCGAGCAGAAGGTTTTCAATCTTCGCCGTGAAGTTGACGCGCTTCAAGCCACAGTCGAAAAGCTCAAGTCTAGCGCTCCGGCGAAGAAGCGCAAGAAGCAGGACATCGATACCATACCCGTGCCACGCTCACCAAAGAAGGCGAAACGTGAGAGCTCACCATCAAGGGTCATACATCCTGCCCTCGATCTGATGCACGATGCCACCTTCCACGATGCTGGTGAGGTCGGTAAGTGATTTCACGTCTTATTCATACTCGTGTGTACTGACTTCATAGGCAACGTCCTATTGAGAACCCTCTATACAATGCTTGCAGCACTGAAAAGTCCTAGCAAAGCCGACGCAAATGAGCTTACTTGCCATCTCATTCGAGCGACATCCGCCATCCCACAGATCGTCCAGCGCGAGATCGAGAGAATTGTCAACGAAGAGGCCTCAAACGAGGAGCTTCTGACAGCTGTGGTGGCCGGGTGCTCACGGGCAGTAGGTATCGTAATTCATGCCTATAGCAAGTTCTTCCACGACCGCAATACAGCTCGGGGCCAAGCGGTCCATGCTGTTGTCAGCATGTTCAGAAGTCTATTGCACGATTTCGAGCTGTTATCGGACGACGGAGCTAAACGCACCATTGCCTGTGGTCCCGATGCTGCTCCGGTGTCATCTCCACCGAAGACGAAGGCAAGGAACCAGGCAGGTAAAGCTGTGAGCATGAGGCTCAATTCGAGACTCAGTATTTACACCAATTTTCTCTGCAGCATCGTCGACAAACTAGATCCAAAGCTCGAGGTCAACAAGGAGATTTACGAGGGCTTCGCGTACTGCATAACGGAAAAGCTCGGCGGCTGCCTTTACATAGCAACGTTCGGCCGCCGCAGAGCGGCAACACTGGAAGGCGAAATGATTGCTTACAATGAGGAGCAGGAGACGGGGATTGATGAATCAGCTCTTCCATCAGAGAGTGACGCTCATGAACGAAGACGGGTTCGCCTGGAAGCCCCCTATCTGATTCATCTCCTTACTCGCCTAATTTCGACAGCACCTATGCATCTTGGATCAGTCAAGGGAAGGAATAGTAACGCGAAACTGGCAACAAAAAAGTCGCTGGCAATCTCTGCTCGGGACCGCCTGCAGAGGACGCTAATCAACTGTGTCTTTGGCGTCGAGAGAGAAGACGAAAACGACTTGTTCAAGGATTGTCTGGAGATGCCGAAGACTGCGGCGGAGCCAATGCCGATGCCCAAAGTCAAAAAGACCGATGCAGAAGACTGGTTTAAGGCTGAGATGTGGCGCATATTGGGATGGGACATTCTCTCCAAAGAAGGAGAGTGGTAATGATGCTGGTGGACGGTTGACAATTGTCATGACTTGTCCTTATGAACGAATGCGTTGTGCACTCTGGAGGCTTCCAACAGCTTTCGACTGACTGCAAAGCCTGGCCTTTGACGCGACAGACGATGTTAGGTTAGCTGGATTCCTCCTATAGACTCCACGAATTCCTCTTTGTCCTCGTTCTAGGTAAGAGCATCGTGTTTTTTTCGAGCTAGGCTCGCATAGCATGCTGCGCGCTGTGCAGGCTCCAATACTAGGGAGTAAGAGCGAGGTGCGCTCTGTCTGATTACCAGCAAGAAGTATGGCTTCTGGTACCATATTTGATTCCTCATTCATCCCCCGTGAAGAGTAGAGACAAATACGATATGATCGCCATTCTGCACTTCATATTTGTCTTCGCCCTCGAGCTCCCAGTCGGCTTCGTTGATCAGGACGAGTATACCTGGCCGCCTGTGAGGAGTTAGTGGAGAGCGCCTAGGTGTATTTTTATCGGAGGAGCTCACACAGAATCGTCCAGGACGAACATATCTTTTCGTGGGTCCCTCATCAAATTGTCGCATAGCCATTCTATTAGATATGCCACAGTCGACGGCTTTCCTATGGAATTTTTGGCTGGTAGCGAGATCTTGTGCTTGCGCTCGTTCGAGAAGAGAAGCTCGAGACCGCCGCTTAGAACATCAGACGTGAACCAAAAGAGTCGAGCATCATACCTACGTGAACTCAACGGTAAGATCTATTGTATTTTCCATAATGTGATGCGCAGGGAAAGAAGATGAGGCGTTTTCAGTGATGTCGTGTGAGCCGTTGGGTCTCGAGGCTTGGTCTCAGCGCGGTCCGTGCTAAACTTTTTCACAGCGTTACTGCGCCGTAATTCTACACGTTCTCGTTACTGACATCGCCAAGTCGCCATGACAGGATGCGACAGATGGACGCCGCAATCGAATTTCTTGCTGCAGGAGGGAACAGGCACCCCTCCGCGGCTGACTGGGCTCCCGGACTGCTAGCCTTTGGGGCTGGCAACAACATTGCATTATGGGATCCTGACGAGGTAAACCAAGGCGGCATCTCCTCGCTTCTCTCTGGACATACCGACACCGTAAACGCGGTTAAGGTCGTCGATTGCAACGAGAAGCGTCTCATTATAAGTGGAAGTGCAGACAAGACTGTCCGAATATGGACAGACCCGCATGCAAGTTCCTCTCACTATCAGGAGGTGCAGTGCTTGACAGCTCATACTGGTTCGGTGAACGCAGTCGCATCATTAGCAAATTCGTCAACTTTTGCGACTGGAGCAGCAGATGGGATTGTCAATATCTGGAGTCTTGAGAGATCCACAGCTAAGCTGATTCAGTCTATTTCGTTGAAGCCTCGATATCTCCCACTCACCCTTGCACTTACGGTTTTGTCAAACAAGAGTGTCGTACTTGCTGTTGCTGGTACCTCTAATAGCATCCAACTGTATTATTGCGCCACTTTGGCTTCCGAGTTCGTTCTACAGGCCACTCTCACCGGACACGAAGGATGGATCCGGTCTTTAGATTTCGTCCAGGAGCGAAACGACGAAAGCTCCGACATACTGCTCGCGTCCGCCAGCCAAGACAAGTATATTCGACTCTGGAGAGTACACCAAGGTCGAAGGGTGCCTGCACTGGAGATGAATGGTGCCTCCAACGTCGCAACTGCTGCTCAGAAGAAGTCTCTGTCAAACAAGGCACATCAGGTGGGCAGTGCAGATGCAAAATGCAGCGTCACCTTTGAGGCCCTTCTTATTGGACATGAAGATTGGGTATACACAGCACGATGGGCTCCAACAAGTGATGAGCGCGAAGATCCAATGCTACTCTCTGCGTCAGCAGATAACTCATTGTCGATTTGGCATGCAGATTCTGCCTCTGGCCTGTGGGTCTGTAGCAGCAGGCTCGGCGAGATCAGCTCGCAGAAAGGGTCAACCACAGCCACAGGCAGCACAGGTGGTTTTTGGATTGGATTATGGGATTCAAGATGTCAGTCTGTAGTCAGCCTGGGCCGGACCGGTAGTTGGCGTAAGTGGACATGGGAATCTGCATCCAACATGTGGCTTCAGCAGGTCGGGATCAGTGGACATGTTGAAGAAGTGCAAAGTCTTGCCTGGGCACCTTCTGGCAACTATCTTCTCACAACTGGATCAGATCAAACTACCAGGTTACTGGCACAGTGGCGCAGAGACGGTCACACTTCATGGCACGAGATCTCGAGACCACAGATACATGGCTACGACCTTAACTGTATCGGCGTTATCGGTGAGGATCAATTCGTGTCAGGCGCCGATGAGAAGTTGCTGAGAGTATTCAACAAACCGAAAGCGGTCGATAATCTGCTAGTCCGACTTGGCAAATATGCCAGTTCAGTCTCGCAAGATCTGCCCGACGCTGCAAACATACCGGTCCTAGGCTTGTCTAACAAGGCAGTGGCCGCTGTGGACGATGACGATCCGACCTTTGATTTGACGAGTGGCGAATCCGTTGAGCATAATGTTGTCGATCCTGCATCTATCGTACACAAGTCAACCCTGGACTTGCATAAGCCTCCATTCGAAGACCACCTCGCTCGGCACACCCTTTGGCCAGAGCATGAGAAGCTCTACGGCCATGGATACGAGATTTCTGCAGTGGCAACCAGCCATGATGGCTCACTTGTCGCCACTGCCTGCAAAGCCAGTGCTCTAGACCATGCTGTAATTCGATTGTACGACACAAAAGAGTGGCGCGAGATCAGACCATCACTAGCTGTGCACACCCTGACAGTCACTAGCCTCGCATTTTCTCCAGATGATAAGTACCTGCTCAGTGTCGGTCGTGATAGACAATGGGCCATTTTCGAACGAACCGAAGCTCCCGGCGTCTACATTCTGCACGCTTCAAATCCCAAAGGTCATTCTCGTATGATCCTGGATTGTGACTGGGCCCCAGAGTTTGCTGGTCACGTCTTTGCAACGGCAGGAAGAGACAAAACGGCCAAACTGTGGAGGCTTCAGACAGGTACTGCGAATTGCATCGCAAACATTCCCGCCAGTGGCTCCGTGACTGCGCTCGCAATATCACAGGAAAGTAAGCCCATTCTGATGTCATTTGGAACTGAAGATGGTCACATAAGCATCGTCAAGCTCGATTCCAAGACGTTTGCAGTGCAAGAGAGGATGGAGCTGGATTCTTCCATCATTCCTTCGCGAGCCATTACTTCACTTTGCTGGCGACCGTCTTCGAGAGAGGTGCCCGACTCTTTGGCAGAGAACAGAGAAGGACAGCTCGCAGTAGCAAGTCATGATTGTTCCGTGAGGGTATACAAAATCTCATAGATGTTCAGACCATACTGCTCGTACGTTCTGCGAAAGGATCCCATTTCGACAACCTCGAAGCATACCGCCGCGGAATAATTTAATGCTCGATAAACGCCAGACACCAATCGCTAATCGATGGAGGCACGAAACGCGATTCGGTGAGATTATTATAGCACCGTATTCAGAATCCTGGACACATCCACAAAGGCTGCGTTATCCCGATTATGCCCTCATCTGAGTATTTCTCGACACGCTAATTCGATCAGTTATGGATCAATGGTGCAGCATGAACAACTTACGCTTTTCGTGCCAAAATGCCTCAGTGATATTCTCTTGGCCTTCCGTGATGGTGAACATGGTGGTCCAGTGGTGTTCTCCTTTGAGCCGAGTTTCTGATGTGATGATTCGCGGATCAGACTGCTGCACTGTGTAGGTGGAATGCACTCCCGCTGAATATGGTGGCCACGAATTGGACGGGCATCGCGAAGCTCTGTGATGATAATGCTGATGACTTGGGCTTCACGAGAGGGAGAACGTCCCCGTTCAGGCTCCGCCATACCAGCCTTGCATAGTCTGGACTCGATTTTTCGAGTCATGTACTCCATTGCAGCGTTAATGTGTCTGAATGGGGGAAGCTCTTGTTTCGCAAATCCCGTTGGCTCGTCGGCGTGTTGTCAGGTCGATTGAGGTCGTCTCTGACGATGTTAAGGGAGATATTCGTCCTAATGTTGTCTTCTCCCATGCTTTTCTTGACATCGCATCGACAGCAAAGGAGACTCCGATACCCATGCAAGCCATAACTTGGACGGCAGGGCTGTGCTGTCTGCCACGTGAGCCACGTGCAAAATCTACTAGACCGTTCCCAAATCGACTGCGGATTGGCCCTTTCGTCGAGCTAGCTCTCAAGCTGCATCAGTAGCCGTCTGGTGGCTTTCTTTGGCGTAGCTTACCATGCAGCCCTACAGCTAGCACTACCTGCTGTGGCTTGCGTACGGGCTGGCAAAGCGGTATGCAACAGAACGCCATCTCAACACCATGAACGGCCGATCGCGTTCCCCGGGGCACGTCGAAGCAGTGGGATTGATCTATCCAAAAATAGTCGTCCCGATCTTATCAAGCTTTCCGTATCACTATGGTGCTTGTTGAGAAGAACTTCCATTGAACTTTGGAGGTGATCCTTGGCGACCCTTTGCTTGTCGACAACACGTTTGAAGTACCAGTAGTGCCGTACTTGGTCGCCGCAGGCGCAGCTGAATAGAATAGCCACAGTTGTTACAGACCAATGAGATTGTGCGCCTCACCTGAGGTCGACCCTTCTCGCACTCTCCACTTAATGGCTATGCTCTCGATGGGATGTCCGACAACTGTCTGCATGGCTTGAGCATGCTGGGAGATTGATCGTCTAGAACACCGAGTTTGTTCATTTTGATTTTTGGGCGCGAATACAAATAGCCCTCCATTTCGCTGAAAGGTAGAGCCATCACCGCTTCAAACAACTCCTTTCCAAAATCAGCAAAACATCATTGCCACGGTTGATCAACATCCACATCACCTGATTCTTCTTTGGAAATTTCGAAATCCATCAACACCCCAACTCTCACAATGATTCCAATGATCGCAGTCGCACCTCGCTCCAGCCCATCTACACCAGCGAGCAGCAGAGACCACTCGACAGCATCTTCTGTGTACAGCAATCTATCATCGCGCTACAGCTCCAGCGATGCAAGCACTCCAATTTCGACGGTCGACTGGAAAGCAATGTTCCCCATATGGGGTATGCCGAAACTGTCACGGAAGTCAAGGAAGTCGAAAATGTCTTCTGGCTCCATCACCACAAGGTCTGCATTTCCAATTTACCATTCATTGGGGCTTCTGCTGACAGTTCACGTAGGTGAGAGGAGATCTCTGGGACGGAACAAGAGTTGATGGTCTCGCTTGTAGCGGGCGTTGTTTGAGCTGCCTTTGAAGTCTAGCTAGAGTTTGGGTCGTGTGTCGAGGGATTCAGCGATTGGAGTTCATTGTTGATTGTTGAAGAATTAGATCTGTTGTGTTGTTCGATTGTTCACTCATCGTTTCTATCATTGCCGTCTCGCTATTTCGAAAGCTTCTTCATGTGTCGATATGGTCCGGATGAGCCTTGCCATACTCCCGCTAACATCATTGATTGAATATCACTTAGACATTCTCGTATTGAAGCTGGCCTCTGGTTCTTTTGATCATTACGCTGGAGCAAGGTCCATCGACTGGAATGGTGCCAATTACACCTCTTTGGGTTGACTCTATACGTCTATTGAACTCGAGCGACGCCACGCCAGCGCCGCAATGACTCATTTAGGCAATAACACAGTTGTGTCTTGTACGTCCTGCTCGGACTCCACAGCCTCAGGCGACCCATACAGCACATAGTTCTGCGTCAGGAAAATAGCGTCTGCCAACATGCTGATATTGGCGAGACCTAGCTTGATAGGGTTGCCCGTCAGACCACTCCAGTCTGCTTGTAGAGAAGAGTCAATGACCAGCTGCACCAAGCTCAGAATGCCGCCCACGAGATCCAAGCTGACTCCCAGCATTGTCAAGCCAGCTGTCGACCTCCGCCGATATATTGACAGGACTTGGGGGCAGTATTTGAATACTGTTATGGACAGTTTGACATATGTCATGGCGTATGCCTGGACAGAACCATCAGAATTTTTAATCACGATATGAAGGGACGGCTACACTCACGACATCAACCCAAGCCCACGAGGTCGCGGGTGAAGACCCTGATCCAGGCACAGCGACCAGAAATATGCAGCTGCCAACACCGAGGACACTCGCAAGCAAGACCGTGATAGTGAGATTGTTCGGCTCTCGTCGTGCAGGCTTCTTCCACCCCCACAGCTCAGGCCAGAACTGGGAGAATGTTACGCAGCAAATGAGCAAGGAGTGCAAGCCATAGCACCAGTCGTTAAAGCGGACTGTTGGCACGGGACTATCTCGATGTCGTTCTGCGTATTGTTGTCTTATCAGGGGAGAGTAAAGGAACAAGGTCGAGCTCAAGGTCTGTGGAGAGCAGTCAGAAGTGGTCTTTGCCAGCACTAGATATATCTGTCGTACGTAAAACGCCGAGCCGACCACGTTCAGAAGTGGAAAGTCAAAGACGAAGCCATCGGTGGAGCGCCGGCGATAGTTGAGAAGTGGCTGCGGGTAGTATGATACGCTCCAGAGAATGGTGTAGGTCCAGCCGCATAACCTTTCGCAGGATGTCAGACACGGAAGACTATGCTATACGGGCGAATGACTTACCAAGAGATTGCCTTCAAGACAGTCTCGTTCTGGGTAGAACGCATGAGAGAAGTAGATGGTGAGAGTGTTCGAACACATCAGTTTTCAGGGGTGCGATGCGTTGCGAACTTATCGATAAGGCTGTCGGACACGGTCGGAGTCAAAGCGGAGTTGAGCTCCGAGTCAGTAAGAGTGTAGGCAACACATGCAACGAACATGGAGAAAGATTATGGCGTCATTGGTGTTTTATCATGTTGTACTTTGGCGACACTCGTCCAACAAGGTCTGTCGTCAGTCGTTGTTCCCATGTTCGTGAACAGAGCGCACGGCAAAGAGTCAACCTCGCCTAAGTAGCACCTACTGCTGCGATTGTAGACTCTGCGGGCAGACGCTGTTCGTCATTGGAAACCATCTGCGCAAACGCTTGCTACGGGTAGAGTGTCGTAGGTCATCAGAAAGGGCTGTATAGATTAGGAGGCTTAGCAAGGGATATTCTTTACGTTTGCCATTACACCGCTCGTTTAAGAATCTTCGTTCCGTAGGTAAGAGCACTCTGCAAACCGCCGCAGACCCTCACGTTCTCTTTCTTAGGTGTTTACTCCCCAGATTGGGGACTGCTGCTATCTCTGATGCTGATCGCCGGACACTGTGGTAAAGCAACAGCGAGAGGGGGTGTCGTTGAGCCAAAACTTCTTGAACGGCCTTGCTATCCTTGAGCAAGGCACTATTGAGTTTCTAGAAGCGCAGCCCAGCTAATAGGCACAATGTCGAGCATGTCTGCCCAGACCCAAGTACTCAAAGAAGGGGCTGGTGTCTGATATTCGCATCAGTCGTCATAAGCATTCGGCAGGATGTTGGGAGGGCACACCTGTGTAGTCCAGGCCGGGAAGACTTTCATGCCGAATGCAAAGCCACTTGCTGTCAACGCGCTTCCAGTCTATCATAGACACATTTTGCAGAACGACGCCACTGTGTACGCCCTTTACGCCAGCTATCTCTTCGTTCACACAAACTTGAGCTGTCCCGGTCTCTTCGTGAATACTCGTAGAAATATCCACAAGCTTCACGTAATACTCCGGGTTGGCCTCAGTCACAGCCCGGAGCATGCGCAGGAGGCCACGGATATCGACTTCCCACTGATGGCGCAGATATCCAACTCGGCATACAAAGTCAGGTGCCATTTGACTCCAAGCGGGCGACGGAAGAGTGAAGTCGCGACGATTGATCGAACTGGCAAATAGTTGCACCTGCGCTTCAAGGCACTGGGCAATTTTCCTGGCTCTGCCATCTGCCAACATGGACATGATGATAGTTGAGTGCCATTCTGAACCATCTCACGCGTCCGGCAGCGTGGTTACAGCTCCAGACTCGTGATGGTGTACGACTATGCACAGCGGGCATTGCCGCCTGTGCAGAGCAAGCTCACGCTCGCTCACTGGTCACGCTCGTGAGTCACTCCATGCGGATGGCGCAGTCGATGCAGAAGGGCAGCACAGAGAGTGATGGCAAATGAAGATGTAGAGGGTGAATCATCATGAGAAAAGGCCTGGAATTGTGACTCGCCCCTAGCGCCTCTTTTTGGCCCCGCTTGCCTCTTTTGCTCTTGCATAGAAGTACCTCCCACTACAACATTGACCTGCCACCCACCAGAGCTCGAGTCGATATCTTGGTTACCGTAACGCAAAACACACAACCCACCACACACAATACCCACTTCGAATCTTCTACACGACCTTTCGCCTCACACATCGTAACTTCGAGTTTTCACAACCACAATCATGGCGGTCCGCGCATCATTCGAGAATTCCAACGAGTAGGTCCAAGCGCCGCGACTCAGGCAATTTCGCCAGGCACCAGAGAATGCCGTTGACATGAATACCTCTCTGACGGGCTTCACAGAGTCGGGGTCTTCTCCACCCTCACCAATTCCTACTCGCTCGTCGCCGTCGGCGCATCCGAAAACTTCTACAGCGTCTTCGAAGCCGAACTCCAAGACGTCATCCCCATCTGCCACTGCACCATTGCCGGCACCCGCATCGTCGGACGCCTGACCGCGGGAAACAAGAAAGGCCTCCTCGTCCCCACCTCCACGACCGACCAAGAACTCCAACACCTGCGAAACTCGATCCCAGACGAAGTCAAAATCCAGAGAATCGAAGAGAGATTATCCGCGCTCGGCAACGTCATTTGCGCCAATGACCACGTCGCCCTCGTGCATCCCGACCTGGAGCGCGAGACGGAAGAGATCATCGCCGATGTGTTGGGCGTGGAGGTGTTCCGACAGACGATTGCGGACAATGTGCTGACGGGATCGTACATGGCTCTCTCCAACCAGGGCGGGATCGTGCATCCGAAGACGTCGATTCAGGACCAGGACGAGCTGTCGAGTTTGCTGCAAGTCCCGCTGGTGGCGGGCAGTGTCAACCGAGGCAGTCCCGTGGTGGGCGCCGGCATGGTGGTCAATGACTGGATGGCTGTCACGGGGCTGGACACCACGGCCACGGAACTGAGCGTGGTGGAATCCGTGTTCAAACTGGGCGAGGGCATGGGCCCAAGTGCCATCAACACCACCAACAAGGAGACTATGGTGGAATCATTCTACTAGACGGCGGGAGGGGAAACTTGTGGGGGCCTTTTGAGCGTGGCGTTGGGGAATTGGCTGGCATGTCGCCAAGATTTCGAAAGCTTCAATCCTTCGTCAGAAGCGAGCTCTGTCCTGGACACGCTGTGAACGACTTTCCGCCTTCCTAGCTGTGGGCGTCAGGTACTGTTGTCTGCTGCAGCTGGACATGAGGACACATTATGCATAAGATCTTGCTCAGAGCTCCAAATTCAAGGGATCGCCAGCACTCCAAGCACCAGCAACACAAGACAAGACCGGCACTTTCGAGCCGCAACCAAATATAGCTCTGGATACGTTGCGATCAAGACCTCCGAAGCTTACGAGAAGAAGCCGCTCAGGCTACGGATATAATGCTTCGGTGTGGCATTGAATCATGGCACAAACTATGTGCAGTAGCCCTAAAGAATAACGCACAGCAATGGCAAGCAAGGCAGCGACCACACGCCCTGGAGTATCTCTCATCCGCCAAAACGCCGATCATGTTCGTAAGTGCGCCAACGCCAATACGTGTATGCCTGTCATGGCCTCATTTCGAAGTCTCATCCCGTAGTATCAAAAGCGCGCTGCGTATAGATAGGTGAATCCCGCCATCCGATCAATCGCTGTCTTCTGCAGCTCCCTCCGCTTCCGCTCAAGCCCTGCGTTTACGAACGCGTCCAACCATGACGAGCAGGTCCGCCATCGATGAGCCTGAAACACCACTGCTGTATCATTCACTGGTGCACGTGTTGCAGCATTCAGCTTTGTGCTGCTGTCTATACATCGTCGGCGTCGACCTCGGCTTTGTCATCTGCGTCGATGGTAATGCCGTTCTTCTGAGCAGCCTTCTTCCATTGCTCGCACTCAGCCCAGGCACGCTGGCACTCTGCTTTGAGCTTGTCGCAGCTTGAACTCAGTTCGGCGATGGCTTGCTCGGTCAGCAGTTTCTCCAGTGTCCATTTCTCGATGTTCTGAGTCTCGTTCTCCTTGAGCTGTGTGATGAACTGGACGGCACGGGCGAGTATACTGCCTTTGTTTTTCTCGCATCCAGGAACGATCTTGGCGAGTTCGTTGATGCCTTCATTGATCGTCTCCCGACGTCGGCGTTCAACTAGTAGACATTAGCGTTGTCACACCACTTTCATTCAGGATCGACGTTGCAGCTCACCTTCCTTGTGGTTGTCTCTCCGAACTTTGTGCCATTCTTCCGTTCCTACTTGTGGCTTTGGTCCGTTGTTATTCTTTGCGCCAGGTCCTGTTGGCGAGGCTGCGCCATTCGACGATGCTTGACCGCCATTAGCACCCATGTCGAAGTCGCCGAAGCTGTTGGATCTGCCCGGAACACCGCTGACTTGGTCCATCGAGGAACTTGTCGGACGATCGCCAGGCTGCTCGGTGGGTTGCGACATGAAGGCTTGCTCGGTGGACTGGGGTACCGTCATCGTGTGATATTGTGCCATGGCCGCAGCAGCAGTGTCGCTCGCGCTCGGTCCCCCTGGATGGTGTACGTCGCCTTGCGGGTTGTGCTGGTGTTGCTCATGGTGGAGATCTCTCATGTTTCCCGGGTCAGCGTTGTGGGAATTGAGAGCCGCCGCGAAGCCCATGTCGCTGTCGTGATGACCCATTCCGTCATCGCCTGGTTGCATGTATTGGTGGTCGAAGTCATCTGTTGCCATGTTGGGTGCTGCGCGTGGGTTTGGCATGTCGCTGGCGTCGCGTTTCCGCTTGGCGAGTGCGGCGGCCATCGTCGTGGGTATCTGGATAAACGCTTCTGCGCACAATGACCTGCGCGATTCTAGAACGTCGCGTATCTATGATAGAATGTGCGCTCCCGTGCCTGCCCAAGACATGTTAGCTCGTGATCAACCTCGCGCGAGTACATGTGACGCGATGCGAGCAGTCGAGGTCATGCGGCTGGCAGAACAGCAGATAAGGAGAATGCTGTGCAGCGCGAAAGCGACGAGGGGGGCAGAGAGAGAGAGGCCTTCTACACCCTCGACATCGCTGCCCTTGCCGTCATGTCGCCAGGGCCGGACAGTGCATGCACCACCAAGCCACGATCGAGGCCGCCATGGTGGGCGTCGGTAGCAAGAGCGCGACGAGCTCGCTGGACGGGCGGCACGGCGCATCGATGCGCAGACTGGTGGTGGAGGAGTGTCTGGCCTCGTTATGCTGCATGGTGGTCGAGGGGCATCGCATCGCATCGCGCTCACGGCGTGCTGGCGGGAGTCTTACGCTTGTTGTTCCCGTCGTCAGGTGATGAGAGAGCCGCGGTATTCACGTGTTCAGGTCGGCGACAGGAAACGTGAGGTGTTCAGGCTATGGGGTAGAACAGCTGGTCTTGGCGGAAGCGTCCCGTTTTCTCGGACGTGGTTGCAGTGTGGACAGATGCGCAAGCACAACACATAGTCGTGCTCTATCGACCCAACAGCGCCAGGCGTCGTCGACGGCGAGGTGTGGTGAGCGTGATCGAGGCCGAGTAGTAGTATCAGCATCAGGTGCAGCACAAGTCACATGCCCGCACTGCTCTTCTCCACTCGCGACATGCGCCGATGGCTGTCTGCGCGCTGATTGGCCGGCGGGCGCAGCAATTCATGCACGTGTCTCAATGCGCCCACCCTTCCCATCTTCTCCTGGGCCAGTGCGCGGGGGCAAGTCTGCCTAAGGTTTCCTCGTACCTGTGTGGTGCGTGGTGCTATACCGCACCGCCTGTGCATGTGCAAGAGCAGGAGGGATTATTCATTGCACGCACCTATAGGCTTTAGGATGGCGATTGCTATACTGACCGTCCCGCTCTCGAAGCAGGTGCCGCCATTAGACCAAGGCAGGTTGCAACTTCCCGTTCCCCCAGTCGTGCCTTCCAATTGATTGTGGTTGTCGTCATAAACAGCACTTACCGCTCCTCCCACAGCGAAATGTCTTTTGCAAGGGGGAAAACAGAGCCTCGCCTCGAGCGGGAGAAGATCGCCGAAGACCTCAACGTACGCCACAATCGTGGCATCGCTACCGGCACTGGACTCTTGTCTGGTAGGGACTTCCGGCCGCGGGTCTTGTGTGGACTTCGCTGACCTTCTGCAAAGCTAGTGCCTGCTATTGCCGATTCAAAAAGTACGCCGACGCCATCGCCAAGTCTCGTGGTGAAGCAAGGTCACACTAGGCAGCTTACGTGAAATGTGTCAATTTGTTCTGCTCACGCGATTGAGGAGTACCACCGAGATTGGTATATTGCCGATGCACACAACAGAGCAAGTCCAGCAGTGGACGCCCACACTCTCAATGAGACCATCTATCTGCTTCGAATGTAAGACGAGATGTCGTGGAGAGAGATCACCATAGCCGTGAACGAGAAGTATCGACGTGACGGCAGCAGATATCGGGAGCCTCTGTCTATCGTATGCATGAACCAATGGTCCATCAATACAGTGCTCTTGCTGACCATGACCAGGACTAACGTTCGCAGCGTTTCAAGAGTTATGCAGCATCCATCGCACGTGCTCGTGGCGAGGCATACGAGAAGGAGTGGTACATCGGGTATGTTGACCTTGACCCGAGTCCATGGCTTCGGTTGGGGTAAATGTGTCGATGTCTTCAAGACCACCGCGCCGTAGAAAGGCAGATCCGGCTACCTAAAAGCCATCGGAATCCTCAAAGACTGAGCCTCTCACCCAGAGATCCGTCAAGCTGAAGGTAGAGCCGAACTCCGAGCCTCACAATTCATCAACCGAGCCACGCAAATGTCAGGACGGCGACTTTGTTTTCGTCGTCCTAGGTCGGTGCCGACAAAGCGATCGCCTGCTTCCAACCCAAAGCCAAACAGTCATCAGACACAGCAGAAGAAATCGAAAGTCAACTCGAACGAAGCCAAGGCCGAAGGCAAAGTCAAAACCACAAAGATGTCAAACGACGATCTCGGAGGACAGACTTAGGAGAAATCAAGAAAAATCTTGGAAAGGGTCGCGGAGTTGGTTGCCTTCGGATCTAAGGAGGAGGTCAAGCTGACGGAGGAGCAGTATCGGAATGTGGTATACGGAAGGAAAAAGCTCTCTCTGAGTAAGCGAGAATCCATGACGAATACTAGCCAAATCATCGAAGTACTGTATGCAAAACATGATCGTGACATAAGAACAATTCATGAATAAAGTTTTGAGGTCAGATACTTTTCGAACGTGTCAACATTAATATGATTATCTCGTCAACCGGGAATGATCCCTACTCCTTGTCACCACGGTGCTCCCGTCCAATCTGGATATCTCATAAACGCCTTTCGTTGCTGTGAAGATTCATCTCCACACCCTTCCCCACTCGATCAAAAACAACCATGATTCCAATCCCTTGTCGTGAGCCTACTTCGAAGCCGCCCAGCCCGCCAGCGTCACGTAATCCAGCCTGCCCTCCTTCCTCGCCTGTTGCTTCTCGTACGGAGTCTTGCCGGGGCTGGATGACTTCTTGCGCAGTCGCTCCTTGAGCAGCGCGATCGTCGATGTGCTGCTGGCGCGGCTCACCATCGAGCTCGCGTCATCCGTGGCCACCGATTGGGTGCGAGAGGTGGTCGTCGAATGAGACGTCTGGTCGACGTGGTGGTTGGTCCCGTTGGCGGATTGGAACATGGTGGTGTGTTGGATCGTTTTGTCGGATGAGGTGTGTGGGACCAGAGGACTTGAGGCGTAGAGTTGATCGTAGAGGATGCTCATGGTGGATGGATGGATGGATGGATGGTTTGGATATATGCTGTTCGGCTCCGAGATCGTCGTCCCGTCCTCAGGATGATGTGCTTCTCCGAAGCAGAGCCCGGCTTACGTCCGTGGGTAGGAAGATTAAGCGGATGATGCTGTAGGAGTTATGGCCGAATGACGGCGAAGGTTGTGATGCTTGTCGATGTGGATTTAGAAGGTCTGTTTGTTGAGAATGCTTGCCCTGTTTGCGTGCTTGTTGTTCCTGAGCTTGATGAGGATCTTCAATCAACACGAGAGAGTCTGGCTATACTTATATTGTACAAACTGCGGTGACATTTTGGTTCGGCATGCTGAGCACATAAGGCTATACTCCCAACTCCTGCTTGCCTAGTCATCGCGTAATCCTCGCGTTGACTCAAGGCATCAACCGGTCGAAGACACGCGAATGCGGTGTTCACGTTCGGAGTTGAGATGGAACGAATGCTCATCACATCATCCACATGCATCTCTAAGCGGTAGGAATTGGCTCTTCGGAGTGGAGCCCTAGAAGATGGTTGGCTGCTGACGAACTGCAGTAACGTGGCTTGATGGAGGCGCCCTGCGGTGAGCCAAATTCGGAATAGACCTGGTGGCTTTGATCTCACGCCTTACAGGTTGTCTTAAGGGCGGCAGGCAGACAATTGACTTTTCGCATTCTCTCCCAAACGCTGACCCGGTCATCTGCCATGTTTCTGTGACTTGTAAGGCGTGGAAGAATCGAGTACCGCTCACGGACTTGCTGTAGAGGTCTCGAATGGGATGAATGGAGTGGGTGGTACGACCTCTGCATTGAATTCATTGCTTAGACGCTAAAGCGGAAGTAGTAAGTAGAGCTTCTTTTCCTTTCGGGGCAATAAGTGGGGCTATACTGGCTATCTCAGAACTATGCAGAATGACTCTTCATTGATGAGCAATAGGCGCCGTTACTTCGGCTCTCATTCCATTGTCGCATGCAAAAAAATACACGGCCTACTGTATGGGATCCATCAAGCACAGTACTGGCCACAGCCTCTATCTGCTTGCAAATCATTCACGCCGATGCCCTCTCGTCACCTCGGAGTTCTTCGGTATCATAATCGCCTTTGATTTACGAGGTGCTATGTAGGGTATGATTTTTGAGAGCCTGCAAGCACGCCGTAATCGTCGCAGGCAGTCTTCTATCTTCTCCATCGTAACCCGGCCGAAGTGCTCTTCGCCCTGCACACGGATAGATTGCAGCTCGGAGCTCGCACGAAAAGCAATGAAACTTAATTCCGCAAAACTCCTTCGGACTTGCCGGAGCGTGAACTCGCTACGGGGAGAGAGTCTTGAATGCGAGAAGAGTAAGGCACTGACACTCGTACGATGCACTATATTGCCCTAAGGCAACAGCAGCGATGCGGAGTGGAAGAGGCGGCCAACCGAAAGGCTGTCGGCTGGTGATGCTCACATCTTTGTTTGGGAGACCAGCGGAGACTTCGCAAAGTGACAAAACATAAGGAATCCAACCACGACTGTCAACATTCAGTGTGATTACATGGTATAACCAGGTTCTAGTCTTCTCGTTTGACCTACTTCGTAAAATTATTTCACACTCGATCGCCATTTACCCTTCGAGTGGAACTCTCCACACCAGAGCGTGCGTGAATCATATCAGGATCAATCTTGCTGCTGCTCATGTCGCTTCTGGAAGGCCAGGTCCATGAGCCGCTTGCTTAGCAGAGACTCGCCTTTGGTGCTGCCATTGCGCCTTTCTCGACTCCGATCTCGCTCAAATCGAAAGGGATCTTCCAACATAGGTACCAACCTGGTCGAAGTATCGCCATTAGAGAAGGCGGGGGAAACGGGTGAGCGAACAGATGGTGTGTCCTGCGAGCCCGAATCAACATCCATGCTATCGCTGCTGAAGGCTCTACTTGCAGGCCTGGAGTCCAGCGTTGGCAAGAGAGTGAAGTGACGTGGGAGAGATGGCATCGGCAGGTCGTTGCGCTGCCGGACAGGATACTCGGACAATGGCAACGACTGCGCGAACTGCTCCCACCGGTCGTCATTGTTCGGCTCAATGCCACTGCATCTCCGATCAGGTTCTTTCGCAAGCGAGTTGGTGCCGACGTTTGAATCCCTTCCCGGTTTGTATGCACTGTACCTCGGTTCAGGTATCTGTATTTCGTTTCGAAGCTTTTCTTTCCCGTCCGGCACGCGATTGGCGAAGACGACGCGCACAGATTTGTAGAGGAAGTATCGACCCTTGGAGGGACAACAGATATGAAGGTGTATCAGGTAACGCAGCATGGGTCGCTCATTTGGATCATCACTTGCATTGAGGGATGCCTCGGGCCTGTCAGTACCCAGATTTTTTCGCGATGATATTGGCATGTCTATGATGGGGCCGGCCGAATAGCTGCGTTGGCGAAGGAAAGTCTTCTGGCCTGGTTCCATATCCGAGAGATCATACGGCACTAAAAAGAGTTTGACAGCAGTCTTGTTTGGGTTTTTGATCACGATCTGCAGTTGACCTTGTTGAGGTATACGATAGCTGCCTCCTGGAGGCGCTTTCGGGGAACCAGATCGGCGTTTTGCCTTCTGCCGTCTTCGCCTCCTGGCCGCGTCCGGACCCGAGCCATTCTCACGGGTCGGCGAGCTCGCTCGGCTGGCTTCATTGTTCTCAGGTAGATGTGATTTTTGCTGTCGTCGCTCGTGTTGTGTCTGATCAGGATTTGGCAAGTTGTTCTCTAGATCGACAAGGCCTACGTAAGGGCTCGGTTGATCGCTCGCGGAGGATGTCTTGGTCGCAGATCCATAGCTGTAGAACACAGCGGGGAATGGAACTTGTACATGCGGCGGGCAGCGCAAATTCGACTTGCAGTTGCCTTTCCCAAGCACGCCTATCTGTGCCACGAAGTTCAATGGTTTGGATGGAGTCGTGGACATTCGACCACGCAAAATCGATTCTTCGTACGAGCCAACCATGGGTGCATGATGCAGTGGCGAGTCTGCAGAGAAAGATGGTCGCCTCGGACCTATTATGGGCGTCTGAGGCAGACTTGCGAAAGGGTTATTATTCAACGACCTTCTCGGCTGGTGCGCTTGATAAGGGAATGTTTTCTCAGATCGCAGAGGAGGCGCCACACGAGTAGAGGTGGGATAGTTCAAAGCAGATTGGAAGCGACGGAAGGACTGAGGCGAGAACGTATGACGACGATTTCTATCAGGGCTTCGAGATGATCGGCGAACAGGTGGTTCCGGTGTATCAGGCCTCGAGGACTGCACTAGAGGGCTCGTCGGTGGCTTGTAGATGAAGCTGGTGGCAAGCGATGCATTCGATGTAGCACGAGGTCTCGCAGCACGGGGGATCGGGACACCCGGTTCAGACGGCGGAACACGAGACTCATCACGAGGTTGCCTGTACGCAGCATTTGGAAAGCCTGGATGCCACGGAGCAACTGGCGACGTGGAGAAGGCGGCAGCGGAATCTTCATTGGTGAGGCTTCGTGAGTCAAAGAGTCCTAATGATGATTGTGACTGCTCCCGTTCTCTGAAGTCGCCACGATGTAGAGCCGAGCGTGGTCTCTCAATCTGTGAACCAAGCGCGTGATTGTCTTGCTGGACACTGGGAGACTTCGGCCTTGGCTCTGGGCCATTGTCGACGGGTGAGAGAGGCACAGGTGATCTGCGTTTCCTTTCCAACCCAGTAGAGCGTGGTCTCTCCAGGTCAGGCGATGTAGGTCTAGATTCTCTGCTCTTGATCTTTACGAGCCTGCTATACTCGCTCGAAGCAGGTCTCTCCAATTCTGGCGATGCTGGTCTCGAGCCGTTACTCTTGATCCTCCGTATGATCTCTTGCCTGTTCACAGTATTGGGTTTCGTGCTCTGGGCAGGCGTACGTGGCCTTCCCGTGTAATAAGGATTGAAGATGGTCGGACTGGAACGGCCGTTCTCCGGACTGGCCGTCCTCGACTTGGGCAGGGCGGTAGCATCGTGCTCTGAACTACTGCTGCACGGAGGCTGCCCGTATGTTGACTGACAACCAGGACATGCGCTGTTCACTGCCATTCCTTGCCCGGAGCCGCAGCACTGGCCCCGAGCACACCCAGCGTCGCCAGCAGCCGATCGGGGTCGATATATGCGGAATGTAGGCACGGGTTTGGGTGAGGAGTGCAGCAGTGGGTGACGGAAGCGTACTCTAGTCCGGAGGTACGGCTTCGCAATGGCTGCAGCATGCAACAAAGAGGAAGAAGGCGAGGGTGAGGGTGAGGGTGAGGGCGAGAGTGCGAGTGAGAGGGTGAGAGTGAGAGTGAGGGTGCGGCGAGTAATGAGTGGGTTTCAGGTTCACAGCACCCGGATGGCTTCGATGGACGACCAAGGACCCAAGGACCGACCACAGTCTCGTCAGATGGCCCTCGGTTCGGTGCAGGCCTGAGGTTGTCGGGTTTGTCGCACAGATGCAGACGTCGGTGGCTACATGTAAGTTCTCTCGCCTCTGTTCGGCGATGCTTCGTGGGCATTACATCTACTACTACTGCTGCTGCGGCGGCGGCGAGTCACCCGACGTAACTGCCTTGCCTTGTGACTGCCACCGCTATCGTCATACCTAGCGCGCTGATGCTGATAGGGAATGGCCCGGCTTTCGGCCTTCTCTCAAGCAAAGTTCATCGAATTTTGGTACAGCCCTCGTCAAAGTCATTCGCGCACAACTTTTCCTTCTACCAACATCCACCATCATGTCGGAAAAGCGGAAGAGAAGCCGTGATGAGGCGGGCGCGAAGGACTCGCGCAAGAAGCAGAAGAGAGGTTTCGTAGTCGGGCCAGATAACTTACCTGATGGCACCTACAAGCGCAAGAGTAGGCCACCCTTCCTCGCGAATGTAGCAAATCTTGCGACAGCAGCACTGACTTCACGTAGCACAGGAGATTAAGCAGAACCTGATCGCGAAAGCGAAACTGCGGAAGGACTATGAGAAGCTGAAGAGAGAAGGCAAGGTGCCACAGGAAGAAAGTATACCACAGCCTGCCTCTCTGGCTGTTGAGGATGGGGAGGCTGCGGACAGCGACCGGCAAGAAGAGGCCAACACAGCGCCCCATCCCGATCGGCAGACATTGATCGAAGAGGAGGCAGAAGCGCCGGAAGAGGCCGCCAGAAGTCGAGGCATCAACGAATGGCAACCCCGAAAGCGGAAGGAGAGGTTCGCGCCATTCAAGAAAGAACACGAGCAGGCGCAGAAGCGCAGAGCGGAGGCGGAAGGGCGTCGGAAAGCACGAGAGGAGGCCGAGCGGCAGCGTCAGAAGAAGGTCGAGGACCGAGAGCGGTTCAGGAAAGCCATGGCCAAAGCACGAACTGGCGGCCGGAACGGGCAGCGGAAGCTGGGAAGGGAGAGCCAGCCGCTGCTGGAGAAGGTCAAGAGACTGATGGGCGAGAGTGGATGATTTTGCCCACGCCACGACGGCACTGGACATGGTCTGCCTGGCTGTGAACAGTGACTTTCAGCCCCGAAGGCTTAATCACGCATCCTGCTTTACCTTCTTGAAGAACTCGCCTACCCTTTCCGACTCGCCATCATACCTCGCCAACTCGTCCAGCGCCTGCCGGCCCTCTCTCTCTACTGCCCGGCGAATGTCATCAGACCTTGGTGTGAACCTGCACGGAAAATCCTGCGGTCGCATGTTCAAGCCGTTGGTGTAGTTGAAAATGTCCACGGGAATCTCCCTGCCTTCCGAATCGACTGCTTTCTCGATGCGGAACGCCCACAGCAATCTGGCGACCGTGATGAATGTGCCTTGCTCAGCAAGTCCTTGACCGCTACACACTCTCCGACCCCAGCCGAATGTCATGTACCCCTTTTGATTTGGAAATGGCCTCGATACCGGACTGCCCTTCAGGAAGCGCTCGGGGTCGAACCGATCTGGATCTGGGAATTCGCGATCATTGTGATGGATAGCCCACACATTTCCCTGCGTCCAGGTTCCTCTCGGTATCACATAACCATTCCATTCGTCATCTTGAACAGGAGCATGAGGCTGACCTCCAATAATCGCCACGCTTCGCCAGCGGAACACCTCTTTGACGAATGCCTTGGTGTAAACGAGGTTAGGCTCGTCCTCCCAGGTGGGACTTCGATGGTGGCCAACCACTCGGTCAAGCTCGTCCCATGCCTTCGGCAGCACCTCTGGATACGCGCAGCACGCTAGCACAAAAGTGATGAGAGTGCTACTAGAAGTATCACTGCCTGCCCCAAACAAGTTCCCTGCTAGGGAAGAAATCTCATCCTTCCTGAGTCCGTATTTCGGCGCTTCGGCGAAAAGCGTATTCACATAACAGTCCTCGTCCGGAGTCTTCGTTCTAGCTTCATCCGCTAACGCATAGAAGAAGTCTTGACCTCTTCTCCTCCGCCCCAGCCCATTGAACATCCACGGAAACCATTGAGGCGGCAGTCTGGCTAGCCATGGGAACGTTTCGAAAAGCATGGGAAACGATTTGCCCGGAACATTCAAGTCCGCAGCTTTCTGCATCACAGCTATCACCTCAGTAATGAGAGGATCTGTAATGGTGGCTATCCTTCTGCCAAATCCGACGATGGATACCACACTCGCCGCGTATCGCTCGAAATGTGCGACATAGTCGTAAGGCGTAGTCAGGAGATTGAAGGCTACGAGCTTGCTTTCCTCGTTCTGAAAGCCGCGATATTTTCGAACCTGCTGGAGACCGACTCCAGCATGGGTGATCTTGCGGTGAACCCGCCAGCGTTCACCGTAGTACATTGTGACCAGATTCGTGCCTGGGATCTCATCATTCGGATCTGCTGATTGTCCCATTCCCGTCAATTCTGCGAATACGACCATCCTTGGCCGGGAGGCATAAACTGCAGCTTTCTTCTCCAAGAGTTCGGATGCAGACCATGCATCGTTGATCCAAACCGTCGGATTGCGGCCGATCCAGAATGTTATTACTGGTGATTTGAGCTGCTTCGACAATTGTTCAAAGTATATCCAGGGTTTGTTCTCCGGCAAAAGGTGCGTGTTGCCAATTATGGGAAGAGGCAGGAGGCCTGGTGGCATTTTTCTGTGAAGCATTAAGATGCGAACATAATCAATCACGAGCGCTACTATCGCTGCTGCACCCAAGAAGATGCATGCCACCCGGACGACATTCTGGGACCAAATTGACGCCCAGCCATAACCTGCCGGGCTCTCCCTCATTGCCATCGCTGTCCAAAATGCCATCAGGATCTCCTCCCAGAGGCAAGCAGTTGGCCTAGACTCCTTGTGCCAAAATCTAAAGACTCGTACGTGGGACTGAGGTCGGTTTCAAGCGACAGCATCCAGCTACGGCATGCAAGCTTCGACATTTGCCGGGAGGAGCTCGCCCAGCTCCCTTGCAGCACAAAATCCCCTCCCGGCCAAGACGCATGAAGCCAGCAACAAGATCTACTTTACAACTTTGTGCTCCTTCTCCACACCGAGCTAATGCAGTCCCCAGACCGAATCATTTATCCATGCTTTACCTTCTCGATTTGGATGTTCTTCTGCCTGGCTGAGGCGAAAGGACGAAAAGGTAACGAGTGGAGACTGCGGAATTTGGCAGAATTTCTGCTCACAGATGAAGAAATCGACGTTCTTTTCGCTGCTAGACTCCCAGCTCGCACGTTTTGCAGATATTGCTGCATGCGTCTCGCACAAAGCGGACCAAATCCTGCGAACAAGGAAGAGTAGGCGGCCGTTGAGCCCATTGGAATGGTGTCAGTGGACACGGAGGGTGCCATAGAGGTAGGAGAAAACACCGCCAACG
This sequence comes from Pseudocercospora vitis, assembly GCA_026120125.1. Classification (NCBI taxonomy): domain Eukaryota; kingdom Fungi; phylum Ascomycota; class Dothideomycetes; order Mycosphaerellales; family Mycosphaerellaceae; genus Pseudocercospora; species Pseudocercospora vitis. The sequence goes on along the minus strand of JALRML010000013.1, from coordinate 313,307 downwards.
CTGTGTAGAAGATGTCGGGTTATCTTCATCACAGCCTTGCCCGGTCAACTGCTACCAGACTCTCGCTCAGCTGCCATAGCCTCTCTGCAATTTCCCGGTCTTTGGCGTACTTTTTGACGTTTTGAAACTGACAATCCGTAAGGAAAACGCTCCCTCGTGCCTCAGACAATTTTGGATCGAGTGCAGCAACCAGGGTAGTTGCTATACCTTGGTCGCTGCTTTTCCATAGCCCACTCTTCGCAGTTCCTTTGACCAAGTCGTAATCTTCAGGTGACAGGTTCCTGGAAAGATCGGTTTCAATAGCTAAGTACAATCAGCGGGTTCTCGGTCAAGCTTCGATGCATGAACGACTTACTCCCAGGGTGCACAGCGTACGCCTGTAGCTTCACGTGCGCGAATTTCTCATTGAGTGACACGGCGTGCAGGATGTTAGCAGTCTTTGACTGTCCATATGCGCAAAAGCTATGATAAGGCCGACCCTGCGCTGGATCAGGATAGAATGCGGCCGGAAATCCTGGGGACGGTTCTTCTTCTGGTGGTACCACTCTGCCTTCGAAATTGTAGTCGTGAAACCGAATTGGCGATATCTGGTATCCGAGACTCGTAACATTGACCACACGAGGACTGCCGCTCGCGATCAATTTGGGCATGAGCAGATTCGTCAAGAGAAAGTGGCCGATGTGGTTAACTCCAAATTGAAGCTCTAGACCATCCTCCGTCGTCCTTCGTTCAGTAGACACCACACCGGCATTGTTGATCAGAATGTCGATGTGCGTAACGGGACTTGCAATGCTCGATGCCGCTTCCCGAACTGAGGCTTGAGAAGCGAGGTCTAGCACGACGATTCTGGCGAGAGTGCCTGTTGTTCGGTGGAGCTCTGCTTGGACTTTCTGGAGTTGTCCTTCTGATCTCGAAGCTAGAACGAGGTCGTATGGTCGGTGGCGGGCGATTGCGAATGCCAATGCTCCACCCAGCGACTTGGGTGATACTCCAGTGATCACGACTATGCTAACAATTAATGAAAGGAGCCCGGTCCCTCTCGTCCTGAACGACACAAGAAAGACAGACAAGTTGTCCATACACACCATTCTTGCCCTTGATCTGCTCCGCAAAATGCTCCGCAACTTTCGTACCTGTGGTTTCAGCGCCAAAATCTGGGCGAGAAGCCATCGCGACTCGCTCAACTTGAGATGCAGAAGAAGTGCTTCTAGCTCAGGGACTTTCGCCAACGATTTGAACCACCTAAGTCTTCCGTGCTGACCAAGCTTTCACGCCCTTACCTAAAGCATTGTACAGTTGCAGCCTGCTCCCGACCGCTATAACGACTTGCCTCCAGCCGAACTCTATCATAGCCCAATCAGTCTGATTGATCTCCCCCTTGGCGCCGAGACCATAGAAGTCTCCCAAATCGGTTTAGGGTCATATCATATCCTAGTCATGGCATTCAAGGCTACACCGGGGTATCGAGATGTCATGCAACCGACTCTCAGTGCTCACTTTCAAGCAAAGTGATACTGCCAGGGTGCCGGCTTGCGGTGCAGTCTCCAGGGTACAAGGGGCACTGATATGGTTTTTAGACTTGTGGAGCTTATACCTAGTAGCCCGCCCGGCAGCATCGGGGTGCAGAGCGGAGAAGGAAACCACTGACAGGCCTCCGATACGCTTCAGGTATCTCGAGCAGCTCCTGGCTGAATAGTGAAGGACAGAGAGTAGGTTCCGCGGATCTCGGTAATCCTTTCGAGCTCATGGATTTTTTGAGCCCTACCTACGGCAGATGTTGGAAACAAATGCCGCGATCTGTCAAAGACTGCTTGTTTAGATAGTTCTCGGTTGTCGATGAGAACGTCAAGTACCCTGTCCACCCCGCGTGAGTATGGCGGTATGACCTTATAGACAACAGCTTGGGTTGTCAACAACGTGAGTTGGACCGACAACATGATTTCAACAATGGAAAAGAGACGAACATCAGGAAGTGATGTCCCAATGAATGCCCCACCTATGCACCCCATGCGCCAGAAGCCGCGAAGCGGAATAAAGGTCACCATCGTAGGCGCGGGCTTCGGCGGACTGTGCACAGCGATCGAATGCTTCAAGCAAGGCCACGACGTCGAGATCTATGAGTCATTCTCGGAACTCAAAGTGCTTGGGGACATCATCAGTTTCGGGGCCAACGCAGGTCGAATATACCGACGATGGCTTACCAAAGACGGGAAGACTGTCGCGGACCTATTGCGGCCACAGTCGATCAACCTCCAGAGCTATGGCTTCAACATTCACAAATTCGACGGCGAACTGATCATGAACCAAAAGAGTCCTCCGGTGGATCCTGAAGCCCCAGTCTTCGTCGGCCATCGTGGAGAGTTTCACGAGATCGTGTTCAAATACGTTCAAGACGATCTTGGTATCCCTATACATCTGGGCCGTCGTATTTCCAAGTACTTCGAGGACGCAAAGGCTGCTGGCATCGTGCTTGATACGGGCGAGCGAGTCTGCGCGGACGTCGTCATTGGATCCGATGGTGTTCGGTCAAAAGCCAGGGAGCTCGTGCTGGGCTACGAGGACAAGCCAAAGTCATCCGGATATGCTGTCTTTCGAGCTTGGTTCACGAACGAAAAGATGATGGAAGATCCTTTGACTCGACGATTTTGCGAAAATGGCGACACCTTCAATGGTTGGATAGGTCCTGATGTTCATTTCCTCTTCTCGACGATCAAGAATGGAAGTGATTGTTGTTGGGTCTTGACCCACGTAGACGAAGCTGACATAGAAGAGTCGTGGTCTTTTCCTGGGAAGCTGAAGGATGTCTACAAAGTCTTTGAGGGCTGGGACCCACTCTGCAAAAGGATAGTGAGCAAGACACCCGAAGATCGGATTGTGGACTGGAAACTTGTATATCGGGATCCGCTCCCTCGGTGGATCAGTGATAAAGGCAGGATATCACTACTTGGAGATTCTGCACATCCATTCCTTCCTACTTCTGCACAGGGAGCCACACAAGCCATGGAGGACGGCGTTACAATAGCTATATGCCTGAGAGCGGCTGGCAAAGAGAATGTACCTGCGGCTTTGAGATGTTTCCAGGAGATCAGGTATGAACGGGTGAAAGCGGTCCAGAAGACAGGAGAGACGACGCGAGATATGTGGCACAAAGCAGACTGGGACAAGGTAAAGGAGGATCCAGCCAGCATCGCTATGCCACGAGAGGATTGGATACATGGGCACGATGCCGAGAAACATGCTGAAGCGGTGGTGGCGGACACTCTTGCAAAATATCAGAGACGGATGGCTTCCCTGTGACACGTGAATCAATGCCATGGATAACGTATAGGGTATCAGACTAGATCTTGGAGCGTCAACTTCCAAATATGTTGAAGACCGCAAAGTGGTTGTTGGGACATGGTCAAGGCCAAAATGTAGGGGCCGGAAGGAGAATGAGTAATCCGCATCCTCACACGCCTTCGCAATCCCAATCACATGTCCTTGCGCCGACTGCCCCACGGGCGACATAAGCGACAAGGTCCATGTCGATATGAAGAGACAGTTGATGTTGCAAAGAATTCTTGGTCCTCGTTCATGTTCTCAGCGCGACCTGCATCACAAGGGACACTCAAAGCGAAGCCGGCACCAGTACGCAGAGATTTGAAGTACGTCAACATCCGCCACATCACTCACTCCTTGTCAACTCATTCCATACAGGGCAAAACTGCTACATTGACCGAGGGTTGAAGCCTCTAGAGAGCCTAACAATCCCGAGCGGCCGAAGTCCTCGCTTCTTATCTCTATTCCTCTGCAGAATGATATGCAATCGGAGCCATGCCATACGCCTCTCTCAAGTGGTTCTGCTCCACCGCGAATGCTGCTTTCATCACGTTTCTGCTTGCCCACTCACGATAATGCTTCCTGTCACGGTCCTTAAGCTCCTGTGCTTCCTGCTTCCGGGTAGCCAGGCGCTCTTTGCGCTTCTTGTCGGCTCTTTTCTTACGCTGCTGCCGCTTTTGGTCCTTGACATGTTGCTTTGCTGCTTGATCCTCTGCTTCTACTACATCTCCTGCTGCTGCTGCTGCTGCTGCTGCTGCATTGTCACCTGCGTTCTCGCCCACTAACTCATGCTCGTCGCTTCTCGCTGCGCTGATCTTGTTGGAGACCTCCCGCAAGGGTCCATCGTCCATGTTGTGATCATCGTGCGTGGTAGACACGTGTGGATGTTTGGCCGAAGCCCTGCTGGAACGGGCAGGCTGCGCGGTAGTTTCCCCATCCTGTCCTCGAGACTCTGTCGCGGTGATAGAAGCCATGGCGCGTTTTACTCTGGGTGGCGGCGGCTTGTGCTTCTGAGCTGCCTTGAGAGGACCGAGCAGGTCCTCGACGATAGACCTGTCGATACGAGAGCCGTTGCGTATATCTGCCGCGCGCCTTGCCCAACCACGCATCACCGGTTCCATGTGTTCGTTGAAAGCTGTACATGTGAGTGCCATATCGCAGGCGGTCTGGCTAGAAAAGGCAAACACAACCGATTCATCATCCATGACTAAATCCAAGACATGCTGTAGCAGTTCTGGTGGAAGTCGGAGAATAGGCGGCAGCGGATTGAGCAAATCCCTTATCCATACCTGCGGCTCATCCTCAAAGCGCTCCAAGTTGCGGATCAAGCGCCGGCAGTATGCCCGCTTGTGTGCTTTTGCCTTGCCACTTTCTGGGAGAAGCGCCAAGGTATAGGTACTTACTGTGTTCGCTTTGTTCGCCGTCGTCTTCACCAATGGTACTGGTGCTTCGTTGTCGTCGGCCTCGTCGAAGCGCGTCAAGCGATTGTGACAACGTCTTTTCTCGTAAATCTCGAGATCATATTCCTTGTTCGTTCGGCTGTTCCTGGGAACCATACGCAGGTAGGCGCGCAGGTCTTTAGCGGACTTCTTGATGCGTACCATGGCTGCAGCGCGCTTATGTGATGTTGCGCGAGTTTGTAACAAGCTAGATAAGGTGAGTACGCTGGGCGCTGAAATCCAGACTCGAGGTCGAGGCGGAAGTGAGCTTCGAAGTCGGCTCAGGTCAGTGCATGAGTCAGCTGAACCAAACGGTGTGCGTGTTACATCAAATCTGCAGGACCGTTGAACGGCAAGTGAAATGCAGGTGGTACAGACAATCATTGCTTGAGCTATAACAATAGTCAATAAGCCATAAGGCCGTGGTCAGGTCATCAGGTCGTAATTCATCAAGCTCCAGCTCTTTGCTTGTTGCCTCGAATGGAGCCCTACTCAGTGCAGGCTTAGCGATAGTGGTATCGTTCATCACTCTCAAGGCTGGAACTTCGCTTGGGTCGACTCTTGCTTCTAAAGCGCGCAGTAGCACCTCTGCTCATCGACCTCAGCCTGTCGCGGATGCCAGTCCTGCCATCACGACCAGTCATTCGCACGTCGTCCATGTCGTGACCAGGAGGAGGATACCGGCCAGCAGGAACGTACCCATCGTCTAAGCTTCTCCGCTTGAAGACTTTTTCTCCCTTGCGCTTTTCATAGTGCCTCTCGGCTGCTCCAGAAGCTATGGCGCCTAACACAGCACCTCCAACGGTACCAAGTGCGCCATCTGCGAACTTGTGGCCAAGTAGAGCTCCTGCAGCACCTCCTAACAGCTGTGCGCCCAGCCCTCGTTCGCCCTCAGACTGCCCGAAAACGTCCCGACCGCCCTTCTTGGGGTCGGAAGGGTACCGCAGCGCCCTTTCTCTCAAATCATCTTCTGAGTATCTCCTGCTGCGCCTGCGCCTTCTTCTATCGTAATCCCTGTCGTAATCCCTGTCATAGTCTCTTTCATAGTCCCTGCCATAATTCTGGTCGTAATCCCTGCTGTAGTCCCTGCCGTAGTCCCTGCCGTAGTACTCTCTCCCATTGTATTGACCGTTCTCGTCGTCGTAATAGCCCTCGTCGTAAGGCGGTCTGCGCCCATACGCTGAGGGTGGTCTGTTGTTATGAGTGTAAGCTCTCTGTTGTTCGTCGTACTCGCGCCACCCAGCATCAGCCTTGGCCTCGTCGTACGGGCTTAGCATCATGTTGCCAGCCTGCGGCCGAGGCTCGGAGGGCGCATAGGGTTGGTCGGAGTAGTCTCTGTCTGAGAAGCCTCTATCTGAGTCGCCATCTTTGGGTGGTGGAGAGCGGTAGTTGTGGTGTTCGCGCGAGTCTCCACCATTGGCTGGCACACGGTTGAAAGATGCGTAGCTGTCCTGGTAGGGTACATAGCCCGCCTCCCTGTGCGGTTGTGCTTGCGGGGCTTGCTGGGATCGATCGTCGTAGCCTGATGCATCGGAGTAGGCATTGTAGTAGCCTTGTCCTGGCGGAGGACGGCCGTTGGCGTAGTCTCCTCGCGGTGCTTGAGCCATGATCGTTGTTCAGGTGAGCGCTCCTTACCGCATTCCTACTTACAGATCACGAATACTGGCTCTTCCCCTGGCCGTATATGTTCCGGAACACTGGCGTGTGCAGTGTATGCTAGATGACGTACAGTCTAGTATGCAGTGCAGGAAAGCAGCGTGGCGCTTAACGAGAAGCGCGATTGGATGGCGGAGGATGAAGATCCGTCATCCTCTCTTCCCATCTTCCTGGAGCCCAATGTCGTGGCATGCATTTGTTCGTTGTCGAAGCCTTGAGATGAGCAAGATGCGAAGATAGCATGTGCAAATCTGTCTGGTTGGATCGCCGTGATGCCAGTCTGTGCATATGTATACCAGCATCAAGGCTGTTCATGAGTCCCGCCGAACAAGTCCGGCCTCCGCAGACACGGGCATGAGTACCGTGATGAACATACAGTATGAGCAGCTGGCCTGATGATGGCATTAAGCTGGCAACATAACTCAATTTCGAGGTTGTTGAAATCTTTCCCGCTTCCTCCGAACATTCACTCAAGTCCCTTCACTCTCGCCTTTCCCTCCCTATGGGCGCGGCGTCTCCAATATGATAGCACAGCACATATTGGAGTACGCAGCATGGATCAGACACCACAGCCTCGATATCCGAGGCCAAGCATGCGGAGAAGGAGATTGAGTACAGACATCCGCTAGTTTCTTGTCGTTCTCGGCCAATGAAGGCGTTGCTATCGCTATGCAGATCGATCTGGTTGTGATTTGCCTTCGACACGAAACATTTCTTCCATGTCAGAGCGACAACCAGAGAGCGCATTAATCCGACATATGTCGCTCCTCCAAGCTTCACGCAAGCATCGCGGAGCCGCACCTTTTTCCAAGCTTAGCATCGGCCCAGCCAGTATCGCGGTGCCGTACCTCACTTGCGCTCTCTCCCGCAGCACTGGCCGAACCTTGCGAGCTCCAATGCCATTCACGCGTCCCCTCGGTCTGTAACAGCGAGGCCTCGGCATCTGGCTCTCCATAGGAAACGGAGCAGTACGACTAGGGAAGGCTAAGGTGCTGGACGCACGCGAACGTTCATACACCTGGCTTCTTTAGACAAGATCAGACACACCTCCGCGCGCCAAGCACGTCATGTATGTATTCTTCGCACTGTGCGAGCTCGCGAACATGGTCGTGATGTCACGTAGAGTAGATCGACAATGAGCATACAACTATGGCTTGGGATATACCCAAGTCCGAACTGCAGACCAGCGCTCATCAGCCCTTTCTTCACACCTATATCCCCTCGCTCCAACGTTCATCCAGCGACCTACAGAAAAGATGGCGATCAGGGGTGTCAATGGTTTCCTCCTCTTCGGCGCAGCTTTGGCTCAAGTGCCCATTGTCACCCAATTTCCTGTGACGACTCAGGTATAGATGTTTGTGCGCTCTGAATCAGACTGTGCTAAGTAATCTACTGCCAGACAAGCTTCGCGCCGGCACCTGGTTGTACTGCTGGAGCTTCAACCGAACAGTTTACAGTCAACTACAACGTATGCTTAACCCTCAGGGCATTACGATGAGACCTAACTCCAGGCCAGTTCGAGTCAGCCACACCTGGTGATCCGATCACTGCAATCACCCCGATCGACGTCTACAACCTGCTCAACTTTTCACACATCAACTATGTCAACACAGATCCGGACTTCGATGGCAACCACCTTGGTTTGGCTCCGCACACCTATCCTGATGCCGCTACATTCGGGGCTGGTACCAACACTTTGCTGGGACAGACACCGATGATCACAGCAGGCTATATTGAGTCGACCCTTACATCGTTCACTCCAAGGTCCTTCTGGTACGGCTGTGTCCTGCCGAGTCCCTACACAGCAGGCTCATTGCCCAACACATGCAACAGTATGTATGCTTTGCTCGAATGAGTGTCAACATTCTAGCTGAACTCTCGCAGTCACAGCTACGGGTTTTGGGAAGGGAGGCAACCAGATTGCCAGCCAAACCTTCACTTTCGTGGCGAATGGCAGCGTGATACAGGACCAGACTTATGGTATATTTAAAGGGTTCGACAACATCTACAGCCTGCAATTCAGTGTCTCCGACAACTTTGCTGGTGAGTTCGGAAAGAAAAAGGTCGTTAATAAAGAATACTAATGACTGGAAAGCTGCTGCATTGATCGACAACTTCATTGCTACCCTAACGCAGCCAGCCTGTGCTCCATATTACCTTGGCAGCTACAACAACGGAACCTAGAGAGATGGAATGCACTATACAATATGCTCACCATAAATGTGCGGGAAAGCACTGATATTTATGACCATGGTAAGAAGACAGTCTCGGCCTTGCTGAATGCGTTGCGGAAATCTGTTGAACAGCTGCAAGCACAACTTTGAAGATAAAACACATCCAGCAGTTTCACATCATCTTAAACAGATATCAATCTTCTCCAAGTCATACCACGGCTTAGACCAGACCTCCCTCGGTTATACCTTCTCCCCAGCCTCTTCAAGAATCCTGCGGCTATTCTCTTTCGCTTCGTCCGAAGTGTCTGCACCACCATCAGCAAACCACTAAGTCAGCATAGGTGAGTTGTCTTACTTGGATTACTCAAGGTAGCCTTGTGTCCACCCAGCACGTTGCCCTGTCCGCCCATTCCCGCCGCAGGAGCATCTTCGCCCTTCTTGCCATAAAAGGCGTCTTCACCACCGAGTCGCTCGAGCTCCTTTTTACTGTTCTGCTTGGACTCCTCCGAAGTGTCTATACACGAGAATATCAATATACGGAACCTAGGAAAAGGGCAGTGGACCTCGTACTGGGATTGCTTAGATTGGCCTTGTGGCCGGTAGCCTGATTACTACGATCTTCCGGGGTGGACATGATGTATACAGTGTGATGAGAAAATTTGGCGTGGGAAAGATGTATTACTTGGAAGTGAAGGCTTTCATCGCACCCAGCTATATATTGGCAATAACAAGAACCGAGAACTCATGAGATGTCGTTGTTATGATGCTCTAATGAGGTAGTATCTGTCTTGCTGCTGTGGTGACGCGTAGATGTCCCTCACTACAGTCACAACCCACACTTGCTCCATGGGGAAGAGCGGAGAATGCTTCCCGATACGAGCTAAGAGACAACATATCACTTTGCAAAGTGTTCAATGGTTGTCCCGAACTTTTTTGGTTCGTGCCCCGTTATTGCATCTATGCACAAAGCGATCATCAATCCAAGCATCACAAACATCAGACGTGGTCACGTCAGGACTTCCGACATATCAGCTTGCTGATCGTCGCCTGCCGAGATCAGGTTGCAGCAGCTCCTGTATGCTGCATGCGTGCTGATCCGGCATCCAGGAGCCAAAGGCAAGGCACAAAGCGCACGGTTTAGTATGCGAAACAGCCTTTTGGTACACATAACTCTTCGTGCTTAGCCGACAGCAGGAGGCTTATTCCATCTGAGCTTCCATATGCCATAATTGTCATCAGAGCACCAATGCTATATTCTGTCGCACAAGCCTTTCACACGCATTGTTCTCTCCCAACGGCACGAGCCTCAATCATATTTAACCCGTTCACTACCATTCTCACGATCAACGCGAGCTTGCAAATCGGTCGCGTTTTCCTTTGAACTCAGAAACAAGGCTGTTCTACAAGGATTAGAAGCGAGCACAATGCTAGGACAGCTAGCCGTGCCGTGCATGCCTAGCAAGTGTCTATTTCTCTACCTTCGAGCTTTCCAGGTGAAGTCGATGCGGGCGAGTAGTAGCATCGGCTGCTCGGACTGACTCGTTGGTCGGTCGACGTTACTCTTGCCGCGAGTGCTGTCTTGGATTTCTGCTATGAGCGGCGTTGGAAGGCATCATGGGACATAGCCCGAACACGGTATGTAGACTGAGGATGACGATGAATAATTGCCAGTTTGAATGCCACTCGCAGGTCGAGTTTGTGCACGGAGTGTGCTTCAATCGAAGCGCGGATTCCGTGGTCGGCAAGGACTATCGGCCTATTTAGTGTGTGATGAATCCGGCGAGGAAAATCACAGTGCAGATATGCGCTTCGACAATAAATCCACGAGCGTCAGAGTGGCACCGAGGCTCGATATAGTGCCGTCTGTCTCATCATCCCTAGTCTGCAAGGCTCTATAGCGGAGCAAATCGCTCTTCATCCAGCCGTGTCTCCTCGACCCAGCTTTCTTTGACCCAGTCCTCGGTCACTATCCGAGGTAACTTTGCCCAGGACGCTATAGTCCTGCGAAAGTCCGCAAGATTTTTGCTCCCTTGCAAGACTACTATATGTGTAATTCTATCCTCTTCCAACTTCTTCGCAACATCACCGCCAGCAAACTCATACAGCCGCACACTCTCTCGTGGGACATCGTCTTCGAAGTAGGAGTTTGTTCCACGAAACATGAGTGAAGGCAGCGCATCCAGCTCATGACCGTGCTCATTAACCTGCGCGAGTACTTCGTCGGCATCATAGCCATCTCCTGCCTTTACCGGCATCCGTTTGCATAACGCAAACAGGCCTTCGAGTGTGATGTCACGAGCATAGCTGTCACCGTACTCATCGATATTGTCGTCAAACTTGCCTTGGTCCGCGGAGTGAGTGAATTCCAGGTGGTGCGGCTCAAGTGGAAGCAATATGCTGCTTCTACCACTATCAAGCTCGCTCTGCTTGATGCAGTCGAGTAGCCAGCTCGGCTTTATGATGTTGCGGTTGTCATTTTTCTTGACCGACGCAACCTTCACAACATTCCGATCTGCAACGAGAATGGTGCGAGGGTCATGGTGAGATGCAACAATGTTGCCTCCATTGGCCTTGACAAGCTGTTCAAGCTCGGCCTTCGTCTTTTTGATGGGCTTAGGGGCCTCGGTCATGATGGAAAAGGTCAATCCTTCGAACACTTTTGTTGCAGGGCCAGCATAAGGCGTCCTTAGCTCGCCTTCCTCCTGTCCTTGGATGATAAGCTCCTTCTTTTGCTTCTTCGAGACGCGCCTGTTCTTTCGTGATTCGTCGATCTTCATCTTCTTCTCCTCTTGCTCAAGCTCGGCCTGTTTCTTCAGGTCCATGAACTCATCAAATGACAACGCTTGGTGCCAGGCCTTATCTGTTCTTAGTCTCTTGAATCTCGGAAAACGCAAGGTAAGATTGCAGCCAAACTGGTCAGAAGGGCCGACCGAGGCAGCTTTGGCGCTCACAACGAATGAGTCTTCGGGCTTGATCCAGACGTCTGGCCTCTCGTACTGTTTAGCGCCCCCGCCGAGCACAATCCAATCGCTCGGAGGCTTCCTCCTGTCCCAGTCGTTCCATTTACCTTCCGTCATGTGCCGTATTTGCGCATAATCGCTGGCACTAAATCCCCCGCCGACTTTGAAAAACGACAAGGTCTTTTGGGGATTGACGTCTGGTTGCATCTCCTTGAATTGGCTGGGTAGATAAAGCCCGCAGAGGAAGCTGCTCAGTCCGCCGCCGCGTTTGCCAGAACCATAGTAGCCACCAACGACGACGCAGTCGAGAGACTCTCCGAATTCTGTCATGTATTCGGGCTTCACCTTGATCCAGTCATCATTCCGCGCATTCAGGTGATAAATCGAACGAGGATTCTTGAGCACCAGGCCCTCACTCGCATCGGCCACCACTTCTCGTAGATACTCATCAACCGCTGATGCGGACCTCTCTTCTTTGTATTGATGTATTTCGATGCGGCGATGGACATCCTTGATGCTTCCGGCCAGTGCTTTTCGACGATCGCGGAGTGTGTACTGTGTCAAGTCCTTGTCGTTGAGGAACAGACAATCAAAAACTTTGAACAACGGCCGATTCCCGCCCGCAAAAGGGTTTTGCTGCTCGGCAATAGCAGCTGTCTTTAGAGTCCCGAAGCCCACGATGGCATCTTCTTTTGCGTCCCACGTAATCATTTCGCCATCCAGGATGATGTTACGCACTCCTGGGTCAAATGCGTCCTTGATGTGGCGTGTCAGGGCAGAATTGTCGTCCTCAAAGCCACTACCGTACAGGTAGGTGTAGTCTTTCGCCTTGCGCGACCAGAATCCAAATTTCACACCACCCGGATGGTTCTCGTCTTCCACCACGTGCATTTGCATCCGCTCCCCGTCAAGCTTCTCTTCGATCCAAAAGACAGGGTCCTCTTCTGTCGCGCCCATTTTCGCGACCATCTGCTCCGTCGAGCGCATCTGGAAGGCAGCGAGTTGCGGCTGAAAGCATTGCATCAGACATATTCCGCGGCTGTCACCTTCCAAATGCACTTCAGGATCGTATAGCTCCCAGCAGACTCGCCTCAAGCTACTGGAGATATTGAAAAGGTTCTCGGCATCGGAGTGCCAGATCTCGAAGAAGGTCTTCTCTGTAGCACCTACCTTCATCTGGCGAAGGATGATGCGGACGAGCCACATCATTTCTTCTGCGTTCATGCGGCTGTAGAACTCTTCCAGGATTGGCAGCTGATTTTCTTCCTTCTGCGCCACTGCCAATCTGTCAAGGCGCTCATTGACTTCGGCGATGCTCATATCGCCAGGTTCTGTTCGCATGGGACGCTTGCTGATGACATCGAAACAGCGACCTGGGAAGTCTCCGGCCATGGCTCTAGAAGAGCCTGTGCCAGGTTGCTTCCAGTGGGTAAGACTCTGGGCGTCGTCACTGTTCTTGTCGATCTTGATAATCTTGATGAGAATCTTGGCAATAGTCATCTCCTTGAGACCGTACATGCCTCGATCACGGTCCTTCTCAGGAATAATGAGTCGCATGGCTGGGTAAATGTCGTTGCCGACCTCTTTTCGCCATCGTCCTATAAATCTATCGATGATGTGTCTCCGGATTTCGTTGGGAGCCTGGCTGGCACCGCCATGAGGGCCCAGCTTTTTGCGAGCAACTGCTGGTCCTGACGGTTTCTTCTTGTTGTCGTTGAGAGGGTTAAACAGGGTGAGGAAAAGATCACGGAATGGCAAAGTTTTCGAGTGGTTGTGAGGGCGATTGGGGTACTTCTCATCCAGTTCTTGCTCCGTCATGGTGCCCCGTCCATACATCATCTTCTCCTCTTCAGATGCCTCTGGGCTTTGCATCTCGATGTCGCGCGGCGCCATGGTGAGGCGCGCGTGCGATGCAACAGCTTCGAGGGGGGACGTGAGGAGGTGGAACGTATCATTTGCGCGCCTGGAATTGTAAGGGGAGAATGGGTGGAGAAGGAGAGAAGGAGAGCTACCTGTGGGAGTGACTGCAGGCAAGTGAGTGGTGGTGGTGCATTCGAGGTCGTCAGGCATCAGGCATCAGGCATCAGGCATCAGATCAGGCATCTTGTCCAGGCATCACACCCCTCGCCAAGCCGCCGAGGCGCGAGACGGTGTCCCGGCGACGTGAAACCCGAGACGACTGCTGACCGGCGCGCGGACGGAGGCACAGGATGTCTGGGAGCTGGAGCTGGCGTGGTGCGGCTGTTATTGGAGGGAGAGGCGTGAGTCTGTATCTGTGTCCGTGTCTGGCCTGAAGCACGCTTGTCGCGCCTATTCCGATTCTATTGTCCTTGCTACGGTAATTCCAGCTGGTGCACCTCGATGATGATAATGGTGGAGCGGACTGCCTCTCGCACTTCTCTATGCGCCTCCTGCTCCCTCCATGGGCCACCCGCATCCACCGTCCAGAGCTTCTTCCATCACCAGCGTCGACACCACCACTTCCTCCACGACCGCCTCCCAGCAGAATGCTGCTCTGCTTGGGGCCAGCTTGGCTTTCGGCCGCCCACCGCCGCGAGAACGGGCACCCGCGCAGACGTACGTAGGAGGGAGCAACGGCAACGGTAACGGCGCTCTGTCGGCTGCAACCACTGCGAATAGCCTGAGATCTCCAAGACCATCGCCTGCGCCTGCGCCTGTGACGGCATTGTCAGTGGACAGCGAAGTCGTGAAAGACAAGATGCCGCAGCAGGAGGGGCCCCGGATGCACACACGCTCTCCTTCTCAGCAGGCTGCGGTATTGGCAGCAGCTCGCGCAAAGCCAACCGCCGCCATGGGCCCCAGTATGAGGCATAGTGATACTGCATACAAGGCTGCAAACAGCGTCAGGACTCGCAAAGGGACCATCGACAGACCCGCCGTTGCCCCCAAACCGAGGCGGCTCAGCGAGCACTCCAAGAAGGACAGCAACGCATACACGACCGAATCGGATAAGCCAACGGACAGCACACCTATTGCTCCTACCACTTCTCTCGTCCATCTTTTCGAACAGAGGCTGCAAGCTGTGGATCGTTCCACCCCTGCAACAAGACCAGAGCCGATCGTGGTCAAGCCAAGTCGAGAGCTGTCCTTGAAAAGCCCAAAGCCCTTGAAGTCTGGTGGCATCACGTCCATGTTTCAATTGGAATTGGAGCGGGCCAAAACGCACGAGCATGTCAAGTCGGTGTCAGATAAGCAGGATCGATATGATTCGGTGCCAGACACGCATGAGGTGAACTCATCCGACGACTCTTTTGCGTCCGCTTCCGAAGACCTGAATAGTGACAGGACATCGCCGAGTTTTCCCAGGTCCGGTACAAGAGCGATGAGTCAGTCACCTTCACACGCACTGAAGGCAAACTTGCAACAGAAAAGACAGCCGCCGCAGCATTCGCCATCGCCAGTACGCAACGCTTCTAGTCGCCCTGTCCCCATCCAACAGCCAGCACGACCAAGCAGTGCAGTGTCTGAAGCCTTGTCAGTGACCTCGGCACCTTCCCTCCGAAGCATACCAGCTCAGTTCAATCAGGCCCATCCTCGGCGAATGACGCCTTTGCGCACTGGGGATGATCTCGCCAACGCCCTGGTTGCTTCAAGTCTCGCCTCTTCTCGAGCACCCAGCCCAACCAGGCTCGAGCCGCCGCCTGTGCCAAGTCGCAGGAAAAGGTTACATGCGCATAAACTCCCTTTTTCGCGTACGCCCAGTCCTGTGAAGACCGGCATGCTGCATACGCTACGCAATTACGATGGTGCATCATCGTCCGAACCGGAGGATGAAAATCATCCTTACCGTAAGCACCAGAAGAACCGACTCATCCGCAAGCATCCAAACAAACATCACGAAGGTGAACGGAAACGCTGGCGAGATGCAATCACTGAGCGTGAGAGAAAGCGTTACGAGGGCGTGTGGGCTGCGAACAAGGGATTGAATTACTCATTCACGTATGAAGAGCAAAATCTCTTCCGAATACAGCCAAACCATCCGCATGTGCAGGAAATTCAGGCGGCTGTAATCGATCAAGTATCCAATATCGTAACACGGGACATATGGAGCAGATCTCGGTTACCGCAGCCGGTCCTGGAAACAGTCTGGGATCTGGTCGATAACGATTGTGTCGGCCGGCTACAGAAGGAAGAGTTTGTGGTTGGCATGTGGCTCATTGATCAGCGCTTGAAAGGACGGAAACTGCCGGTGAGGGTGAGTGAGAGCGTCTGGGCCAGCGTAAGGACCATTGGCATCAAAGTACGGAAGAAGGCATAAGGAGCATCGATTGTAGTTTTCACTCGGCAAGCATTACCTCGGCGTTGGCAATAGAGAGAAGGGACCGGAAGTCGACGATACCCATTGTGCGCCCGCAGGACAGATGTATCATGTGAGTGTAGCCTATGTTTTTGTGTACAGTGGTATTGAAACAACTTGAGGAGCAGCTGCTTGGACGAAATGACGTTGACGGATTCCCAGGGTCCCTTCTTTTCTGTGTTCAGGCTGAACATTCCTTACCTATGATAGCTGGGAAAACAAGGGTAGTGCAGTAGTGGCACTCATCGGGCCCCCTCGAAAACCTTGTGATTCCACGGGATGGTAAGCGTTCTGACCCGCCAAGAAGTGTCGTGTGAGCTTCGGGCACCACAAACTACATCAAGCTTT
Source organism: Pseudocercospora vitis (assembly GCA_026120125.1). Taxonomy (NCBI): domain Eukaryota; kingdom Fungi; phylum Ascomycota; class Dothideomycetes; order Mycosphaerellales; family Mycosphaerellaceae; genus Pseudocercospora; species Pseudocercospora vitis. The sequence continues at coordinate 297,094 of JALRML010000013.1, read as the reverse complement.
ACATGACCAACCTGCGGCTAGTGCTAGATACTCATACCACACACCACACGCGAAGACCTCTTTCCCCTCAGTTCCTCCAAACGCTGCCACATCCTTCCATCGCACATCATGCCAACATGACTTCACAGATGTCTATCGTTCAGCTTGCGAAGTCCATCTACGAGAGCGCTTGTCTCATCGAAAAGCAAGCAAAAGCCAATGGCGTGCCGGAGCCACTATCTGCCGACGACCACTGGTCTCTCGCGACAGAAACAAATGATGCCGTCACCAAACGAGCGCAGGACAATCTGGTGAGCCACTGCCTTCCGATCAAAGCAGCTGCTACCACGCTAAATGTGTGCCCAGCTTCAACAAACCCACCTTCTGCACCACATGGTCAAAGGCCCTTTGCCTGTTCTAAGGGCCCTTGGATCTGCTCACCTAGATGTGATCGGACTCGCGTTTATACAACGCCACGAAGTATACCAAAAAGTGCCCCTCGATGGCAGTATCTCGTACGAAAACTTATCATCACAATGCTCGGTCCCTCTGCCACTAATCAGAAGAGTCCTCCGCCTAGCCATGACGAACTTCGTATTCGCCGAAGACTCCAGCGGTCATGTCACACATTCGGTGTTGTCCAAATTCTGGCGTGAGAATGCCCACTTGCAGAGCCAGATGCAATCCAATATCGACGAAGGCTGGCCAGCTTCAATCAAGACCGTTGACGCAATCTCGGATCCTATTGGGGTGGAGGATTCGATCAAAAGCGGCTGGGGCTTAGCGAACAATGCCACAATGCCTTTCTTCCAGGAACTCGACTCCAATCATCCGGAGCGAGCTGCGAAGTTTGCGAAGTTGATGGTGCATATGGCCAACTTCGTGACATCTAAGCCGACAGTTCAGAATTACGAGTGGAAGGCATTGCCTGCCACTGCGAAGGTTATGGATATCGGTGGAGGCAAAGGAGGTGTCAGCATAGCTCTTGCTGAAGCTTATCCTGGATTGAATTTTGTGGTTCAGGATCTTCCTGAGACTGTGGCGCAGGGTGAGAAAGAGACACAGTCGCTTCCCGAGGCAGTCAAGGCAAGGATCAGCTTTCAAGCTCATAATTTCTTCTCGCCACAACCGCAGCTAGACGCCGATGTGTTTTTCTTCAGAGCTATATTCCACAACTGGACTGACAAGGATTGCATGAAGATACTACAGTCTCTGATACCAGGATTGAAGAAAGGTGCGAAGGTGGTCATCCAGGACCCATATCTTCCCGAACCGGAAATGGTTGGGTCGTGGAAGTTCAGGGAAATGCTGTAAGCGCTCTGATGGTTCTCATGGGCGAAGCTGACGTGTTTAAACAGATCAAATTCTATGCGCATGATGATCCTTTTCAACTCCTATGACCGGACTGAAGAGGAATGGAAGGTTCTCCTTCGCCGAGCGGATGAGAGATTCAAGCTGTCCTCATTCAAACGACCTGACCAGCAGCCAGTTGCTACCAATATGTGTATGATAGAGATCACGTGGGATGGGTAAGCAGAACTTGCTGGACTCCGCTCTGAATGACGTGAGCTCTTCTTCCAACAAGAGACCACGGCACCTCGTGTCCACGACTACGAAACCATGGCTCGTCTATCCTGGATGAGGTAAGATTCTGGTGAGGTCTCAGACATGTCTCTGAAGGTTTTTCTCGCGCTTTTATGGATCAAGCTCTGGGCGCAAGTGTAGAATGACTGGGACAATGCGATGTCTTCCCAACTTTGTCTGTACCACTACAGGCGCCGCTGGGAGCTTGAACAAATATAACTCTCATAGAACCTGGTTATTCCGGCAATGCTTAGCCGCTCATGGCTAGACGATCCGGGACGCGAAGAGTCACTCAAACTGCCCAAGTATGTTGTTGGCAAAGGTGGTCAAATACTAAAGACAGCACAGGCAACCAACGCCTCTGCACCTTGGTTGTTCAAGGTACTTCTTCCAGGACTCCCATTCTATGCCACCATGGCCTCGCAGCTTCGAACTTGAGTGAAGACAAGAGAGCGTATACCCACATACACAAATCACTCCGCCAGGTTTCAGCCAGTGCCTCTCAGAATGCATAGATATTGCTCAACACCGGATCGGGCACCGTGATCCTCACCAAGCCCCCTCAATCGAAGCTGGACAGTGTGAGAGAGATATCAAGGCCTCCTTTGTTAATTCTCCACCAGAAGCGCAGGACCGAGGTGGGCAGCCTTTCCAGACGGAATCGGTATGGCCAGTGGAATCGAATGTGCAGATGCTGCACATGTGAGATGTTCAGAGGTAACAGACAGAGGACAGCAGCCATAGGTGTATGAACTTGAATACAGACCACGGAAACACACCAATGGAGGACATCAAGCACGTCAAAGGAGGGTGAAGACCGCATAAGTGGAGACCAAGGTACTCCTGTTTGACGAAAATGGAGCCCAAGCCTCCTTTCCATGTTGCCAAAGATCTAAGACGCGTTGAAACACTGAAGTCGTAGCTGTCGACTTGGATCGGAGTCGAACAGGCAGAGTCTTCCAGGTGAACGCTCGGAGGGCCATGCGAGACTCACTTAGCCAAGTCGGCTTCTCTTTTGGAAGGATGAGCGCACGATAATGGGCAAGCCGTATCCGCCCCAGCTTCCACTCTGGGCGAGAGTCGAATAAGCGAATTTCTCTCGAATGGGGTCCCATTAGGACAGAGACGGAGAACTACAAGCGCAGAGATCGAGATCACAGTACTTGTGTCAGTGGACAACAGAAGTTATTGACGGTATTCTACATGGAGGTTTTTGACTACTTAATTCTGTACAGGAGGCTAGTCTCTCGGTCCCATTTCTCAGCCCCCTTTGCACTGAATCTGGCAGCAATTGGATCTCAATCAGTCATGCCTTCCTCTCGGTCTGATGCTCCGCTTCAATCGACCTAGTCTCTATTCACTCTCTGCTGGCTTCTCGCTGTTCTCGCCGGCCTTCTTCTCGACATCTTCCTCTCCGCTTTTCTCCAAGTCAAACAATTCGTCGAACCCAAGAGGACTCCGGGACAACGCGCGCTGTGGATCCCCCATTGGCTCTGGAGGCTCGTTCCAGTCGGGTTGCGTGTTCTCTGAAGGAGCAATGGGTGCAGCGAGGAAATCGTGATAAGAAGGGTGTCCTCGCTCCCATGGCATCGGAGCAGCTGGAGGATTTGGCGACTCGGCGAAGTTGAAGGAGTCGGAGGTGCGAGTGAATGCAGGGCCACCGAAGGCATTCCGTACCTTATTCAAGGAGGTACTGGCGTTAGGATTTGGCGGCATCGGGTATCCAGAGAACGGCGGAGCAGTTGACAACTCCGTATCGACGGTCTTTTCCACGGCTTGCTTGCTCTTCCGACGGCTTGGAGTATTAGGTTGTTTCTTCGTCGGCGTCAGATCGTAGGTCCCAGTCGACTTGCGCTTCTTCGGCGTGCTCTTGGGACCTGGCAGTGGAACAGTCTGCTGCTGTGGAGCCTGCTGCGGCTGTGGCGGACCGCCAACCTGGACGGGCATTGGTGCCATAGCGAGACCCGGGACAGACTCCTTGGAGAAATTGGGAGGAATCACTGCCATGCCTTGGGACATACTTTGGGGTGGAGTAACCGCGGCCCTGCCCTCTTCGCAGAGTCGGACGTGCTTCAGGAGATCGCCTGCGTAGCATTGGCGATGTTGATTGCAGGCACAAACCCACACAGCGCCCTTTGCAAAATGCTGGCAGTGGGTGACGATTTCCTCGAAGCTCGGGCTCACCAGGTTGCAGGCTGGGCACTTCCAGAGAGACATGGTATTGTCTTCAGGCAACGGCGACAGCGAATGCTCTGCTTGACGGCTGCAAAGGAGTTAGCATGGGTGAACTGAGGCCGTCCTGTATGACAACTACCTTTCTCCTTGATCCGCGACCCTCTGCTCTTCCAAGTGAAATCTTCTGGCGGCCGACGGCGACGATGGTATTGGTACGGTACAGCAGCTTCTAAGGAATCAGTAGGGGCTCATCGGAAGGTGAACTGCGGCAGCTGCTTACATTGTGTCTGGTGGCCGACACTGTCCTTGGTGGTGGTGTAGAGGCGAGACTGGACAACAAACTCGAAATGTGTGTGTTGATGTGGCGCGAGTCTGCAATGACTAAACCTCGTGAGTGAAGCTTGGCTTCATGTAGCGACATGTAAGTGAAGTTCACGGATGTGCTCATCGAGATTCACCTGCTCATGCCGAGTCCTCTCTGGGCGGGCTCCGTTCAGATCTTGCGGTGCTCGATAAAGAAGTTAACCGTGGACCATATACTGTCGTTGATGGTCGAACATATGTCTTGAAAAAATTGCTCGACTGCATGTTGCTGGACATAGTGGTGTGTTATGCAATCGAACTATTGCTGAAAGTGGAAGATGTCCTATACCCTCGACAATTGCAAGTATAGCTATATCGAAGTATATGCGATATGGGCATATAAGAGTAGTAATAGCTTGCAGAGTTTCGTGTGAAGAGCTGGCAGTCTCGCGCTCGAGGCTGGGACGGCCTCGAATAGACTCAAGGTATAATACTCCGAAGAAGGGCGAGAAACAGCCTGAAGCAAAATATTAGCGTCCATTGCTTTGGGTTAGAGACTCCTAAAGTCACAACCTGTACGCCGGCATGGCATATCACAATCGACTGTTTGCCGTAGCCTCTGGAAACGATGTTCATAGGTTCTGAGATCTCTCAGGGGCTAGCTGCAGGACTTAATTTCTATTCCGCCAGCATTTCATGCTGTTTGCAAAGCTTCTAGTAACAAAGAAACAAATGGCCTCCAAGAAAGGGTATTGATTGCCTCTCGTGTGCTCTCCATCCAGCTGAAATAACTGAAAGAACCATACTGCCTTCTCTGGCAATTCCCCACGACGATCGCCAGAGTCGCGCTGAAGGTAGTGGATAAGTCGCGTACTCTTTTCGGCACCAATAATCCGTTTGCCTTGCTCGATTGAAGTAATAGACTTAGATGCTCAGACGATGGCACAGCCCACCGTTGTAACGCCCTCCCACTACAAGATCTGATCTCAGTATCCTCGTCAGGATAAGAAATGACCACGCCCTCAGCAATATCAACCCTCTTCAAAGCATTCTCGACGCCATTGCCCACAATCGTCTTCGACAATTCCATCGCGAGTGTTTCGGCGCACGATTTGTATGTCGATATTTGCAAAAGAGGCCTAGCGAGCCGGCAGAGCAGAAATTGCAGTGTCTGATTGCACAACATGCTGCTGGACTGCCAATGGCAAGAAGATCCCATGAGCATCGTGCTCCGGCCAGGACGCCCAGTGTGAATTCAGGCCTGCACCAGAACTCACATCTTTGCTCCGGCTCCACTACTGTCAAAAGATCCTAGTATGCTTGCTGCTCGAGGTACTTTGACCCATCTCTCGCACTCGTGAAAATGTGGCCTCCACTTTCCTGCGCTCAGCACATTCTACACGCTTATTCATCTACTCAGCTGGTGTATAGTGCATCTAGTGCATTTAAGCAACGTGACACATAGTATGCAGTGATCAAATCCAAGAGGGTTGATGGTTAGTGTACTCCAGCTACCTTAAAACCAACACTATACCCGTCCCTATGCAATCCGATATTTGAGACTCCGGATGCTCCTTCACAAGAGAGGAATCTGCCCAGGGTAGAGTTCGATTGTCTAGGGCTGGATCACTAGCACCACGCATATGTCGTCCCTTGTGATCATGAATGACTAAGGGAGTTCAATTCGATAATTCGATACTTGGCTTCTCAATGACTGAGTTCTGTTTCTGCCGGTCGATCAAGTATCTGATGAGGTGGAGAGCCTTGCCATTGAAGGTAAGTGTGCATACGCGGACGCTCTGTTCGTCGACATTGTCCAAGGCCTTTTCAGGACGGTTGAGCGTCCGGACGATGACAGCAGTCAATAAGTCCTCGCGGCAGATCTCGATTCGGGACTGTTGCGGAACGGATGTGCCCTCGTTCTTTGACGCCGTCGATAGCATGTCTGTTACACTGGTTATGAGTGGCCTTGTTCATGTGCTGCAGTGGGCGTTCAAGGGGTGGGAAAGTGAACAAGAAGGGCGTAGCACATCATCATAATGGGCCTCTGCATAGCGGCGGCGCTCCTGCTTTCTTCATTCTCAGTGATTTTCTTACTCTACACTTCAACAGTCCTCCCCTCCTTCGAGCTCAGCTTAGCCAGCTCGATAATTTGCAGCACGTCCTTCGCCTCCTCAGCCTTGACCGGCACCTCGCCCTCGCCTCTGATCGCTTTCGCAAAGAGGCGATAGTACTCAACATAAGTGGCAGGCGTTATCGTAGGATACTTTTGCACAATAGGTGTGGCCTTCTCGCTTTCCACAGTGATAAGTGTTCCATAATGGCTTTCTGGGTCGACGCCGAAATCCGGGTGGCCAGGGCCAATATTCTCCTTGCGAAGCTGGTCTTCTTGCCTATCGAGATGGAACTACATCGCAGCCGCATCAGCTATCCTAATTAGAGAAACAAGCATACATGGACGCAACATACCTTTTTGAAGCTACCTTTCGTGCCTCTTACCCAGTACCGCAGCTGCTCTACCTCTGGACTGACCACGCCAGCCTTCACAGTCACTAAGAGTGGTCCATCGTAATGCAGCAGCACTGTGTGCGAATCAGGTGGGCCTTGATTTACACTTCTCCTCTGCCTTCCAACGATCGCAGTCACGCGCCTAGGCATTCCAAAGATATGATACACCTGATCAATCAGATGAGTACCGAGATCGTACAGGCTGCCATGTGCTGGCTTGTCCTCGTTCTTCCAGCTTCCCTCGGGAGGAGCATCGGGTCGATGCCGATCAAAGTGTGTCTCGAATTCGGATATGTCACCCAGCATACCTTCAGCTATGATTTTTCTCAAAGTCAAGAAATCCGCATCCCATCTTCTGTTCTGGTACACTGTCAACTTCCTACCACTCTTCTTAGCAATCTCAGCGAGCTCCCCAGCTTCTTCTGGTGTAGGGACGAATGGCTTCTCCACAACCACATTCTTGCCAGATTCGAGTGACTTCTTGGCTATCTCGAAATGTGTTTCTGGAGTAGTGGTGACAATGACCACCTCGACTTCTTTGTCAGCGTAGACCTCGTCTACTGCTCTCCAGCTCTTGATTCCAGCATGATCCTTTGAAGCGTCGTCGTCGGCCTTGGGAGATCGCTGCACAACCCCGTACAGTCTGTATTGGTCTGGAAGAGCAAGGATGAGTGGAATGTGGAAGACTTTGGCGGAAAGTCCGTATCCCACGACGGCGACATTAAGCGGTTTCGATGTCATGATGGACGGTGGGAATGTTGAAAGTGCTCTCACTGCTCCTCACGATCTGTATATAAGTGGAGTCAATGTAGCCAAGTCTTTGATATTTCTTCCCGCTAGTTGCCGTACAGTTTGAGAGAGCTACCAAAGCTCTATGATGAATCTGCGGGGCAATTTCCTGTTCCTGGCGGAGCCACTCGTTGCTAATGCGGAAGATCATTCCCGAGGCGTCTTAAGTGTCGCGTGGACCTTCAGTGTGAAGTCGATCACTGCCAGTGTCTTGATTCAGCACGCATGGCCGTTTCATGTGATGACTGTGTTTCGCCTGGACAGTCCTCTTGGGTCTTTGCGCCCGATCACAGCTTCCAATGCTTGGGTAAGCGCTTTTGCATCGTAGCGGCCGCCCTTTCTACTGTCGTCACTCCGTCCATAGACACGCAGCGACTCAATTCCAATCTTGCTGAGTGCCTCCTTGTCCAGCTTCGGAGACGCTGGGCCATCGAGGTAGATGACATGGGTGACGTATTGCCAGTATTCATCCTGCTTTGGCTTCGGCAGTCCTTGCGAATCGCGACATGCGTTGGCGATGGCAGCGATGAAGTCTAGAGCTGTGAATGGGCTGAACGAAGGTCCAGTCTCACGATCCAGAGTTCCATTGAGGATCAGGATCTTGGTGCGGATCAGAGGAGATGCAATAGTGGCTCCTACGCCTTTCAGGACCAAAGAAGGAATAATTGAGGTGAAAAGGGAGCCAATGCTGTATATGATACACGATGACCTCCTCAGCGCTTCCAAAACTCTTGGATTGGCCGGTATCGTGATCTCTTGACCGTAGGGATTGATATACCACAAGCGATCTATTCGTGCAGGAAGGTCTTCTTCGTCCTCTTTCGAGAATGTGATTGCCGGTTTTCTGAGAGTGGGCAAAGTGCCAGGCATATTTGCGTCTTCGACCTTGTCATGCTCTTCAGTCTCCACCCGTAGCGCCTGCATGGGCGAGACTGGAACATGGTCGACCGGAGCAGCAGGAACACTAGGATGACTGATGTTATTCTGACCATAGATTATGGTGCCATCTGCAAGCCCAGTAGCTATATGATGAGCGAAATTAGTGTTCAATGCTGGTAGGATGGAAATTGCCGACGGCACTCCGCAGATACTCGAGACCAGATAGATGGAGGCTTCAAAGCTGCCAGTGAACAATCGAGCACTACCGGTGTTAGTACTGAGTGCACTGTATGGTTGTTCATCGACATACCCTGTGAGAAATAAGTTGCCAATGCTGGCACCAGAAAAGTCGAATCTGCTGGTCGGCCGCAAACGCTTCACAATTTCTTGGTTCATGGAATTAAGAAAGCTGCGAATGAGTTCCTTCTTGGGAGATGAGATGCCGTCCCACAGTACGTGCGTTGCTTCAACGATGTCGAGCCATTCGGCCCTGGCTTGAGCATAGCCTTTAGGGAGGCGATGGTTGAAGAACGCCTTGATGGCTCTGACTTCGTCTCCGTCATCCGGGATGAGGCGCACCAGGCGAGAGCGAACATCGCCAATACCTGCGCAGGCCAGTCAGAATACGGAGTGGCGCAGATACAGAAGACGAGGAGGTGATCGCACCTGGGCCTCCAAAGACGCGGATCAGTTCGCTCGACGAGCCACCGTTGTCCGAGATTGGGATAACGTAGCTCAGTGAGGCATTGTTCCCCTCTCGGATCTCGTTGAAAACATCGACGAGACTGTTTGCAGCGCTGCCGCCAGAGAAGACGACAATTCCGCCCCGTGTTGATGATTTAGGCGTCGACGTCCCGGATCCTGGCTCCGAAGGTACAGTGAAGAAATTCCAGAGGGGTTGCCAGCCGCCATTCGCTGCATGCGCGGCGAGATCATGGTTCTGGTTCGCCATTGTCGGTGTTCGGTGTCGTCGAGATCATGACGGGGGAAACGCTTGTTTATATTGTTGTGCAATGTCACGCGGCATGCTTCGAAGTAGAAGGTGGAAAGCGGGATGGCTTCTCTCGGGAATGGCTTTCTTCCCTAATCAGTCCATACCGCAGGCTCGTGATCAATTGCTATATACAACAGAAACGTCTATGCGACGTTGTGCTCGCTTGAGTCTGAAGGCTTTTGTTCGTGTCGTCAGGCTCGTTTGAGCATATAATGCGTGTCACGCCGCACGAATGCTTCCCACCAGACAGCAGGACAGCACTAAATATGCCTTCCATCTCTACAACTCCTGCCTGCTAATCACATGCACTCCACGACCAGACGACCATGCCTCAGATTCTCTGAGCCTCAGCTCCGTCTTGTCTCCGTTTTCACAGCGGGCCTCATGCGTGCGCACCGGCCTCGGATGCCACCGCACCCTCCTGGTTCTTCTGCCAGTTACTTCCCTCATTCAGACTCTCTCGTTCTTGTCGCCTCCGACGCTTCTCAATCAGTCGCTGCCTCGCGTCGCCCAAGTACCGCATTTGGTTGTTCTCCACTCCTTGCAGCCAGTATCCAAATGATGCGCCGACTGTGCCGTAGATTGGGTAGATGATCCAGTTCTCGCGCTGGAAGAAAGGCCGCATCTCAATGCCGAGCTGCCAGAATCTGACGGCAAGGCCAAAGCCGGACCTGAATGACTGTCAACGTGATTCCGGAAGATAACGTGTGGTATACTGACCAGAAAAGGATCTTGTTAACCATGGTGACGAAGTGGAGGTAGGAGACGCGCGATGGCTGCTGATGTGCTCGCTCCGTGCGCTACAGCAGGATGGGAGCCTGCCCGTGATATTCGCCGTTCAAGTGGATGGGTGTCGTTGCTGTCACACGGGTTGCGCAGGTGCATTGGTCTCCCGTCGCTGCCCTGGCTGATGACCTCGCAGCTCACTCGGAAAGTGCGGAAACGCCCGTGCCGCAAGTGTCGCATCTCCAGACCGCGTCGCTCGACCGTAGAAATACACCCACGCCAACGGCATCCACGCCGACATGGCCACACTCGACGTCGCCATGTCCGGCGCAGATAACTTCGAGCTACCGGCGCGTAAGAAGCCCAAGCTCCAGGAACTGCCGCTCAGCAGCGCCCAGCACGATGCCATTGATGGCATGCTGCATACATTCAAGAAGAGGGGGGAATTCGACGCCCTGCGCAAAAAGGCCTTCCAGCAGTACAACGAGTCTGCTCAACGTGGTATGTTCGAGGCATCATTACGCACCTTCAGCAACACCGAGATCGATCGCGACTCGATGAAATACCTGAAACCCGACAGACGTATCGCGGCGCCATTGCTGGAAGGCGCTGCGGCACGTGCAAATGTTTATAGCAAGACTGAGGCCGACATCGATGCATACATCGATCAATTCATGGCCCATGCGGAACGTGCTCTACGCGAGATCAGGCGCAAGGAAGTTGGCGATGAAGCTGCAGATGCAGAGATCCGCAAGGGCAGCAAGTCCGAAGCAGCATATGCCGCCGAAGCAGAGCAACGACGCCAGGACCGGGCCAAGAAGTTTATCGAAGATGAAAGAATACGTAAACGGAAGGAAGCACAGGAACGTAAGAAGAAGGAATTGGAGGCATTGAAGAAGAAGCAGGAAGCATTGCAGAAAGAGACCGAGCGCCTACAACGCGAGCAGAAACGCCGAGCTGAACGTGATGCGTGGAAGGCGGCCGAGAAGGAACGTGAACGGGAGCGCATCAGGCAATTCAATGAAGAACGAGAGAAGGCGAAGAAAGAGGCAGAAGAGCGGGAGAAGGCAATACAGGAGGAGCGGGAGCGTCGGCAGAAGGAGAGGCAAGAGCGCGAGCAGAAGCGTCTGGAGGCTGAGGCTCTCGACTTGCTGCTGAAAGAGGGTCAAGAGATGGCAGAGAAGGCCAGACGGCCGGAGTTGGAGCGCAGTGAGAGCATGGAGCCACCCGCCAGGCTCCGGCACCAGCGAGCTCCCAGGGATAATCAGGGCAAGGACGCCATGCGTGCACAGGGTCTTCTTCCAACATCGCTCACGCTGCGGAAAGGCGAGAAGCGAAGTGACAAGGCACAGGCAGACAAAGATGAGAAAGACATCAAAGACGACACTGTTGTCATCCCTACTGGCCCCAAACGTGACCGCAATCGCCAGTCGCGACCACGCTCGCCATCGCCAGCGCACTCTACTCACAGCAATCGTCGTCGCGATTCCTCGGTAGATGCGCGCTCAGGACGCGACCGACGTGAAAATCTCTACCGCGACATTAGTGCTGAGCGGGAGGCATGGAAGGCTCGTCAGCGTGGACAGGTTGACCGTAACCGTGATCGAGGTCGCGATCGCAGTCGTGACAGAGAGAGGGAGCGAGAACGTGAACGGGATCGAGACAGAGATCGGGCTCGCGATACGAAAAAGCGAGAAGATGAACGCGACGAGGGCGAAGTGGTCGAGCGTGCAGCTCGCAGCAGGAGTCCACGGGAGCCTAGAGAGAACAACTACCGCCCAGCTGGAGCAAGACGCAACAATGACAGCCGCAGTCCACCACGTCGTAGCTTCCGCGACAGGACGCGGTCGCGTTCACAACGGAGGAGACGTGACTCGCGGGATCGCCGTCGCGACCGGGACCGAGATCGCAGTCGAAGCCCAGTCGCCCTAGATAGGTGGATTCCCGGAGCAGGCAGGCGGGCCAAGGACGACGACAATGATGAAGCTCCACGGCGGCGTAGGGATGATGACGAAGAAGCGCCACGTCGAAGACGTGATGAAGATGACGAGGCCCCTCGCCGGCGCCCTAGGGACGATGACCACCTTGACAGCATCATTCGCGATGAGCGCAACATGCCTCGACGACGGGGCGACGATGATGATCAGCCGCGGCGTCGACCTCCTCGTGAAGATGGCGAGGAGAGATCACCATCTCGCCGCCCACCGCGAGAACCACGTGACATTGATGAAGACCACTTGAACTCCATCATTCGAGACGAGAGGACCGCTCCTAGGCGCCGGGCGAGATATGATGATCGAGATCGAGACCGGGATCGTGATCGAGACCGAGACCGACATCGAGGCTCGGATATCGATCGATATATTCCCGGTGGTGGTAGCGCCTCGAGAGGCGAAGACGACCGTGAGAGAGATCGCGACCGTACACGGCGTAGAGAGAGAAGCAGATCCCGCGACAGAGATCGTAGTCGCGAACGGTATCGAGACCGGAGTCGCGACCGCCGTGATCGTTCGCGTGATCGAGACAGGGACAGGGACAGGGACCGAGACAGGGAGAGAGATCGGGACAGGAGACGCGAGGATAGTCGGGAGCGAAGAGCAAGCAAGGCTTCAGCTGCTCCGGACGTTAGTGAGGAAGAGTCCAAGTAGCCGCATACGATGTCTTTTTGCGTATTGGGTTACTCGCAGTCCTGCATTGTCTTTACGAAGAAGCTTATGCGGCATCACTTCCGTCTCAGACTTCAGCTTGGGAGACAGCACCAGTGAAAAGGAAAGCAAACCGATTAGATTGCAGCCGAAAATGAAGTACCAGATTCAATGGCCCAGTGCTGTCTAGCTACTTGACTTTTTCCCACCTCTCCCACTCGTGTTTAAAAAAAAACTCCAATGACGCCTTCGCTGTGAAAGAAAACAAGAAGTGAAACGATGCAGTCTTTTCCTGCTCCTGCTTTGCCTCCCGCTGGAAATAGAACCTGTTGGCTCCGGGGGTATCTCTTTTACAGACTGCGACCCGCCCCATAAAAGACAATCCATGCTTTCCGGTCCCCCAAGTGCTGTGTCTGCCTGGGGGCAGGAATGCTGGTAATAGATGTGAAGAAATGAAAATTTCAATGCTTTTGGCCGTTATAGTCGTCAGTGTGCCATTTTCGGCGTCATGGTGTGATGATGCTGTGAAATATGATAGGAGAACAGGGATGTGTTCTGGGTTCTGTAGCTTAGGTGTTCGTGCGGGCAGATCCAGATCGACTCCGAACTTCATCGAACCTCAGCTGGAGTGTTGGGGCATCGGGCCTTCCTCGTAAGCAGGAGCGGCACCGTCGAGCGACAAGTGCTCGACATCGGCATTGATGTCCTCGCGATCGAGCACCTCGACTGTCGTCCGTTCATTCTGATAATGCGGCGGACTAGCCGGCACATCTTGATACGGAGGTGGCATTTCGTTGTCCCAGGAAATGCCCATACCGCAGCGCTCGGTAACGTTGAGCGTGAATTGTGTCCTAAGAACCCGCGCGGCGCCGGTAGGTGTCGCCTGGTTGGGCTTCTTGTTTGGAGCCCATTCTTCCGCGATGACAAGCTCCATCACCAAATTGTGAGTGATCTTCATGCCGTTTGCACTCGTCATGCTACATTGTGGTTTCATTGCGGCATTGAGGCTGGCCATGAATTCGCCCTCAATCACTTCGTCACTGAGGTTGGTTTTCCAGCCGTCTTTGAGCTCTTGCATTCCCACATCGCGAGTGTGCTCGTGTTGCACGCCTTTGCCCTCGCCTCCCACCTTGCCCACGTGCTCGCTGCAGGCAGGGGATACGCTGACTTCGTGTTCCTCGATTCGCCAAGTGAGCTTCCTCAGCCTCCAGCGAGTTTGTGTTTCCTCCTTCTTGGAGGACACGATCCCTTCCATCCGGCATTGGACCGGGAATTCGCCGAGAGGATGTACGATGTTCGGCAGTGTGACGTGAAGTGTCAGGTTGGTTGGGGGAAAGACGCGAACACTGTTCTTGTCCATACCAGGGCGAAGTGCTCGTTGGATAATGAGCTCCCGTCGAAATTCTATTTCCTGTCCGTCGATTGACTTGGCGCGCATGTGCAGCTGGTAGTCGATGCTTCCAATGGTCCCATGTGTCGTTGCAGGGAGGTGACCTGGAAGCAGCTGGGAGAAGGGAATCTCTTGCATGCCCTCGGACTGTCTGTAGGTCTTCGGCTTGCTCAGGAAGTTCCATTCGTAGAGGTCCTGCACTTTGGCCATACAATTCCGACATCGATCGTGGACGGGCCGCTTTGTTGATGTCGTGCATTCCAAGAACAGTGTCAGGCTCGATAAGGTTGCTTCTGGGAAGTTGGGAGTGATTTGAATGCGTCCGGAGATCAAGGCACCGGACGATAGCGTCGGTTGATCGATCATGACTACCGGTGGCGACTCCATCAACATGCCAAGCTTGATCGGCTTTGGTGCTGCGGAGCGGGATCCGTCTTTCGCATGTTTGTCCTTGGACAACGATCGATCTTTTGACTTGGCCTTCTTGTCGGAGCTATGCTTCTTGGAGAGGAGTAGATTGGGTCGTTTGATGTGATCCATGCTCGACCTCCGGACCTCGAATGATGGACTCTGGTGCGCGGGCTTCTTCGCCGCGTGATGAGGTGAATCCAAGAAGGTTGCGGGGGAGAAGCCGAAGATCTTTCCGGGCATGTTGGAAGCGTGGCGGCGTGCGGCGCGCGTGCTTGGGTGCAATAAAGGGCAGGAGCAGGGGGGGAATTTTCGGCAGGCTCGACTTGCGATCTGCGATGACGAATGGTCGTGTCAGTCGAGGTAGGGGCGAGCGGTGACACGGTGCTGGAAGGAAGGTGCTGTCAGGTAGCTCTGATTCAGGAATTGGTCTGGTGCTTGTTCAAGTTGCTGCGTAGTCTCCAGAGTCTCGTGGCAGCCAGCTGCATCATGTATGCGTCCGGGACTGGGGGAGGAGAGAGACGTGATCGGAGCGGAGTCTGATGCAAAGGGCGTCAGAGAGAAGCAGAAGCCTGCCGAGAGTGGAATCGATCGAGTAATAATAACGCCTACGACCTGTACCTCTTCTGTACCTGGTGACATACGAGCCTCTCGCTCTTGCATGCACGAGCGCCGCTCTGCCGCGCTGCAAAACCTTGTTGCATCACGCCTTCTACAGTCTTTCGCGATGCAGCGTGCGCTAGTCTCTTTGTGGAAAGTCTTTGCAAAAAATTCTGCACGCCCGGACTGTGACATCTGTAGGAGACGCTCGGGCCTTCGATCTTTTCAGCCTCCGTGACTGTGGCGCCATCCATTGCGGTGAGCGAAGAAGCGCAGCGAAACGCTGGACTCACCAGTAGCAGCGACGGGGTGCTCATTACGCCGCCGTATTGAGGTGCGCGCATGGCGTGCGGTCCATAGCTGAAGTCATGTCAGCTGGACATGCTACAGTAGCCGCTACGCCCCTCGCCTCAAAACTCTCTGCGAACGCGCACGACCATCCCATGGTGCATGTAGCAAACGTGGTACAGGGGTCATCAGCGAGCCTCTTCAACAGCTCCTGCAACATCTCCTACGGGCAGGATTCCAGATCTGCAGGCGAAAACACCTTCTACAGCTGCGAACCCCGCAGTATGGCGACATGGCGTCGTGCTTCCACGAGTTTGTCTGTACGTCGCTCGTTGCACCGCACTGCACCGCACCTGACTACGCTCCTGCATCAAGCACTTCCTCGGGAGCAAGCATGCTTCCTTCAGCGGAGCACGACACATCTGACAATGACACGAGTCCCGAGAGATGATACTTAATTTGGCTCTGGTTCTGCCGGCCAGTAGCATAGGGGGCGATTGAGTCAACCCGGCCCGGCCATTTACGAAGCATTCGACGGCCTTGGGCCGCCGGGCCATTGGAGTCTTGGCCGTGGGCTAGATGCCAGCGGGCCAACTCACCGCGGGGACGGCGCTTGATGCAATCCACAAGCACCGACAACTCGGTTCACATCAGATGACTCTGCTTGGTGTTCTCGCGGCTTCGCTTGCAGAAACAGAGCCACGCGGCCACGTCCGATGCCGCACCTACCCTCGCATGAATCCAGACATCCTCATCCCAACGCGGAACCCCGTACCAGCTCTCGTCAATATGTTGCTGCCAAGCGTCGTTCAAGATAGTCCCCACTGTTGGCAGTCAATACCTTCCATATCTGTTGAGACCTGGATCATGTGCACTGACCTATTGATTCCTTCATACCGTTTGGGTCTGCTCTCGCCATACGTGCTGGGTATGGCATCGATGAAACGATCGAAATTGGGATTGCAGAAATAGGCAATGGAATATCTTGCTGGGTGAACATCGGCCGACGTTGGCGGTTCCACCACGCGGTGCTTGGTGCTCTTGATAGTATCGTTGCTCCAGCGCGCCAGCAAGTCGCCTGCGTTGATCACAACCGTGTCTTCGATGGGTGTTGCATCCACATAGTTCCCGTTCGGAGACTGGACCTGAAGCCCGCCGGCCATGTCCTATCAGAAACGGAGTCAGATGCACGTTCATGTGATACGGAAGTCAATGGCTCAACGGACGTCGGCCCCGACAGCCGTAGCTCGTGGCCAGCATCTAGGGCCGTCGCCCTGAATCCTTTTCCGAAGGATCGTAGCTGTTGAGATGCAGGCCATCACGGTCCGGAGGCTGTCTGCAGGCTCGGCTTTCTTTGCCGGTCTCACAATGGTCGCAATTGGCAACTTACCTGGAAAAGGCAGGTTATGGATCCATAGTCGGTGTGAGCGCCTGCTCGCACTGTGTTCTTGTTCTTCTGAAACACCGTCGACTGGACTTCAGGATAATGCAGCAATCGGAGGGTGTTGTCGCCGCCGTCGGTGAATCCATCGAACCAGGATTCTTCTATGCCCAAGCCTACCGCGATCGCTCGCATAATTTGCCCATGCAGCTTCTTTCCAAGCTCGTGGAATTCCAACATCTTCTCTCTGAACACTTTCCCTTCCTCGTCGAACTGGTCGGGCCAGTGGTTCGGACATTCTGGCTCACCTTCCCGACCGATCTCGAAGGACTCTTTCAAATCCGCCCCTTCAGCTGCTCGGATCTTCTCGATCTCTGCAGGATCGGTGGCATCCGTCGTCTTCTCGCGTCCAGGCTGAGAGTATCCTCTGTTTGCCTTGGGCGTGGTCCATCCTAGATCCAATTTCTGTTGCTCTGGTCGCTTAAAGAACTTGGCTGATTCGGCGAATGCCCCTTGTATCTTCTCTTTGGGTATTCCATGATTCTTTAGGTATATGAAACCTGCCTTCTGGAACCCATGAAGAATCGCCTCGGCCGTCGTCCTTTTGGTTGCTTCGTCACCAGTCAAGAAGGCACTGAAGTCGATTAGGGGAATCTCAAGGCTGTCCTGGGACACTGCTGAGCTGACGGCGACCGGTTTCATGGCGCGTTTTCCTCCTGAGTCCTGTTCCGATCCTCGACAATGTGCTATTTCAGCTTTCCAAGCAAGTGAAGTCGAAATAAGATGTGCAGGCGTTCGGCCACTGAAATAGAAGGTCTGGAGTGCGTATAGATAAGGGTGTTCTCGATAAGAAGGCGTAGGTGGGGTTCTGTGGGGTCACACTGCAGGAGCGACTGATAGGCGCAGGAAGTGAGAAGCCACCACGACATAACAGGACCTACTAATCCTGGACTGTGAGAAAGTCCCCAGACACACAGTGGCAGCACAATCTCCTCCATACTTCGCTGGCAGTGACGCAGGACGCAACCCTACCTTCCAGCCAAGGACTTCGAGGGCAAGAGCCCAAGTTGCCGCCCCCTTGCCAGGCTCCACTCGCCGGGTGTGTACGACCTGTCCTTCAACAAAATCCGTTAGTGCTCAGGCACTTAAATTGGTGCCAAGATGGTTACTGTTGACGTTCACACTCACATGTACCCTCCGGCGTTGATGTCCATATTGCGAGAGCGAAAGCAAGTACCATACGTTCGCTTATTCGAAGATGACCCAGCTTCTGGTGAGCGTCTAGTTATCTTGCCTGCCGAGGAAGCGGGCAGTACTGCTCGCGGACGACCAATCGGGCCGGAATATTACGATGTCTCGAAAAAGATTGCGTTCATGGATGCGCACAACATTGACATTTCTGTCATATCCCTTGCGAATCCATGGCTGGACTGGCTGCCAGCCAAAGAAGCAGCTAAAACTGCTCAACTGGTCAACGATGACGTAGAGAAGATGTGTGAAGACCATGAGGGCAGATTGTACGCATTCGCTACGCTGCCATTGAGTGCAACCACGGACGAAGTCGTGAAGGAGGTGCAGAGGTTGTCGACTCTAAGGCATTGTCGAGGTGTGGTGATTGGTACCTCAGGTGTAGGGCAAGGAATGGATGATCCGAACTTGGATCCAATTTGGCGGGTGCTGGAGAAGCACAACATGCTCGTATTTCTGCATCCACATTACGGCCTTCCCAGTGAGGTCTTCGGGCCGAGGAACGGGGACTATGGGCATGTACTACCTTTGGCTATGGGATTCCCGCTCGAGACGACCATTGCTGTAACCAGGATGATACTTTCGGGCATTTTTGACCGGTTTCCAGAACTGAATGTATTGCTGGCGCATAGTGGAGGTACCCTGCCTTTCCTTGCTGGGAGAATCGAAAGTTGTATTGCGCATGACGCACATCTTAAGAAGGAAGGCAAGATCTCGAGCAGAAGAGATGTCTGGGCGGTGCTCAAGCAGAATATTTACCTTGATGCGGTCATTTATGCTGATGTAGGCCTCAAGGCTGCGATTGATGCGTCAGGCGCTGATCGGTAAGTGTTTCTCCTTCTCGATGATGCTCTTCACTGACATACCTTCTCAGAATAATGTTTGGAACGGATCACCCCTTCTTTCCCCCACTGGATGGCGAACATGAGCAATGGCTCAGCGTCACATCCAACATGAATGCCATCCGATCAGCACTCGCAGACGATACGGAATCGGCGAAGGACATTATCGGCGGCAACGCCGTGCGTATTCTCAGCCTGAAGTCTTGAAGGGACCGTGAGAATCCATTACGCATGCACTCAGCAACGGCTGCTGTGATGACCGCACGGGACATGAACCATTACAGTTCTACTTCACACGAGGGTAGTCGTGCCGTCGACGATAGGTCCTGCAATATCCTGAGCTGCAATGTGAAACACAGTCGCTTGTACAGTCTCGCAATACTGATGATGAAGAGGCCAGTTGACAAGCTCATCAAGCTGCAGCAGTCACCTTTCTCCTCTGTGTGCACAGACACTTTGACATGCCTACTGAACTCAATTACCACGCAGCAAGGATTACTGTATACATGTACATGTACATGTACATGGAGATTCGTAGACCCATCATCAATCAATTTCGCGAAAGGAGCCTACATCACGCACCAGCCGACATGGCGTGTGATGGAAGCAACCGAATGACATATCACCTTGGCATCTTACAGTGACACTCGTCCGACTAAGCTCGAGGTTGTTCGTGTCTGGACCGCCGACCTTCCATTTACGGCCGTGCAACCTGCCGGGATAAACATATAATGAACACGACAACTTCAGCTACAGCATGAGCACTGCCGCTGCGTAGCTCACAACCAAACCTGATATGCTCGATTGAGACGGGTACCAGAGATGTGTCTGAGGCCGCTCCCGTGGCAAGGTTGTGGTTAGGGCTCACCACATCCATGCCCGTTCCTGGGCGGAATGAACCAGGCCTGGGCCGAGAGACCGAAGCTATGCGAGATGATATAGGTGCAGCCTGATGAAATGTACATCGATTGTCACTGGCCTGGTCAAGCTTCTGTCACTTCAGCTAAGCATTGCGTGCTATACACTACTGTGCTGCACACTCGTCAGCTGTGAAGATTAGGGACCAGCAATGCAGAGATCACATGGCGCCGCTCGTGGAATGTGAGCACAATGTTCGGCCAGTGGGATGGAGGTTCAATCACGACAAATCGGCCAGTAGCTGCCACAGTCGGCAGGGGCACAGTTGCTGCTGTGCACCGTCAACTTCAACATCAAGCCTGCTGTGCACCTCCTGGTCAGAAGCCTAGGCAGCCCCTTTTACCATCGTACCACAAGGCTCAAGGCGTGTATAGTGATGAGACTGCGGTCACTGCGCTAGTGCTCAGCAAGCACAGCCGTCACCCAGTCGGTCAGCACTACAGATGTCTCGCACCGGTACAGGCAGGCCGAGCAACCACTGTTGGCACTCATGTGTCACATGCATGGAAGAAGCGATCGCATATAGGTAGGCCCAGCTTTCCCCAAGTGCCATCACTGTCCCGACTTCGCCATCCATTCCTTCTGGCGTTGCGACTTGCGATTCACTTCCGTTCACTATGAAGTCTACTATCCATTCACTTGCCCTTCTGGCTATCGTGGCTACAGCCAGTATCGCTGCACCTGTCCTCGAATCCCGCTCCCCAGCCGAAGAAGGGAGCTCCGACCTCAGCAGCCTCCTCACTGAACTTGAAAGTGCGAGCGACAGCGGAAGCTCCACGACGTCCAGCGACAGCTCTTCCACGTCAGACTCGTTGTCCGAACTTTCCAGCCTGATCGAGTTCCTCCAGTCACTCGAGGATTCAAGCTCGGACTCGTCCTCTACTACAAGCGGTTCCAGCAACACGACCGATTCCAGCACTAGTTCCGACATTGACACCTTCGTCCAGCTTCTGGAAGCTATCCTGGAGGCCTACGAGGAGTCGGAGAGCTCCGACTCTGGATCTTAAATGGACTCCAGGTAAGTGAGTGGCTATGTAGAACGGTCGGGATGGAAAGACTGAACTTTCGCAGATAAGGTATGCTTGGAGGATTGCGTCGGGAATGTTCATCCAGAGGCAAAAATGGGACGGCGGAAAGTAATACTCGTTGGAGTCACGTAATGGTACGAGGGAAGCTGTGTCACTAAGGTCAACATATGTACTCAAAAAATATCCACACCACGTTCTTTGTGTGAACCTCTCTCCCTTGTGCTGAGCTTCATCTCGTTGGTGACGATGACCAAGCAGCCACGGATCCGTTTACAGAGGATGCTCGTCCTAGACGCGAATTGCTACTACTGGACAGCCCGGAGAGATTGTTGGCATTTGAGCAGCTTGTGACGTGTAATGGTTGCCGCTTGGATTCTGCCTGCCCACGGATCATATCTTACGCGCATCTGGCGAATCGTCCGTCCGCTTTGGAACGGAGCATCTTTGAAGATAGCAGTTTTTTATCAGAGACCATACCTTCTCATCAGCCTTGCAGACTTGTTCAAAGCAAAATAAGGTATACAAGGATTTAGCTGTGTCCATCAAGGTTGACCAGTGGAAAGGCACTTAACGTCGCACTTCTTCTCGCCAACCGCTCTTTCTTTTCTTTGTGGAGTATGACATCCTTCACTCGGATACCCATGTCACCAACAAGATGCAACGCCTCCTCCCACCTTCGAGGCACAGGGGATTTGCTCATGATAACAAATTCGGCTTGGACGGTACTATCGCAACGCGTGGTTCGGGCGCCGCCACCGTCGCGCAGCCTGTGAGACCCACTGTCTAGATGACCTTGCGAATGGATGGATCCGCGAAAGATACCCTGTTATCTCGAAGAAGCATCCGCGCCCTAGCAACAGATCTTGAAGGATCGAGGATGTCCGATTCCGCCAAGGCTTGGAGAGAGCCAAGGACCGGATCGGACATACGCTGTTGCTCCAGCTCCTCGAGACTCTTCTCATAGCGATCCCTGAGCGCTCACAAGCACTATCTCTATCTACGGCCTTCTTGCTCAGCAATGACACATCAGAGCTGCAGCTACACGCAGACCGCCGTCTGGTCCACGAGCGATGACACGCCTGTCGGAGCGGCCTGGTACCTACTGGAGCTGTTGAAAGCTAGGTCCTGCTTCGGGAATAGTCGTCCCCCAGCTCCCAGACGCTCCCATGCAACCATGCTGCAACCACTCGCTCTGTTGAAGCTTCTTGAAGCGATCTGCACTCTATCAGTATACCATTCCCAATGGAACGTGTGGATTCACTGCGTGTAACGCCATAGCCGGAGATAGTGAGATGCTGCCTCCCTCCAGCTCCGCACACGAGAAGCACAGATAAAAGACCGTGTATGTTTTCCGTGGCCAGACTTTTGTAGCAGCTCAGTTTCTCCATCCTCAAATCAAGTACTCCACCTGAGATTCTTCGCCATTGCATTAGTGTTCTCCTGCTGTCTTTGGTAGCCACTCAGCATTGCGTCACGACCATCTGAAGAGGGTCGCCCAAAAGCTCGGTCTGCGAAAGAGCAACGACGAGACAGCTTCTTCCAGATCCTACTCTATTCCAACCACTCAGACATCACATCCAGCAAAATCCTCAAGAAAAGTCTCAAGCCTCACCTGCTTCTGACAATCCTACACCTGCTTCCAAACAGCCAGATAGGAGCACCAAAATGGGTTCTAACATCCCAAAGACCATGAAGGCAGCTGTCCTCGACGGCGTAGATAAGCCTTTGGTGATCAAAGAGATTCCAGTGCCAACAATCAACCCGGGCGAGATCCTTCTCAAGGTGCACGCCTGTGGAGTCTGCCATTCCGATCACCACGTCCTCCATGGCGACATGGGCCCACCAGGCATCGATGTCCTGGGTCACGAGTTTGTCGGAACCGTAGTCGCAGTGGCTGATGGGGAGAAGAAATGGCAGGTTGGTGATCGAGTTGGTGGACCATGGCACGGCGGCCATGATGGAACCTGCAGATCTTGCTCAAGAGGCCAGTTCCAGATGTGCGACAACAAAACCATCAATGGTGTTGCGCGCAATGGTGGATATGCCGAGTATGCGACTCTCCGGACCGAAGCCGCTGTCAGGATTCCGAAAGATGCAGATCCAGCGGAGGTCGCTCCACTGCTCTGCGCTGGTGTGACAGTCTTCAACGGGTACGTAAAGGCACTGAATAATCGGCCAACTCTACTGACCGCTCCACAGTATCCGCCAAATGAACATTCTAGCCGGCGAAGTCGTAGCAATCCAAGGTCTTGGCGGTCTCGGGCACCTCGCCATCCAATATGCTCGCAAGATGGGCTTCCGCACCGTTGCTCTTTCTCGAGGCACAGGCAAGAAGGACTTCGCCATGAAGCTCGGCGCAACAGACTACATTGATACGCAAGCCGAGAATGTGGGAGAAGCCCTGCAGAAGCTTGGAGGCGCAGCTCTCATCGTCGTCACCGCCCCTAACCCAGAAGTCATCACACCTCTGCTCGGCGGTCTCCAGAATCGTGGAAAGCTGCTCATTCACGTGGCTATCGGACCCGTGCAAGTGGACACTGTGGCGATGGTCCTCAACGCGCTCTCGGTTCATGGTTGGCCCTCTGGCCATGCGCTTGACAGCGAGGAGGCGATTGCGTTTGCTCAAACCCATGGTGTACATTGCATGATTGAGAAGTTCCCATTGGACAAGGCCAATGAGGCGATGGAGCACATGCTGAGTGGAAAAGTGAGGTTTAGGTCAGTATTGACAATGGATTAGATTGACGTAGTCCATCAATCAAGATATCGAGGCGCTTGACAGTATGCTATGGTGCCTTTGGTGCCAACTATGTGCCAGCATCCATCAATCACTGGTCCCGCGGGCGCTAAAAAGGTTACAAGAGCGCAAACGGACAAGACTTGGTGAGCGCAATGACTTTACGAAGAGCTCCAACTCAATGGTCTTCGCCCCATAGTTCGAGTCCTCTCTTCTTGAACAATTCGTTACGGCGTTTGCGTGTAGCGTCGAGGTTCACTTGTTCGAAGATTGGAATCCTGGCCCTGAACTCTGCTTGAGCATCCTGACCAGAGTTGATGAAATCGCCGTGAGCGACTTCCACGTAGCCGGCCACGCTATTGGGTGGCTCGAAGCTGTTTTGGGAAGTATCGCATGACTCAAGGAGTGCTTTCTCGCGCTCTCCGGGCATGATCAAGTCGTCAAATATGACACGGAGTGCAAATGGTGCGCCCGAGCCGTGACCAGCAATGCCGCGGCGTGCCTGGAGAATGTCTTGGAAGCGGATGCCACTGTCATTGCGGATTGTGTAATCAGTGCGTCGAGCGACATCAGCGCGCACTCTGACCACGGTGCTCGGTGGCTGGGTCAAGTGCATATTCAGGTAGGGATACCGAGTAGCTGTGTGATCAGCACGACTGGCATGATCTAACAATTTGGGCTTGATGTCGAGAGCTTCGCCGAAGGAAGCTCGAGAATGAATGTTGCCATCTTGAAAGCCCCAGCGCCACTTGTCTGCGAAAGGTGGTTGCGCAACGAACAGTAATGGATTTGGGGCGGCTTCCTTCAGGTCGCCATCCGGCACGTTGCCGACGGTGCGATAATAGCTGATGACTTCCTTGTCGACACCTTGCTTCTCTTCACCTTGGTAAAATAACTGCCAGGCCGTGGTTCGAGCCTTGAAGGCGCCCTCGGCAGGTGCAGCCTTGAGATAGAGGCGTTCCTGCAAGGCTGGCGACGCCTCGATTGTATCTTTCCAAAACTGGCAAACACGCGTTGCGATCAGGAGATCCTCAGTAGGCAGTTGTACAAGAATGGCCTCGAAGAGCTCCGCAATGCCCAAAACTATTGTGGTCGAGCTGCCTGGCAACACATCAAAGCCCTTGCTCTGCTGCAATATCTGTCAGCATGGACTAGCCTCCACTGCATTCTGGCTGCTTACTTTTGACGCTGACAGCATCGAACCGGCCCTGCTGGCCTGTGGTATGGAAGGCAGCATCGTGACGCACTGCTCAATTGGAGTTGTTGAGATTGGCAGGGTGTGCACGAAATGGGGGCTGCTCTGCTTCTTGCACAAATTCGAGCCCCTCTATCGCAGCTGGACTTCAGGCAAGAGCATCACGGCAACGGTTGTAGCAACGGTTGTAGCAACGGTCGTTGTGTGAATGCACATTCTAAAACCCACCATGCTCCGTCTCGCTTTGCAAGACGTCGTATCCTTAACAGTTCATTTGTCTTCAGGTCCATTCAATGCACGGGTACCAAGACTGCAGTCGCTGCCGCGTTTTATTGCGTGATTCATCCTGCTCACATCTTGGCCATATCATCTCAACGCGCGGCTGGCGTTGATATGCGCTCCAGCACGCGCTTGACCAGCTCTCGCAGGCGGAGCTTCGTTCATCAATCTTTCCAGCCCAAGATCTCTCCAAGCAGGCTCGCGATGCTTCTGCTGCGCCCGCTGAATACCAAAGGCGGCGTGCTGATCTGGCACAATATCGTCCTCATCATCTGGGTTAATGGGCTGATGCTGCGCTGCGACTTGGATTTCTTCAGCAGGCAGCTTGATGCGGGTGAAGTCCTCGAGCAGATCGGCATGATGGGACTGATGGAGGTGCAGGAAAGTGAAGCTCGAGTCGCGCGACTGTTGATGCTTTCCGTTAGCCTGTGGTGGTCGGAGCTGTGCGTCTGGAGAAGCCTACCATGCTTGCCAGGCCGTTCGGGGAGACCCTGGTGCAGGTCGGCAGTGTTGTTTGTTGACGTCGCGGTGTATTTCTAGCCCTTCAGCGACCACGTCACGTCGTAGCTGGGACAGCTTAGCCTAAGTGTACTTGTATACTGTACCAGCGAGAGGCGAGGCGTTGGGAGATCGCCGTAGCTGCAGGAGACGCAGCTCTGCAATCCTCTGCTTTCGGTAAAGCAGCGTCGAATGCGCGCCCGCCAAGCTGTAGGCCGCGTACGCAGCTGTGGGAGGGCGAATGGCCAGCAAAAGTCGATGTGCACCCCTATGGGAGACGTCCGCTCGTTGGTGGATGGGGCGGAAGGTAGTTCAATGGCCGTGCCCAGTCATTGCTTGTGCAGTCTTGTTCGGCTACGGTAGAACTATTCTGC
Source organism: Pseudocercospora vitis (assembly GCA_026120125.1). Taxonomy (NCBI): domain Eukaryota; kingdom Fungi; phylum Ascomycota; class Dothideomycetes; order Mycosphaerellales; family Mycosphaerellaceae; genus Pseudocercospora; species Pseudocercospora vitis. The sequence continues at coordinate 271,326 of JALRML010000013.1, read as the reverse complement.
AGTTGAGCCTTTTCGCTTTCGTCCACCGAGTGTGCAGGGGCCATCGTCTCTGCATCTGCATCTGCATCTGCAAGCGAACAGCAGGCGCAGAGGCCAACAACCTTCTCCTCGACGTGTCTACAGACGCCAGCCCAGTACCTTCACGCGCACCCGCCACCGCCGAAATCCACGATCGTGGCATTTCCCGCTGCATTCTGGATGCGGTGAATTTCGCGACAACCGTCGGCGCATCTGCTTTAGTCGCTCGTTACTAGCACCCAGCCGCACGTAGGAGAGGAGTGGGACCGACACGACACGACACGACACGATACGATACGACACCAGACGAGACGAGACGAGATCAGGACTGCGACCAGCAAACACCGCAATTGTCGCTTTCGGGCGGACTGCGCACGACATTCTGGCGACTGAAAACACTTCCCGGCTTCGCCCCTCGCGGGCTCAGAACGCCGCCATGGACATCGTTAAGGGCATCCAGAAACGCCTGCCCTCCTCCGAGAACCTCCCCACCCTGAAATCGCTACAGATGACATCGCTCAAAGATGTCTCTGAAAAGGTCACACCGCGATTGTCGTTCTTCAAGAAGCGAATACGCATCCGCGGCAACAGCAAAGTCTCCGTGCCGCTATACCTCGTGCTTCTCTTTCCCGCAATAGTGGTCATCGCCATATTGACCCTTTTCCTACGCCATCCCGACTCTCCTGGCGCCCGCCTGATACCCTCAGGCTCACCGCCGAGCATACGCAAGATCAGCGAAAAGCACGACAAAGTCTTCGTGACGGGCTGTTTGGATCCCGAGATCACATCGAAGGAGCATGAGCGCATGAACGCCGCTTTTGTGGTCTTGGCGCGAAACAAGGAGTTGGATGGAGTCATTGAGAGTATCAAGAGTGTGGAAAGGCACTTCAATCGCTGGTTCCACTACCCGTACGTCTTTCTGAATGACGGAGATTTCAACAGTACCTTCAAGGAGACCATCCTGAACTACACATCATCTCCCGTCGAATTTGGCAAGATTGGACCCGAACACTGGGGCTTTCCCAACTGGACTGACGTCAATGTCGCTAAGGAGGGCATCCGGAAGCAGGGTGATCAGGCCATCATGTATGGAGGGATGGAGTCTTATCACCACATGTGTCGCTTCTACTCTGGCTTTTTCTACAAGCACGAGCTGCTGCTAAAGTATGACTGGTACTGGAGAGTCGAGCCCGAGATCAAGTACTTCTGCGACATGACCTATGATCCATTCGTGCATATGGCGCGCAATAACAAGACCTACGGCTTCACAATCGCTGTCAAGGAGCTGAAGGAAACCGTACCCAACATCTTCCGTTATGCCTCTGCATACAAGCGCACTCGAAACATCACCAGCCAGGGTCTGTGGGAAATGTTTGTTGAGCCAAAGGAAGGCTACAATCAGGACGGCACGCCCAAACCTGGTACCATTCCACCAGATCAACTCCCCAAAGAAGATCCAAAATACGAAGACGGTAAGCACAAGCCGTTGCCAGAGGACATTCTGCGAACTGAACCCGGCCAAGGCACCCTCCCAGATATCGACCCCGAAGCCATGGAAGGGGAAATCTACAACATGTGCCACTTCTGGTCCAACTTCGAGATTGCAAGGTTGGACTTTTTCCGAAGCAAAGAGTACGAGGACTTCTTTAATATGATGGATCGTTCAGGGGGCTTCTGGATGGAGCGAGTAAGTTCAGCCGAGATCGAGAAACATGGTATACGCTAATGATATGACCCAGTGGGGTGACGCACCCATTCACTCCCTCGCCGCCGGCGCTCTCCTCTCGCCGAAAGACATCCACTATTTCCGCGACTACGGCTACAGGCACACCACTATTCAGCATTGTCCGGCGAACGCACCTGCGCGGCAGATGCCTCGGGAACCGTATCTCGAGATGACAACGTTGGACGAGAAGGCACGCAGAGAAGAGGACGAATACTGGGAGAAATGGGATCCCGAGAAAGAGAATGGCGTCGGCTGTAGATGTCGCTGCGATACAGATATCGTCGACGTGGAAGGCAAAGAGGGAAGCTGCATACCGCAATGGGTCGACATTGCGGGTGGTTTCATCACTCCTTCTGGACCTGGCTGATGCGCACGAGATATGACGGACGTAATGGCAGGAGTAATCGCAGGCCAGTAACGGCAGCACTGGCGTGGGAAAGGGAGTATCCGTGTTTAAACTGTCAACGTGCAAGCGATCATTTTGCATTGGATGGGCGCCAAGATGTGGAACCTGAGGTTTGGGAACATTGTACAGGATGGGCGTGCATGATCGCCACCCATTATACTACTATATCTGCTGATGCGCCGATAACATACAGCTACAGCTGCTTGCACTTGTCTACTGCAGAAGTGCGAAGCGCAGGCGAGAATGACAGAGCCCTCGAGAAGAATTATAACACGCACTTCAGGGTGCGCCTTCTTCACGACCACCCGGCTCATTGTTGTTTGTGACGTTTCGACGTGCTGACGATTGTCGTGCTAGGATGTGATAAGTAAGGTGGTATCACCAATTGACGATTAATGTATTGCCACACTTTCCGGCTACTCTTTCGCCCCGTCATTCTTGAAGGGTCGTATCTGCGGATGTTAGCAACACCACCAGAGGGGGCATGGGCAGTGGTTGCAAGTGAGGAAAACCCCAGCTGGGGATCATTTAAAGACGGAATTTTTGGGATCATGTGGAAGGAGCCGTGGTATGGTTACATCGCTTGTAGGCAAGCATCTCTCAAACTTACTCCCATCCATTAACTGCACAGCGCGCCCATCTTCAATACAGCAGACCTGCGCCGCAGTCTGGTAACAAGCCTTCATCGCCATGCTGCTTGACCAAAGACTGCTCCTTGCCAACGGAGGCATACCCGCTGCAGCCAGATCATCATGCCCATACCTCGAGATTCCTCGATGCCCACTCAAAGGCACGATCGAATACTCGCAGTCCGTGCCAAACAGGAATGCGTTCCCTCGGACGCAAGTGGATCTTTGCTATTCCTCAAAGTTTATAGAAATCGGCTTCACCGCCCACGACGAGACCAGCTTCTATTTCACCTCCAGCTTGAACACGAACGATCCGATATTTCAGTACGAAGTCATGGAAGCATTCATCGCTCTCGGCACGGATGACCCCAAGACCTACCTCGAATTTGAAGTTGCTCCCAACAACGTTACTTTCAACGCGTTCATTTACAACCCCTCCAAAGACCGACGAGAAGGTCGGCCCTTCGATACGCTGTATCTACAGACACCTGTCGAGGATGGACTTGTTACGCACACGGTGCTAGACAAGGAAGCGAAGACGTGGAAGAGCAGCGTCAAAATCCCATTAGGGTTATGGAACGTGGCGGCGAATGCGGTGAAGGGCACGAGATGGAGGATGAACTTCGTAAGTCCCATTATCCGATAGGTAGCCTGGGCATATTCGGAAGTTTTGTGCTGACGGAAACGGCAGTTCCGAACTGTAGTGAGCCCAGATACCTTCCCGAAGCAATTATTGGGAGCGTGGAATCCACCCGACGAGGCAAATTTCCACATCACGCCATATTTTGGCACCGTGGTTCTCTTATGAGCATGAGCAAACGGTCTGTTGTGCTCGGCTTCGCTGCTATGGCATGTAGCAACCAGTCTTCTGTGGAGGGGCTGAATTCAAGCGCATCTTCTCGCAGCAGGCACTTGCGAGCACAAATACAGAAGCTTGACAACGAGAGTGTACAAGTGACGACACTGCTCTCAAACCATGAACCAAACACAATTGATACTTGGAACATATTCGTGTTTTGAAGATCAAATTTCGCTTTCGATTGGCTCGCGTTCTGCCCAAGGCTCGCACATATAGCTTGGGTGGGTCACTGGGGCTCGGGCAGTCGCCAAGTAGAACGCAAGCTCCACGGATAAATGTCCTACAGCAGTGCAGGCATACATTAGCGTCGCCGAGCTTGTCGTCGAAATGCTGCGGTATGCATTGCTACATAACATCAAGGAAACATCACCCAAATACCAGACCCTCTAACATCTGCACCCAGAAATGGCACCATCCTTCCGAACAGACCAGATCGGTTCCCTGCTCCGTCCGCAATCGCTCCTCGAAGCTCGCTCCACCTTATCCTCCCCTGGCCAAATGTACGAGACCCACAATGACCCAGCTATCCAAGCGGCAGAAAAGCAAGCCATCATCGAAGTCATCCAGAAACAACTCGAGCTCGGCATTCGGCCTGTCGTGTCTGGGGAGTATTGCCGTCACATCTTCTACGGCGGCTTCTTCGAAACCCTTTCCGGAATGACCGCCATGCCCGAGCTTCCCATCCCGGATGCGTTCCGGACAGATTTCCCAACCACCACAGGTTTGGCAGCTATGGGGGCAAAGACGAGGGCTGCAGTGGTATGCACCAGTCCCATCATCTGGACGAAGAGCGCTTATCTCGACGAGTGGGAAATGATCAAGGAAGGGTTGGGACAGCAGGAACTGTGGAAAGAAGCCAAGATGACCATCCCGGCGCCGAATTATCAGCACATCCAACTCAGACCGGGGACGGCGTACTCGGCGGAATCTGGATATCATTCCGACTTTGAATACTTTCACGCCCTGGCCGAGGCCTATGTCCAGGAGATCACGGCTCTGTACGAGGCAGGATGTCGGCACATCCAAATCGACGACCCTCATCTGACATATTTCTGCTCCTCGCAATTCCTCGGGGGGTGCGCGAAGGATCGTATCGACCCGGATGAGTTGTTGGAGTTGTATCTCGAGGCGCATAATATGTTTTTGAGGAGATTACCTCGAGATTTGCATATGGGCATGCACTTGTGTAGGGGCAATATGTCGGGATCCAAGCATTGGGTGACTGGAAGCTACGATAAAATCGCTGAGAAGTTGTTCACCAAGGTGGACTACGAATCATTTTATCTGGAATTTGACGATTTGGAGAGGAGTGGCGGATTTGAGTGTTTGCGGTTCTTGCCCAAAGGGAAGAATGTTGTTCTCGGGTTGATCAGTACGAAGAAAGCCGAATTAGAGGATATTGATGCAGTTTGTGCGAGAATTAATGAGGCCACTGAGACGATTTCCAAGGGTCAAGGTGTCACGAGGGATGAAGCGTTGGACGCTTTGGCATTGAGCCCTCAATGTGGATTCTCAAGCTCGAGCTTGGCTGGAGGGAAGGATATGACAAGTGAGAGGATGTGGGAAAAGTTACAATTGGTGCAAGAGGTGGCGAGCCGTGTATGGAAGGATGCTGCTTAAGGTAGTATCTCCAGCAGCACAAGTCCGTGGCTGCCGCACATCCCATTCAAATCCACACTGCCCGTCGCAAGAAATGCTCCCAGAACAGGCCACTCAGGTCAGTCTACCTCGCCAAACAGCACGCCCTTGTCCCGGCGCTCCTCATCACGGGGCGAGAGTACTCTACGATGAACTCGATGAGCTCTGCTGGCAATCCGTGACCAGCTACTCTCTACGCCAGGAGCGCTCAGTGTTTTCCGTATGTCACATTCGAATCCTGATGGCACTCTCGAGCGAGCACGCATTGATTGGCGACTCTGACTTGAGAGCGTCCAAGCAAGGTCTTGCATGGGATCGGCACTCTTCGTTCGACCTCCACTTTCCACCATCACTTGCCCATCAGCTCATTATTTTTGTCGGCCCTCCTTTCCAATGCTCCTGAGGTTCCTGGTGAGCTACGGGGGTTCTTGTCTTCGGTATGCTGGGCACTAAACAGCGGAGGATGTCGCATCCAAGGTACGTCAGAATGTGAATACACAGCAACCACGGTGTTGGCTGTTGATAATTCTGGTAATATGACTGGCTACAGCGATGGCCTGGAATTATGTGAAGTGATGCCAAAGGTGAAGCAGGCACAGTAGGACCCGGTGCGTTGTTCTGATTCGTGAGCCACGGCTCACTGTGGCCCCGTCCAGCACGACCTCTACTCTATTCTTCTCCGACTTATTACACAGTAAACATCATAAATGTCTCGGTAGACTTTCGTCCCAGGGTATCATCGCTCATATCTCCCATACTCCATAAAACTCCATGACGCAAATGCCGTCGCGGCACTTGGTCTTAGCCCCTGTGCATTTCAATAAAACTTTCAACTTTTGGTGTCCGTCCGTTTTCCAGCGAGCTCCGCGTGCTCTCTCTTCGATGCATGTATCCAAAGGTTTCGGCAAACGTATCGTGTGGTTTCCAGTTTTTGCTCTCGTAAGCAGGAACCTCTTCCATCATTTTGTCCACTGGCCAAGTGTTAGGGGCGTTTTCCAATCAGATCACGTGCTGTCACGACTCACCTTGCTCCAGTGTCAGTCCCTTGGTCTCTGGCACGAATATCCATGCGAATAGAGCACAGAATCCACAAGTCGACCCCCAGATGAAGAAGACTGGTCGAGGTCAGTATACTGTAGAACTCGTATCACTCTTCAAGCAATCCGTACCTCTGACGCCTAGATTACCCTTGTCTTTATCGACGATGAAAGGTATGATGATACCAATGATACAATTCCAGAACCAGTTCGAGGCAGTCGAGAGCGCGATGCCTTTTGACCGGATCGGTAGCTGGAAGATTTCTCCAATGACCACCCAAGCTGCTGGACCCTAGCATGATGTTAGCTCCAATGGGACCAACGTGGGGTTTGAACAGGAAAGCGCGTACCCAAGTCGCGGCAAAGAAGAAGACATATATGCACACGAACACAATGAGACAGTAGCTCGCGGCTTCCGACTCTGCGTATACGCCAACAATGGCGACGATGAATTCGCAGATGCACATCCCGATGGCGCCCCAGATGAGAAGATTTCTCCTCCCGAACTTCTCGATCGCGTAGAAGGACACCGGTGTGCTGATGACATTGACGATTGTCGTGACCATCGAGATGAGGAATGGATTCGTGAGGTGTACTTGCTGGAAGAATGTGACCGAGTAGTAGAAGATGAAATTGATACCTGCGACAATCAGTATTAAGACAGGCATGAGTGGCGATAGGCGTCACTTACCCGTCGATTGCTGCATCATTTGTAGACTGGTGCCGATGAAGATCTTCCGGATATTGCTGTTGGGGTTTGTGATGCCACCGCGGAACAATCCCGACCAAGACACTTCACCAGCCTGCTGCTCGTAGTCGAAGTTGGCGACGATTTCAGCGAGCTCATCCTCGATGCATGCTGATGTCTCCGGTTGTCCTCTGACTCTTGCTAGAGCTCTTATAGCCTTGGCATAATTCTTCTTCTTCACCCAAAATCTGGGAGACTCTGGCAGTAAGAAGAGGCCGATAGCGAGGATGACGGCCCACAGGAACTGCACGGCTATCGGGATTCGGTATGCGCCACTGTCTCGCCGGTCCTGGTTGAAGTATCCAACACAGCTTGCCAACATGATTCCGATGGTGATGGCGAATTGATATGCCGAGACGATGGCTCCTCGTATTTTGCGTGGAGCCACTTCGGACATGTAGAGTATGTTGATGGCCGACACGCAGCCCACGCCTAAGCCTGAGATGAATCTTCCCACGCATAAGCCGGCGACATGAGTGGTTGCGGTTTGAACCACGACACCCAGAATGAACACCCCACAGCCTGGTCCGATGATGGTCACTCTTCTCCCTATCTGATCTGCCAAGTAGCCCGATATCAGCGCTCCGCAAAATGTTCCCAGGGACAGTATTGACACGATGAGCGACTTCTCCCAGGTTTCGTAACTGTAGCCGTCCGGAGTATCAGGTTGATGAGGGAACCCAGGGTGGCCATAGTCTCGCTTGAATTGAGCCATACCCAGCACTGCCGATATGTATCCAGAGTCGTAGCCGAAAAGGACACCAGCGAATGCAGCAAAGGCACACATGAGGTATGCCTTGGCGGTCACTGGCGCTTCGACTCGATGCAGTGTGGTCGACATGGTGAAGTCCTGCTGTTGAGCTCGCTACAGATCGTTGCTCGGCAGTCCAAAGGAAAAGCTCAGTCGCCTCGATTGGGAAGGGGGGGATGGAGCTCTCTCAGTCGGCAGCAGAAGGCGGAGGTAGCATCGAGGACATGTCGGAGGCTATGTGAGGGCGTGTTCAAGAGCATTCGGCCAGGGAATGTTTCGCCACGGGCGAAGGTGCAACAGAAGAGCAAAGCCAGATGGCCGTCTTAGCATACAGCAGCCGTGCCAGAGGTGCTGGACCGTCGTCGCCGGCTGCCCGCGTATTGTTCGAAGTGAACTGGCATGCCGGGTGAGCGTTTGGTGCCTGCTTCTGTGCCACGGAATCCATGCATTAGTGCTGCTAGCGTTGATCGTCCCGTCATGCCATCACCACCCCGTGCACCGAATCATGAGCGGCGGCGGGCACTTTTGGCTTTGTCTTCACCTGCCAGCCTTCGCCCTGTGGTGTCCGTATGATGTGAGGGAGGACATTGGTTGCAGCGTGCGTGGTGCCATCTGCCGTCTGCCATCTGCCATCTGCCATCTGCCATCTTGATCGGGGTGCTGGGCGTCGGCCTCACCATCACAAACTGTGTATCGGACAGTACACCACTCTCATCAGGGACAACGCTGCCTTGATCAAACTGTATCGAAATACCGATATCATGTAGAAGGAAGCAGCCGGCCAATGGTGTGATGTAGCGCGTGCCGTGGAAGGACAGGAAGGACGTTATTAGACCAGCATCTCCGCGCTGTCGATCCATATTGCAGGGTTCCCATTCCTTGTCTCCGCCTCACGTGAGCCGGCGGAATGCCAACGACTTCTCCTGACCAGCGCAATCTGGACTCTGGCGAGGCTCTGGGTACGACCACAAGCGGCCACTGTGCCCGACAAAGCCTCCAATGTCCGCACCAACGCGACAACACCTCAGTCTCTCTGGGAGCATGAGTTTCCCACCGAAGTCACAGGGGATACGCTCTGTCAGTAGCACAACTCTTCCACAGGGATCTTGACGCAAATGCAGCCCGCACTAGCAAGCATTGGCTGAAGTTTCTCGCCTTTCGCATCAATTCAGACCGTTTCTTCTTCTTATTATTATAGAACTAAATCTAGTCGCCTTCTTCACACTCCCGCAAGTTCTCCAGTCGGGGAGATGACGCTCCGTCAAACCGGCGTGAGAGTTCACCAAACAACATTTCTGGTTCGAATAGTCGAGAACTCTGGTTGCTAGTACTGCAGCTCCCACGAACTCTAGCTTGCTTGAGATATCATGGAACAGCCTCTCACATCGCGAACGGCTCAGTAGGGAGCCCTGAAACGTCCTCCAGGGCTTCACGCCAGTCAGACCTCCCGCCTTACCGCCTCCCTGCCCTCACGACCTTCGGCATTGACTCTCAGAGTGAATCAGACTTCAATAATCCTCATCATGCTTGGAGTTTGAGGACACCATGCCACAGTGTCAATTCGCCTGTCCTTCGTCCCGTCACATGCATGAGAACGTCCTTGACCGTCCTTTGACGAGTCAGTTCCCCAGACTCCTTCCACCTTCGTCGATGCAGCCAGATCATACATCCTAGACGTGCACGGGCATAATATGACGGTGGCGCATAGTCGCTTCAATGCTCGTCTATGAGTTGAAACACGACGCGGCAAAGCTGGCAGAGGTACATTGGTCATACTCCCAGTCAGTCACGCGAGAACAAGTATCGAATTTCGCATCCCCACGTGCGCTTGATGGGACGACCTGGTTACATTAGTCCGGGTTTCGGTCCCAGTGTGGCGGACCGCCTGCTACAGGAGTAAAGAGGTATACAAAATACAACCTGCACTGCACTCGTGGCCAGGATGGCTTCCACTGGTATAATCAAGGCGCGAAGTGACCGTGGACTGAATCATAGACGCACATGGCTGGTGCAGTCCTCGATGTTTTACGTCTTAAGCGAAAGAGGTGGGAACGAGCAGAACCAAGGAGGACTATGCAGCCCAGAGGCCTGGCTATCTCGCTTCTCGCATCGCACGCAGCGCATCGTCTCATACTCACAGGAATGGATCCGGGGCATACCCTTCATGCCCTTAGGCAATCCCGCGCGCGGAATGTATGTACAACAGTCAGACCTTTTCTTCAAAAGGTTATCTGCACTTAGATGACCCGAGCGTCGCTCAGAACGCTGGGACTCAACACCATACAGGATCATGTGCCCTCCTAATGCACTTGCCGCCGCATCCACCCCCGTTGCCCAGTGTTCTTAGGAGAGACCTGCTTGCTTTGCTCGCGGAATGATCTATGCAGCACCCGGAAAGGCATTATTGGCATGTTCATGACGACCGCCTAGGCCTTGGCTTGATCCACTGATAAGCTCTTGGGGAACGCGGTAGACATACCATCGTGATCATCCAGTAGCACCTGCAATGTGCCGATGACGATCACGCCCGGGCCGGTCTCTGTCGAGCAAAGGCTTTTTGGCTTCCGTCATCACCTCGACCGCAGCTGGGATACTTTCTCCGACCGTGTTCGGCGGCGCTGTCTGGACAACGTTTGTAGAACCTCGACGAGCGTTGAAAGAAGGTGATGTCCTTAGGTTCGCATCGGCAAACCTTTACGCTCTGCAAGTTGTACGGCGGGAAAGCTAGGGATCCCACGCAGGTAGTAACATGATTGCTAAGGTTCTCGATACGCCGTCGATGTTGTCACATCCTGGTTGATAGCCTGAGATGGTTTGTGCTGCGATAATAAGAGCTTATCTGTTCTCCAGTGAAGTTCGTGGGGGCTTTCGCTAGCGATGCTAGCAGACAGCGGACGAGTGTCTACAAGGCCAGTGACAGATGCTGACAGTGCTCAATGGCTACGGCGAGTGTATCCAGTGTTGCCTGAGATGAGCACTGTTGCCTTTCTTGCATATCGTCCTTGGTCCCATTTTGTAGGAGTTCTGATCGACATCCACCTGCATCATGCCTCGGCGAGCCGCTAGCAGGCAATTCCCGGGCCACTAGTCTATAGGATCTAACGGTTTAGGGCGTCTGCGGTTATTGTAAGCCTCCTCGCAAGCGCAGCGATATGCTTCGAATAGTGCTGATGCTGGCGTCGCATTATTGATAGCTTATGCCCTGCAGCATACGCATATGGACACTGTTCTGGATACCACGTCTTCCTTGCAGTAGGAACATAAGGTAACCAGGCTGTTTATGGTCCAACTTTCAGAGACTTTTTGCGAACGTTGCAATATCCCGAGTGACCTTGAGATGCGCCTCTGGGATCAATTTCCTGAATATGACGGCGGTCGTATGTACACAGCCGAGGTTTACTTGTGAATTGACCTCGACGCCGGCAGCGAGCAATTTGCGGTGGTATGCCATTCCCTCATCTCTGAGCGGATCGAGTTCATCCATGGCCAGTACATGAGGTGGTAATCCAACACAGTCCTCTATGGAAGCGTAATATGGCCAAGCCAAGGGATTGCGGATGTCTTCGCCACTGTAATAAAAGCTCATACCGGCGAGCATAGTTGTATACAACCAGTAGCCTAGATCGACGCAAGTTCGTCAGTTTCAACCACTTAAAGGTAATGTCAAGATGCATACCTTCGCATTCATACAGACTGGGCAATTCTTTCAGCTTGCGTGCATCGCTCCAACCATATGCGTTACTGATACATGGAGCATATGCATACACCCCGTCGATTTCGTTTACCCAGCCTTCCTTTTTGGCCTTCAGAGCTGTCGCTAGAGCAAGGTTCCCACCACCGTCTTCACCCTGAACCAGAATTTTGTCAATCCTCAATTCTGCCTTCACAGAGCCGATATAACGAATGGCCGATTTGCAGTCGTTTAGCCCTGTTGGAAAGGGATTATGCTTTCCTTTTGAGTACGCGTTCCGGAAGTCCACAGCGATCACAACGACTCCTAATGTCGCAAGAGACATACACCACCGCATATGTACCTTATTGCTGGTATCAAGAATCACCATACCGCCTCCGCCTCCGTGAAGATAGACCACGCACGGCAGGGTAGCCCCGTCCTGGCTCGCAGGACGAAATATGTACAATTTTCGCTCGACGCCATCGAAGCTCTGAAAAGTTCTGGTTTCCTGTTTCACGTCTGGCTCATCGTCATCCCCTGGGATGTCATTAGGCATCGTGTTGTAGAGTTTGGTCGTCGTCGCTTCGCTCCAAGCCATCTGGCTTCTTGAAGCCGGGTCATCCCATCTGATTTGAGAATATGGATCAGGCTGGCTTCCATCGAATCCGAAAGCTCGAAAGGCTTCCACGAGTCTGGGATGTGCTCTTGGCTCCTGGAAGAACTTGAAGTTTGGATCACTGATGCGCCCTGGTCCATGGTAGCTCAGCGATACGACTGTGTTCTTCAGCTCCAACTCATCCTTGGGGTCCAGGTCGGACTCGTCTTCATCATTCGCCATGTGGAAAATACTGGACAGAGTGGCATCTCAAAGTGAATTGACCCCACGAACGCGGGTGTGCCTGATTCAGCGTCCTCCCTAGCCCTCCCGGCCCCCACCTTCGTCACAGTACATTGTGATCAAGCTAAGAGCGAACATAAGCCGGTGGCTGGTGGAAGGAAAGATCGTCTCCTTATCCAATTGACACGGCTCATCACAGAGCCGGACATACGAAGGCCTGGATCATCGTAGCACCATCCGAACAATGGCCGCGCCCCTAGAGCATGGAGAAAATACAGACCCCGCGCTCCTCTTCCTCTCTAATCGTGCGGGGTACAAATGCAGCACACATTATCGCTCCTCGCAAGAATTCCGAGAATATCGCCAAACCCAGGCGAGGAGGTGAGGTGTTGAGTGAATCGCGACTGCGGATATGCCCTTGTCCTGATGTCTTGGCGTTCAACCTCATTTCTCATGGTACCTCTCACAGCCCCACCAGCTTGCCCAAGACAAACACTCTTGTTGTTATCCACCTGCTACAGCCAGAAGGGAAGCATTAATGACGGCAAAAGTTGCTCCCACCCCGGATTGAACGAGGGAACTTCGCATGGCTTCCAGGATACAAGTGCGACGCGCCTGCAATTATGGTTAGAATATCCATCGATACAGAGGGAAAAGCGACAGACGAACCTACCACTACGCTATAGGAGCTTGAACACAAGAGCACGACGCACCCGGCCTCATCATACTCACGTAACTTCCAGGAAATTCAGTATTTGTTTGTTCGTTCTCTCCCATGGCCTTCCAAGGACGACGACAGGGTTTCTGATGAGTATGGCGCCGCACATGTCATATGCTACGTTGTTTCATTCAAAGCGCCAAGTATCGAGTCCGAACGTCGATTGTGATCAAGGCGCGGACTGGCATTCTGTTGGCTAAGATCGCATGTCTGTTCCAGCCATTTCTTGTTGTCTTCCCTTCCATCTTTTCTGCCGTCCTTTCACGCATCACAACAGCCTAGAATGGTTTACCCGCTCGTATGGGTGAACGTACAATGAGTTACGTGGCAGCCCACGGACCTTCTAATTCTAGACGCCTGAGCCTATAATCGGTATCGGTTTGTCCTGATGCTGACAAGCAAGCACAAGCAGCGCCGGCAACACGAACGAGTCATTTTCCATTTCACTGAACTTCGAGGACAATGCCTAAGCTGCGGGCAAAGAAGAACCAAATTTCATCGTTCTATTAGTCTTCGACTCCTCCGCCTAAGATAGTGGGGATCTCAAGTGCCAGGGAGGGAATGTATTGTGCAGAACAGTGATTGAAGTCTATGCTTTTCGGATTTCCTTCCTGCAAGCCACTGGTGCCACCGTGATCTTAGAGCTTCATGTCCGCATCGACATTATACTTATTGTGTTCGCAGGTGACGAGTGCCGCACCATCCTTTGCTCGTTTCATGACAGCACGGAGCATGGCTATTCGCTTGCCGACGTGCACAGTCTTGTCTGACAGTCAGTATTGAGCCAATGCAAGCTTGTGACGAGGAAGTCTACTCACTTCACATTCTATCAACACAACTTCACCAGGCATTGCGGGGCGCATGAAGGTGAAGTTGATCGTTCTACAAACCCCCAGCGACTTCCAAAATCCGGGTCTCGCAATGGGATATAATGCCCAGGTTGTAGCGCACTCGAAGAATGCCGTCGTAGCTCCAGCATGTAATGTACCCATAGGATTGAGGAACTCAGGTTGTACTGCTGTGTTGTCAGCATGGCGTCCAAGTTGTTTGCGATTGGAGTTTCTTCTCACCAGGAAAGCGGAAAGTGGCTTTGGCCATTGTGTCGGATATCCTTTCCGCCTCTGTGATTACAACGATGTCAAGCCAAGGTAATAAGAAGTTCCTGCCTCCCATTTTGTCGTACTGGACGGACGGACGTGAGAACTCGAAGCCAAGAGCTCAGTCACCTGTCAATCTCACCTTTGCCCTCGCTTCACCTTGCAGCAGGATTTTGGTCATTTCATCTTTCAGCGCCATCTTTGCTGGATTCGTGTCACATGGAACCCTGCAAAGTGTCAGTGCGCATGGTTATTGCTTGTGTTCATGTTCTCTTGTCAGAGCTTCGGTTCCTGGTTCAGCCGAGGTCCACACACCCGAAGCCGATATCTTCTCAAAATGGCAGTTCTCACATTCAGATCGAAGTGACAGCGCTTCGAGTCGCAACGAAATATGCACAGGTCGAGCGTACATTGATGCAGGTGGTTGAGAACTACGGATCTTAGATTACCTTGCAAACTCGTTGGTAAATACATCCTGCTCATTGATCTGATTGGGTCCAAGGAGAAGCTCGTGGCCCTTCAACCACGATACCCAGGTTCTCCACTTCTCCAGATCCATGGAGCCAGGCTCCTGTCCAGCGTCGGTGTAGTACTGATTGATGCTCTCCTGGCTCTTGAGCAAGAACTCCTTGGATCGTTGCGGCGTCGTAACGTGCTGTAGAACACCCGCTGCTTCATTCGGCTGCTCAATCGCACGTAGATAGCCTTCTCGAGTTGCTGCAACGAACCGTGACAAGACGTCGTCCGCCAGGCTCTTAGCACTATTTCGCGCGATCACTGGAGAGTATCCATATGGTATGTCGTAGTTCTCCAGCTTGAAATAGTTTGCTTTGACCTGATCCATCTCGGCCTCAACGCCCTCCCAAGGTAGAAATACCCACGTGGCATCAATATGACCACTCTTGACAGCTTCGAAGAGGCTCAACTTGCCCTGGTTGCGTTCTATTTTCATGTTGTCTGCATCACCGCCATCTTTCCGAATCATGGCCCTGACGATCTCGTCCTCATATTTCGCATTATAGCTTCCGTATGTCTTTCCGCTACCCAAATCTCTCATACTACCCAGCTTAGTGGCTACAATGGCTGAAGCATCCCTTTGCAGGATCGCATAGATGGCCTGCAACTTCATTTTGCCGCTCTCATGGTAGGCGATGCATGACTCCGAAGGGCATATTGCCAGATCGACTTCGCCTGCTTCCACTCTTTTTGCTGGTGTCTTGCTATATTGAGCGTCTGGCGGCAGAAGCTCCACGTCTAAACCATGCTTCGCGTAGAAACCTTTCTCTTGTGCGAGGTAAAGTCCGCTGTGAATGGTATTGGGTGTCCAGTCCAGGGCGACGCGAATCTTGGTACCCGACATAGTTGCTGTAGTTTGTGCTTGATGAGCTATTCTCAGTGAGTAATGTGCTCACCCCTACAGATGACTCCTGATGACATTATTGACTTTCCCAGCATGATGCCCTGGTGGGGGATATCACGACGCCCATCGCGAATCTTAGCTAACATCGACCTTTTACATTATTGTTGGTCCATGATACAGATCCTGCGTTAGGCCGTTTAGATTTATACCTGAGAAGTCGAGATAGCTGTTCTCTTGTCGCGTAGCCCATTGGACGATGAGGCTCTGCATTGCACAGAACTAGCGACCTACACTCTCCCGCCTGAACCCTGCCTACATCGACCTCCTTCATACTCTACAAGGACCGCGTACAGTGTTGCCTAACGCTAGATGATGCAAGCAGAAGACTTCGCGAGAAGGATCAAACGAAACGCGAGGGTACGTGCACAGGACGGCGACCAACTGCAACCCGTGCCCGTTCCCAAGAGCTGAGGACTGGTGACAAGAGATGGATTCCAGGCTGTCACAATGGACCTCACATATAAAGGCGCGGGTTGAATAGGGCAATGTACCATCCGATAGCTCAACATTCTACTACCATGGGAGTCTTCAATATAACAGTATACACGGACACGGTGAGAACACCTGGCGAACGAGCAATGTTATCCAACTAACTATGCGTGTTCGAGATCTGCCCATGGTGCTACATTGGACACAAATCTCTTGACCGCGCCATTGAGCTCTACCAGAAGACTTATCCTGGCGGGAAAAACACAGAGTTCGTCTTCACTTATGTGCCGTACTACCTCACTCCCGACGCGCCTTTCGAAGGCATTCCCTGGGCGAAAAGAGTTGCCGACAAGAATGGTGTAGACATGGTCAACGCGATCAAGACAAGACTGCAGCGTGTTGGACGAGCCAACGGCATAGAGTTCAGCTTCGACAATCGGATCGGCAACACGCGCGACTCTCATCGTCTCCTACAGTACGCACGGAGAACAAAAGGCAGCGATGCACAAAAGGTCCTGCTTGAGCAGATCTACTCTGCTCACATGGAGAACAACGCGGATATCACTTCCCACGCTGATCTTGCAGAAGCCGCTGTGAAAGCTGGCTTGGTGGAGGAGCAGGCGCTAGCGTTCTTGAAATCCGATGAACTGACGGAGGAGGTCGACGCCATGGCGGCTCGATCAAGGAGCAACGGAGTGAGCTCGGTGCCAACCTTCGAATTCAATGGCAAGCGCGTCGACGTTGAGGGCGCCGCTGATCCCACTGAGTTCTTGGAAGCTCTGGTAGCAGCAATTTGTTAATTATAACTCTTGCACATTGCGGCCGATCTTCGGACGCTTCCGACTCTCTGTTTCGCCGTGAGTTTGGTTAAGAATCGTGCTGGTACAGAACGCATATGCACTACTTGTAGCGTCCGTAACACTCTTGTTCGCCGTGGTACCCATGAAGGTGCCTAGCAAGCGGAAGGGCGCTGGAGGGAACGTGGCAGCCGATTGAGTGGATGAGGCTGGAAGGATTGTGCCTCGTTCACGGCTACTGTGCAGGGAAGTTGTAGTGACTATAGCTTAGCCTGAATATCTTTCGGCGAAAGGGCTTTCCACGCTTCTAGTGTCACGTCACCCTCAGCATCCAGTCTTGCTTGAGAGGCCCTGTACAGCCTAGGAAGGTCGACTTCCTCGGCCTTCTTGCCATCAAGGATCATATCTGCAATAGCTTTTCCTGACAAGAAGACTTGCGGCATTCCATGCCCTGAGAAGCCAGCACAGAGATAAGCCCCCAGCTTGCCCGGGACCTGGCCAACGTGAGGGAAGCCGTCACTAGAATACCCCATAATGCCAGTCCAGATCTTGTCAGTGTAAGCGCCGCTGTCTTCCCACCCACGAAAATGCCTCTGCATGTAGTTGTCGAAATAGTTCTTCGCCGGCTCGATGAGCTTTGAGTCGTCCATGTTGCCATACCACTGATCTAGATCGTGATAGTAATCGCGCCGCGCGCCACCGACAATGATGCTACCATCGCTACGAGGAATGAGGTAGTCGTACTCCATCGGGCTCAGGCGTATGATATAGCTGTTCGACAGGAACGGCGGATGAGCCTTCTTGGAGACAATACGGCTGCATATACCACGGACCGGCACGATCTTCTTCTTGTACTCAGGAAGTAGGTTGGATGTGTAAGCATTTGTCGCGTATACGACTTTAGAAGCTCGGATGGAGCCGCGATCGGTGTTGACGGACCAGCATCTTCGACCTTGATTGATCGACTCTACAGACCTCACTGGAGTGTGGGTCTGGAGGTTGACACCTTGAGACACGAGTTTCGAAAGCAGAGATAGGATAAGTTTGTAAGGCCAGACATGTCCAGCTGTGTATGTGAAACACCCTTTAGCGCCTTTGATTCCAGAGATCTACCGGACGCGTTAGCTTGCCAACGGCCGCCGAGAAGAGTGATGCAAAGAGACGACTCACACCCTCAGCTGTCCTCCCATCGCTGTAATGGACTTCAGAAGCAGTCGAGATCTTGGCCGCGGTCAGTGCCTCCAGACCAGACTTCAGTTCCTTGTGAATGTCTTCGTAAAGACACACATCGGTTGCTCTCGTCACAACAAAATCGCAATCGATGTTTTCCTTCTCGACTAACTCCTTTATGGCTTTCACATGTCTCTGCTCAAAAGACGAGATTTCCTCAGCAGCGTCCCTCCCATGTTTTCGTAAAGCACCTGCTGCTCGATAATACGGGTCTGGCTTCAGATGACCGCCTGCAAGATTTACGTAAGCCTCTTGACGACAGATGTATCCTTGCGAAGCAAATCACCATTTCGACCAGTGGCACCCGAACACGCTTCTCTGGCTTCAAGAACAACGATGGAGATTGCTTCTCCAGAGGCCTTGCTTTTCTCAATCAGATGGTATGCTATCGATGCTCCAGCATATCCAGCGCCTATAATGACAATGTCTACTTCGGCTGGTAGCTGTTCTGTTGTTCTGTGGTTATCGAAATCATGAAGCTGAGTCCTCCAGAATGGTAGCGTTGAATTTGGAACGGGAAATTGTTGCGCCATGCTGCTGTGGTATATGCTGTATTGTTTGTTCACTGAACGACGAGTGTCAACTGTTCACAAAATCATGGTTGAAGCTAAATCGTACTACGCAGTGCAGGGATGCGAGAGCATGCAGGTGCGGGAGCGGTTCAATCCCGGCCCAGCCACCAGTTTGGCCTATCGTTCGCGAAACGATATCGATGAGATAGGCATTGCTCCCTAGCTACACGTATTACCTAGTAGTGACTGCAAGGCCTTACGAAGAAGCGGCGACTATCTTATCGGCCATCTCAGGCAAAGTGTCAGCGACAACGTCCATCTGCCCAAAAAGACCTGGCAGTGCCTCGCCTTCGTAGACACTACAGTATGCTGCCTTAAAGCCCGTCCTCTTTGCCGCTGAAGCATCCCATACTGGTTCATGTCAGCAGATGCTTTAACAACTCGACAGTCGCTTTGGTCACTTACAGTGGGCGGCGGCAAACCAAGGCTGAGCACCATCCTTGCTCAGCTCTTCAAGCAGTGGCTTATAAGCCGCAGGATCTGGCTTTCCAATTCCAGATGTATCGCAAGAATTGAGGTGCTCTGATGGAAGATCCACCCCGGCATTTTTGAAGTAGTCTCCAACTCTCTTGAGATCACCCATTGTAAGAGCTCTCACCGTGAAGCCGCCATCGCGAAGCTTCTGTATACACTCCTCTTTGGTGGGGGAGTCAGCCATGCTGTGAGAATCGCTGTGGCGAGTAGCATCACTTACTGGCACCAGGGCGTAGGGTGAGCTTCTTGTAGCCTTGTTCCACGATATATGCGAGGTCATCTTCGGATGCGAAGTCTCGAGCATTTGTGATGCCGGATTTACTGGCTTTGTATCAGTATAGCTCCGAGAATAACATTTGTTCATGCGTACAAAAGAATTCTCCAGAAGATCTGTTCAAATACGCCAGCAAATGTGACGTATTTGCCAGACATGGAAAGGTAGGTGTATTCTCGTTCGGCGACCTCGATCCAAGTATATCCAAACAGAATCGGCTTGACGCCCTCAGCACGTAGACGGTCTCCCATTCTTTTATCGATTGTTTCCAATAAGACCTCATACCCGACCAATGTTCCGACCACGTCGAAGACGACATTTTTGTTCGATGAGCCCATGATTGATGTTGGATATGATGACCAAAAATCCCGTTGCGCCACCAGGACTCTTCTGCTCAGCGCAGTCCAGCCTTATAGTGCATTCGACCGGAGTCTTTTGAAGGTCGCTAAGCCACTCCTCCTGAGGCTGCAAGTTACGTTAGCCTACTCGCCGAAGAGAGCCTGTACGGCCAAGCTTATCTGGCTGTAGCCAACCGGCCCGGGCGAACGCACCCGATCTTGCATATAGTGCTGCACAGTATTATTGTCGGAGGCGTTCATGGCTAGCATATCGGCGGTAGACTACGCCGCTGCAACCCTTATCACTGACATCAGTCGGCTGTAGCACTCTCGAAAAGCGTTAGAAAAATGAGCCTGCCGACTGTATGTGATATGTCTTGCTCCCTCATCTTTGCCAGGAGAAGCAAGCTCCAGAATCACCACTATGGCCAGTGAAACGCAGGCAGAGAAAACTGCTTCGCAAGAGGCCAAGACCCTTGACCTGGAGAAATCGCCAACATATCAAGATGGCGTCACTACCATTGTTGCATCTGGGGTAGACGATGCTGGATTCCAGAGGAGGCTTTCCAAGCGACAAATCATGATGATGACCTTTGGTGCAGGTTTGTACGCTGGCATACGGGTATGAGACCAGAGCTGATGACTTGAAGGCATCGGTACCGGACTTTGGGTTGGGACTGGGACTGCTCTGAAGTACGCAGGCCCCGGAGGTATTGCCGTCGCCTACTCGGTATGTATTGAGGACCAGGTTCTGAGAACGGCAAACAACTGAAGCCAGACAGATCGTCGCCTTTGTAGTGTGGCTGCAGTACATGTCGATTGGAGAGATGACAGCATACAGACCCGTGCATGGAGGCTTCATCCGTCAAGAAGCAGAATACGTTGATCCAGCTTTCGGCTTCGCATGTGGTATCAACTTCTGGTGAGTGCCAGTCTTTGATACTGCGGGCCGCTCACTGACTTGCAGTCCTCTGATCCAGGTTCGAATGGGTCATGATTATACCAGCCGAAATCACTGCTGCGGTCTCCGTGCTCCAATTCTGGCCGGAGACGAATGCCGTACCTCTCGCCGCATACATCACTTTGTTTCTCGCTGTGATGATTCTGGGCAATATATTTCCAGTGCGCATCTATGGCCACATCGAATATTGGTTTTCCTGGATCAAGATTCTAGCAATCTTTGTAATGATCTTCTTCCTGTTCATTATGGCCAGTGGAGGCGTTGCCGCTACGCATGGCCCTCTGGTATTCACCTACTGGAAGAATCCAGGGGCGTTTAAGAACGGCATCAAAGGCATCGCGAAAGCCTTCGTGCAAGCCGGCTTCTCCTTTGGTGGAGGAGAGCACATTGCAATTATCGCCGGCGAAGCGAAAGAGCCCAGAAAGACCGTAAAAGCTACCATATACCCGATTTTCTGGCGAATGTTCTGCTTCTTCGTGCTCAACATCTGGCTTGTGGGTATGTGTGTGCCTTCTGATGACGCAAACCTCGTGAGTGCTTCGGGCACACTCGGTTCTCCGTTTGTGATTGCAGCGCGCAGAGCAAAGCAAGGATGGCTGGCGCATGCACTTAATGCTTTCGTCTTCATCAGCGTCATCAGCTGCGGGATAACGAGCGTGTACATTGCCAGTCGAAGTCTGACGGCGCTATCCGATATCAAGCTTATCCATCCAGTATTCGGGAAGAAAGATAAGGCTGGTCGTCCGTGGCTTGCGCTTGGTATCAGCGTAGCCATTGGTGGCGGTCTCTGCTACCTGAACTGCAATAGCACTGCCATCACTGTCTATTCGTGGTTTTCCAGCCTGGTAAGAATGGGCAAAGACTGTGATTCCTCGTTTCTCGCTCACCATCTCTCTGCACAGGTAGCAATCGCCGCGTTCTTCCAATGGGGATCGCTCTTCGTCACTCATTGCTTCTTTAGAGCTGCTCTGAAAGCCCAAAAGATCGACTACCATAGTCTGCCTTTCAAAGCACCGCTCGCGCCATATGCTCAGTCAGTCAGCGACTTCGGAGAACTACAGACTCGTTCACTGACGCCTCCAGGTATCTCGGCATACTGATAATCGTTTTCATCCTAGCTTGCGAATTCTACTTGTCGGTGGCACCTTTTGGGGAGAAAGGTAGCGCCAAGACATTCTTCGCCAACTACCTTGGCGCCCCGTTGTTCTTCTTTGACCTCATAGCGTATAAGGTAAGCTGGAAAGTGGTAGCACAAGAGAGCGCCGCAAGATCGCTGACAAGGCCCCTAGTTGTGGTACAAAACCAAGCTTGTGAAGCCTACTGAGGTTGATTTCAGCGAAGCGTTTGCATTCGATGAACAAGACAGGATCACTGCCGAATTGGCCGCCCAAGATGGCAGGGTCAAGGAGAAGGGCTGGAACCCGAAGCAGAAGTTACTGAATTTGATTTTCGGTTGATGTCCCGGGGGAACACGTTCGCACGAGCGATTAGGTCCACTGGAATGTTACCAGAGATTTGGATCTTGCGGTCCTGTAGCGATACTAAAGGACTCGTCGAAATGGTGGAGTCCCAAGCTCCCGAAATCGATCGATCCACTTTCTTCCAGTATAGCCTCGTCGAGCGGACTCCAGTCGAAGGTATCAAAATTGTCGTATGGCAATGTCGTCATTCCGTCAGCAACGGTCTCGGCGTGGTCAGCCAAAGGTGGTTGGAACTTGGCGGCCCACTGCTTGAATGTAATGAGGGTCTCATTGGCGTCGTCAGCTTCGTCGGTGTGACTTTGAAGATCGAGTCGCGAGATGGCAGCTTCAATCGCTGCCAGAATTGACGCCTCGGATCTAGTTGACAAGTTGGCTGTGCTCATTGCCATTATGCAGCTCATCCCATCGGCAAGTGTCTGGCGGACCTGTTTCGTCGATTCGTTCAGGCACTGCGCGAGGAGCACCATCACAGCCGCTCGACATGAGCTGAATTCAATGTAGCTCGCCCGAGCTAGGCCAACGCTCTCGTCCAGGCCTTTACACACGGCCACGATTTGCTCCCCAGACTCCACGGCGTCTCTCGAAAGCCGTGCTAGATGAGAAGCGAATTTGTCTATTGAAGCTTGACTGTGCGTCGAGGAGGATTGTGCAATAGTACGTTTCTCGCTGAACATGAATGGCCTTCCCAGAAATACCATATTCAGGTGATGGCATAATTTAAGATGAGCGACAGAGCGAGACGGACCACCTGTCATAGAACCCGACTGATTCACCTCCTGCCACCAGTCGAGATACTGCTGCCGAACCTGAAGAAGACGCTCAAAGTAGGCGCGCCGCAGCCTCTCCGGGCTTCTTCGAATCATATGAATGACGAAAGCTATGTCCCCGAGCCAGTCGGTCAATTTCGTTGCAAAATTCTCCAAAACTCTGGTAGGCTGTAATCCTGCAATCATGGTAGGAGAGTGATCCAGGGGGTACTCTGCGTCTACTTCGCCGGAAGATATGGAAGTCGGCCGGCCGTGAAGGATACCGATGCGTTTCTCAAGCCTGTAAGTTGTCCACCTAAAAGTATAGCGTATCGGCGTTAGCATACGCCTCAGTTTTCACAATCGGAAGTACTGCACAACTCTACGCGTCCAAGGCAAGAGCTGCTGCCAGCCAACTAGACCACTGGCCCCCCTCCCTCTCGACCCGTCTCCTCTCTCCTTCGGTACTTCACTTACCAAAGTCTGTTGCGAAACTCGACAGTTGCTGGATCCAGATCATTGCCTGTATACTTCCTGTGCATCCCATTCTGAATGGCACATTTCAAAGCTAGGCCTAAGTATGTGTAAGCCAAACCATAAGTATCAAGAGGGAGAGTGTAGTGCGCAAGTAGCAAAAAGGCTTGGACGCTATTGACCGAAGCCTCTGCGATCATGTCCGGTATCAGTTCCGCTGCCATTTGATAAAACGAGATACCAACCGCATCTGCCGCTAATTCGAAGCTGGACCCATCGACGGATCCGGTCTGGGCGCCCTGCATATGCGCAAATTGAGTGCCAACCCCAAGCACCATCAGTGTCGTGCAGAGCCAAGTAGAGTCATCGGTAGACAGTGCTATTCCCGGAAGATATATGTCTTCAATCCTCTGCAACAACCAAGCTTCTTCCACGAAGAATGTGTTGGTTTGCGCATATTGGAAATACATACGGGACAAGAAGAGCGCGACATCCTTAGGTGGTAAACTCTGCAGGATGTTGCGCATGCTCGAATCTCTCGATTTGAGGTGATGGGCTCGCCAATACTCTACTGGAGCACTCATCTGGACGTCCAGGCTTGCTTCTTTCAATCGCTTGTCGACCTGTTGCCTCAAGCGCTGCGAGAAGTTCCAGTGGGAAAATTCTCCAGAGTAATGGGCAGTGTTGGGATCCACGCTCATTACGGTGAAGTTTTCGCCATCCAATGCAGGCGTTTGCTCTTCCGCGCCTGGCCTTTGCGACCCGTCGTCAGCGCTCTGTTCGGCCTGAAGGTTGGCGACAATTCTCCTTAGTCGTTCATCAGATAGAGGAATATCACCCAGAAAGTGCCGCGCGATATACTCCAGATGCCTCGTTCGCTCATCGGAACTCTGGGGATCCTGCGAGGCCGCAACGGGGTTGTTGCGTGGTTCGGAAGAGGCAATTTCGCAATGTCTCCCATACTTGAGGCATCTCTGGCACGGAATAGTGCCGTCGCATTTCTCCTTCAATCGTCTGCAACTCGAACAAGCGACAGTGGCTCTCTGCCGCTGCTCCTCTGGCACCTTTGGTCTCTTGCGTTTTCGCGGACGTGAGGCAGGAGATTGAAGGGGTGGCGAGGCGAGCGGAACATGGCCATTCCTGAGAGTAGCCATGGCTGGACTTGCGTTGAGGCAGTGTACAGGCCATTATCATTGCAGGCGTTGTGAGGGATGGAGCGTGCGAAGAGAGATAAGGCAAAATAGCTAGTTCAAATATTGACGGCCACGGTTACGGCCCACGAGTCGAGCAGACCCAGACGGAACGGGCGACTAGGATGGCCATGTATTCGAGAACTAGTTCTATCTACTAGTAGACGTTACGTGATGACGATAGCGCGGCTCGGTCGTGGGAGAGCTTGTTGCTGTGCAGCGACCGATACCGAAGAGCTCATCATTCCCTCTCACAGGGAATTTTGTACGATAGTGGATGGATTCGAATTAAATTATATTGTGCATATACCTAAATCACCACGCCGCGACCCGACCATCCCTGCAGACGCTGTGCTGTGCCGTATCTCTGCCACTCGATCGCACAGTCGTGTACTGTAGCGCAGTGCAGCTCGACCCACGTCCGCCATGAGTTTGTTTGGCGATGAGGACGCGCCGGCCACACGCTCGACATCCACCCTCTTCGAGGACGGGCCATCCACCCCGAGCAAGGCCGTATCGTCATCACTCTTCGCCGACACCAGTGCCAACGACCCGGCCGACTGGCATTTCACGCCCAGCAAGAAGACCGGCGGTCGTGCAGATCTCGTCAAGTCACTCCTGGCCGACGCTGATGTGCCCGATTACTACGTCGACACTTTCGATTCCCTGCAGAGTGCTGGACACGTCAAACGCGAAGACTGCCAGCAATTGCTCAAGGATAGTGCGATAAGCGCTGCGGATCAGTCTACCATCTGGAGCATTGTCTCCCGCGGCGGAGACCATCACCAGCTCGGCAGGAACGAGTTCAATGTGCTGTTAGCGTTAGTTGGACTTGCGGAAGAAGGTGAAGAGCTTGGGCTTGACGCGGTTGACGAGCGAAGAAGGAAGCTTCCTGTGCCCAACCTGCCACATCTTCAGCCCAAAACAATGCATCCGCCAGCCCCTATACTACAGGCGGATGCTCAGTCGGGCGCGGATTCATCACCAGAACAACCGCGAGCCGGCATGCGCAAGCCATCGTTTGGAGCAGGCTTTGATAGCGATCCCTGGGGCAGCCCCGAGCTCCACAAGGGTCACAAACATCTGAATGGATCCGGGTCTGGCTTGGGGCAACGCACAACGAGCACCTTCACCACACGCACGTCGGAGCCCAGTGATACCAATGGAAGCTATAGCGATGAACAGACCACTGCGGTCAGCAGTAGTGGAGGCAGCTGGGGCGCCGCGACGTCTTACCCTGCTGCTGCCAATACTAGCGTGTTCGGCAATGCTTCTGATGGCCCAACCGGCGCTGGGTTTGGAGAAGGAGGCAATGGTCCCAGTGAGCCACGCCGTCAACCTCAGCCTCGGCCGTCCGTTGGCAAGAGTGGCCCGGATGAGCAGGTGACTGTCAGCCTCCTGGAAGAGAAAGAGGGCATGTTCATGTTCCAACATCGCAATTACGAGGTCTCTTCCGTGAGGCGCAATAGCAAGGTCATTCGCAGATATAGTGACTTCGTCTGGCTGCTCGACTGTCTTCACAAACGATATCCCTTTCGACAACTTCCACTCCTGCCGCCAAAGCGGGTTGCGATCAATGGCAATCACATCGCCGCTGACAACTCCTTCATCGAAAAGAGAAGACGAGGTCTGGCACGCTTTGCAAATGCGCTCGTGCGGCATCCAGTGCTGAGGGAGGAGCAATTGGTTGTAATGTTCTTGACTGTTCCTACGGTAGATGCAGGTATTCCTTCCGAGAGTCGCATCATCGCTAATAGTATCACAGGAGCTCTCCGTCTGGAGGAAGCAAGCCACCATCAGCGTTCAGGAGGAATTCACTGGTCGAGCCTTGCCTCCTACACTTGAAGACAGCCTGCCACAAAATTTGTCTGAAACGTTCGACACCGTGCGATCGGGCGTACGAAGGAGCGCAGAACTCTACATCAACCTCTGCAACCTAGTGGAACGGTTGTGCAAGAGGAAAGGTGCGATCGCTTCCGAGTATGGTCGTCTTAATCTTAACATGATGAGCGTGACCGAAGTCACCAGCGATACGTACGCGATCGACCAAAACGATATTCCCCTGCTCAATGAAGGTATAAAGGGCACTGCGAAGCACATCAGCACGTCACAGGCACTGCTTGAGGATGAAGCTAGAGCGTGGGACCAAGGGTTCCTTGAGGACTTGAAAACTTTGAGGGACTCACTTGTCAGCGCGCGTGATATGTTTGACCGGCGCGACCGGCACTCGAAGGACAGCATCCCGCAGCTGGAACGACGCATTCAGCAGAACGAGCAAAAGCTCCAGAATATCAGAGCTAAGGGCGAAGCTGCAAAGCCAGGCGAAGCGGAGAAGGTCGGCAACGCGATTACTGCGGTAAGGCCCAGTTCAAGCCATATTCAACCAGAAAACTGACATTCCGCAGGACAAGCAATCGATTGTGGAGCAGCATGCACGCGGGGTGTTCATCAAAGAATGTGTGCGGGATGAAATCCAGTTCTTGCAAACCACGCAATACCGGATATCCAGACTCCACCAGGACTGGGCACAAGAACGTGTGAAATATGCAGAATTGCAAGCCGACAACTTCCGCGCAATGGTCGACACTGTTGAGAGCATGCCTCTTGGCGATTGAGGAGTTTCAGGCGATTTCCACAGCAGTCATGGCGCCAGTACAGAGGTCGATGCTTGGCATTCCTCAGCGCCCCAGCAGTATATGCAAGAGTGACTAGTGCCTATCTTTTTTTGGATATGGAACGAGAGATATCGTGCGACCGACGCGGTCTGATTGTGCACTATCCGTACGAAGACAAGGAAGAACAGGCTGCGCTTGAGGAAATGCGGTTATCAGAGTTGCATCCACAGGCTATCGTTCCTCGCACTTGAGCCAATTGTAATGCTTTACGATCGAGAATCATGTAGATAGAAGGCACTTCCATGTTCAGGTGTTGCATTCCATCCATAACGCCGGCACTGTCTGAACTCATCGTGGAAGGCAGAAACGGCTGCCTTGCGCTCGTTCCTTCTCTTATTGGCCATGCCTGTCTCAGTCGCTCAGATGCATGTGGTTCGAACACCAACTTCACTCGCTCGACCGCGTGACGATATCGCGACGTGCATCGTCCAGCAAACTCCACCTCCTTCACAGCAACCTATGTTGTTGCCATATAACACGCCGCGTGGCTACTTCGACCTCTACATTCGCATGTTTTTCTGCTTCCGAAATTTCCTCACACTCGCGAAGACCGCCATCGCTGGTGTACCATGAAACGAAAGGCCGAAACAGCAGCACCCGCCGAGCCGACGACGTTGATGTCGCCTCCGAAGAAGGCCAAGAAGATCAAAGCAACGCGACAGCCTTGTAAGTGCTGTAGTCTCCCATCTTCCGGATCTACCTTACATGTACGCATACAACCACGACATGCACGTCGCGGCTCGGTCCGCTGTCGTAGCTGCACTCCTCCGTCACTTTGCGCCTCGAAGCACCTTTCCCTTGCCCTGATGCCTTTGACTTGGCCTTCACCTGCTTCACCACCTGCTCCTTCAATCGCATGAGTTACGGCTGGTTGAACACTACCACCGACACCTCCTCTCTGCGGTCGTATATCCGCTTACTACCTTCGCCCTCTCCCCGCGCCTCGCCTTCCCCACCACTAACCCCGCTACGTGTGGTACGAAGCACGCGATCTGATCCAATATGCCGCCAGCACACACCTCGCAGCAGAAAGCTGCCATCAACGAGTTCGTCAAAGTGACACAGTCCGACAAGACCAGCGCCGGCAAGTTCCTCAAGCAGGCCAACTGGAGCTTTCCCAATGCCGTCGATCTGTAAGTCTTGCCTTTTCGCCCAGCATAAAAGGAAGAACGCGGTGGGAAGGAAGCGGAGCAGACGCGCAGAACATGGGACAGGTACTAGGAGGGATGCGTCGTGAGCCAGTAGACCACTCTGGCATCTCATCTTGAACGGACGCTTTGCCTCGATCAGCACGCTGACAAGGTTGATCGTGCAGGTTTTATCAACACGGAGCAGCCGGCGCCAACCCTTACAGCTCAACGTTGAGCAAGCTTTTCGACCAGTACCGCGACGAGCCCAAGACCAACCCCGATGAGATAGGCGTCGAAGGCACAGGAAATCTCCTCCAGCAGCTGGATATCGACCTGGAGGGCGTAGGCGCTTTCGTTTTCTCCGAGCTTGTACACTCGCCATCGCTCGGCAACATAACACGAGAAGGATTCATTGATGGACTATCGGAAGCGGGAGTAGACAGCACACCCAAGATCCGGAACTTAGTTTTGCAACGCCAGTCTCGGCTTCATAGCGATCGCGAGGTTTTCAAGAATGTTTATAACCACACCTTCCAGCTCGGCCTCCAAGAGAAACAGAAAGCTCTGAGTCCGGACACCGTGGTTGAGTTCTGGCGTGTCCTGTTCACCGCGCCCTCCTTCGAGTGGCGGACGGCCTCTACACCTTGGCTGGACTGGTGGCTGGAGTTCTACCAGGAGAAGGTGAAAAAAGCGGTCAACAAGGACTTGTGGAAGCAGACGCTCAACTTCGCTGAGCAGTCGGTGAAGGACGAGTCGCTGAGCTTCTGGAATGAGGAAAGCTCCTGGCCGAGCGTGATTGACGAGTTTGTGGAGTGGGTGAGGGAGGAGAAGCGGTCGGGCAAGGGAGATGCTATGGAGCTCTCATAGCAGCAAAGCTGCTACTCCACGACTGATACGGCGAGGTGCAAGCACGGGCGATCGAAGCGGAACCCCAGGCCGCTACATTATATGCGACAATGATTCATGGCCGGAAAGATGGCTCGCTTGATAAGAACATGGTGCGTTTCCTCACGCTCACGGCGCTAAATCACGTCAGAGCGCCATTTTTACGAACGTTCACGCGCGGAATAGGTCGTTACGGTTTTACAGCATGGAGGATGAATTGTGATAGCGTTCAAGCATGGCTCGTGTTTGAAGATGCCAAGACCATAGCCTTTTCTCCCGCGACTGACTGCTACCCCCACTAATCGCAGTGTGCAAATCCAATAGGTCGCTCGGGAGCTTTTCGCTGGAGACTGTTCACACCTTCAATCCTTGTGATACTTGCGATTCGTCGTTTTCCAGGCCCTGGGGTCGTCCGATCGACTATCGTGCTGTTTGCTGTGGGCAAAGTCTGGAAACACACAGTTGGAACCCTCATGACGCTCCGAGCATAGCGTGAAATTCCAAGGGCCATGCTCTGCTCCGCATAACAGAGGCAACATCAAGGTACAGGAGGGCTCTGGTTCTTGCTTTACTCTATAGTCATGAGGGGCAGAGCTTCGGCATAGTAATGGTAGGTGTTGGAGGCTTTCGACGAGAAGGCATCGGTACAATGTGACGTGCAACGCCACCATGCAGACGTGATCGGGCGCCACGACCGACCGACCGACTGATTCGAGATGCCTCCTCGTGTCGAACATCTTGTCATCCCCCCCCCCCCCCCAACGCCATATTAGGTTCGTGGAAGTAGAAAAGCGTAGGCGTGAGGTCGAGGTGGTGAAAGGCTGAGCTGCGGCGAGACCCTTGTCGGTGGTCGTGATAGCCAATCACAAGCACCTGCGAAAACACGCCATACCGCAGCCGAGATCCAGTGGTCTCTTCAAGGCACGACGACGTGATGCTCATGTGCGGCTTTTGACCTGGTGCGATGTGCGGACCGCAATTGGGGAACGTTTGCTGGTGTGTGCGTTCTGCCACCGAGACGTGTGTACATATAGCGCCTGATTCCCCCGCCCTCACGACCAGCTCTCGTCGACATGTTGTATCTGTCGCAGCTCCCGAAGACGTTCATGTTCTTGTGCTTGCGGTAGCGCCGGGTCCAAAGCAAGCCACCGTCAGCCCAGAGACAGTCCTCCACGGGTCCAGCCACCCTCCCCGAGACATTCTGTGTCGAAAGGCCACATAGCGATCCGCTGCCACGCGTGAGAGTGGTTGTTTTTCCGACAAAAGCAGCCAAGATCCTGCCGAGGCGGTCACGGACAGACCAGGGTCAATCAAATGGCTTCATCAAAAGACAGCGGAAAGTCAATTGGGCTGGATGCCGTAAGCGATGCCACTCCCGACTCACCATCGTCATTGGATGAAGATGACGACGAACATGTCTCCGACTACACTCCCCGAGACCCCCGGCCGCCGCTGGTGGAGAGGTTGTTGCAGGCTTTTGGTATGACCGTCAGAAGAAGAAGAAAGGGCTCGTGGGATTACTGCTCCGCGGCGGGATCCGATCCTACTCATGGCTTGCTGAAGGGAAAGAAAGCATCGCCTCCGCGGGAAATCCGTCGCCGTCGAAGGTCGTATGTTGGAGCCTTCTTGCGGCGAGCATGTCTGGCGTCCCCGATGATTGCTTTGGTGTTTCTGTAAGTGCTCCCACGAGGCGACATGGGCAGCCGCACCGATACTGACCGATCCCAGCGGTATTTTGCACGTGCTCCAAATGCTCCTAGGACGGGCACAAGTATTTTGGGATAACGATGTCTATGACAATTGGATGCCAGAATGCGGCAAACCCGGTCAACCTGGAGACGGATTGTCCCACTATCCGACCGATGTGACTCGAGACGTCATACCCATACCTTGCCATTCGCACAATGACTACTGGAGACGGATACCGCTGTTCGATGCCATCCATTGGGGGTGCACTGGCGTGGAAGCCGACGTTTGGCTATTCGACGAGGAGCTATATGTGGGCCACAACACCGCGTCTCTGACCAGAAATCGAACGTTCTTGAACCTTTACGTCAATCCACTGGTTGATCTTCTGGACAAGATGAATCCAAATTCCACGTTCAGCCCCAACACCACCGGCCACGGTGTCTTCGACGAGGATCCAAACCAATCGTTGGTGCTTTTGGTCGATTTCAAGACCAACGGACGAGCCACTTATCCCTACGTCCACAAACAACTCGAAGCCCTACGAGAAAAAGACTATCTCACCTACCATGACGGCCACGAAATTCAGAAGCGCGCCATCACAGTCGTCGGAACCGGCAACACGCCCTTCGACACAGTCGTCGCCGAGACGCGCCGGGACATCTTCTTCGACGCCCCTCTCGACAAAATGTGGGAAGCCTCGCGCTCCGAACGATCCGATGTGGACAGCACTCCAGACCTGTCACCTCCCAACCCCGAGTTCATCGGCGACGGCGGACAAGGCACCGTCGGCACCAGCCTCGTCACATCCGCCGACGACTTCAACACGACCAATTCCTACTACGCGAGTGTATCCTTCACCAAGGCCGTCGGATTCGTGTGGAGAGGACATTTGAGCGGGAAACAAATCGAGATCATCCGAGGCCAGATCCGTGGCGCGCAGCGGAGAGGTCTGAAAGCGAGGTATTGGGACACGCCGGGCTGGCCGATCAGTTTGCGGAATCACATCTGGCACGTGCTGATGCAGGAGGGCGCGGACATGTTGAATGTGGATGACCTGAAGGCAGCGGCGGTGCAGAATTGGATGGCGAGGGTGCATGGGTTTTGGTGATGACAAACAACGACTAGAACGGACTGGGAAAAAGCATGACCACAGCAGCAGCAGCAGCATGAGGGAAAGCGGATGAAGACGAAACCCCGAGGACAAGATAATATCCCACCTGATGCGTAGGCCGCATTGGAATATGCATACAGCGAAGCGATATTATTGAAAACACCACGACCCATCACTCCTCTGAAAAAACCCCCTCTCTCGTTACTTCTTGTGCTCTTGTGCCTTGATTCTTTCACACCTCGTATGTCGCTCGGAACAGAAGACTATCAAATGTTGGAGTATCAATATAAAACAGGGCGGGAGGGTATCGTGAAAAGCAGTACGCCGTCCCTCTCCAGAAAGTAGACCATCATCCTTCTAATCTCCTAGCACACTCTCTTCCTCGTCCTCTTCTTCTGCTAAAGTGCCATTCACCGCTTCGTCGCGTGTCTCAGGCTCGGCTTCCTCAAGCTCGCGACGTCGCAACGCTCCAGCGTCGTCAGCGTCGTCATCGTCTTCATCATCCTCGATTTCGTCGTCTAACTCGTCTTCTGCCACGATGGCATTGCTCTTGGGATGAGCTTTGCCCTTTTTCGCGGCCTCTCCGGCAGCTGCCGTGCTGTTCGAAGCAGCTTTCACTTTCGCTTTACCCTTGGCCTTCTTTCCAATGTCGAGATACTCAAGCACAGCTTTGAAGTTCGGCCCGAGTTTTGCCTTGTTCCGCACAAGCCGTTTGCGAGTGGTTCCATCGTCGATTACGCCAGCTATCAGAGCGTGGATGATCTTGGCCGAGAGGATGCACAGCTTTTGCTCGACAAGTAAAGGCTTCGCGAGCTTGGCGTCGCGAGCTTGTTGTGAATCTTGGGTTTGTGGATCGTCATCCTCGTCCTCAGAATCAGAGAGCGCGTCCTCGTCTATCGGATCGGCGTCGACATCCATGTCCTCGTCATCTTGGACAGGTCTATCCAGAGTCTTGCCGCTGAGTCGAGCAAAGTCCTTTTCCAACGTGCCGAAGACCTTCAGGACTGCTTTCTCATGCTGAGGCTCAAGCTCCATGATAAGCACCGTGAAGTCATCAGGAACTCCAGCTTTGATATCTTCAGTGCGCAGCACGGCTGCAGAAATATACAGGTCGACCAAACAACCTGTCATGGAAAAGGATACCTCTTCGCTCGCTCTTCGACTATCCAGAGCCTTGGCCAGCTGGTCGACGTATGCGTCCCGTCGCTCGGCCAAGGGCTCTAGTTTGTCAAACGAAAGCTGTGTCTTGGAGCGAGCCTTGATGGCCTCAACCAGGGCCGAGAACTTCCAGCGGAAGTAGAAAAGCGCTGCCTCTGCGGCTCGGGCAGCGACCTGATCTTCCAAAAACGCATCTTCGGGATCTGGCGTTGGGCCGGTGGAATGCTGCGCACGTTCAATAAGATCGATGATAAAGTCTATCGCCCCTGTCCACTTCTTTCCCAAAGATTTGTTTTCGGCAGCAACACTGCTATCCTCGAGTGGTGAGATGCAGTTCGAGACCGTGGCAAGCCGCACGATTCGTAATAAGTTGTTGTTGAGCGCGATCAGTTCTTCCCGTGTCGATGCGCCACGGATAGTCAGCGTGTCGATATTAAGCAGTTCGGCTAAATTGCTGACCACATCTTCCCACAGACTGGACACCTTTTCCAGTGCGCCGTCATCCAAATCGCCATAAGACTGAGCATGCAGAATTGCAGCAGTGGCTGGTCCAAGCACTTCGTCGGAGCCATGGGACATGAACTGCTTCCGTAAGTCATCCAGGAGCGCGCCATTCACGGCGGCATCGTGGCGCAGGCTTTGCAGTGCTGGTAGTGCAAGCACGCTTTCCAGGCGAAGGACTGCAGCAGCGGTGCTAGGGGTGTCGCCGAACTTTTTCAGCAGCTTTGGGATAAGATCAGTCAAGTTGCGGACGCCCTCTTCCAGCTCTTCCTGCATGTTTTCCTTCTGTTTCTTGCTGGATTTCCCCTTGTGAGTGGCGTGCTCCTCGGCCATATTGTTGAAAGATAGCTTCACGGTAGCATTGAGAACCTCCAAGAGAATCAGCTCTTCACCCTCTTGAAGTACAGCTTCGTGCTTAAGATGCGAGAGCGGGTCGTTGGCGATGCCATTTGAGCGATTGGAAGAGTGGTCGAACAGCAAGTAGCCAGCTAGAGTCCGCCATTCTTTCAGCGCATCAATCTTCTCATAGAGCTCTTCCACAGCGATCGTAAACCTGGACTCTGCTCCCACTACATTGAGGAATAATGTGCCATCTGTTCGATTGCGTTCGAACTGGGAGGAACTTGGGTCTTGTTCGTCGTAGTCGTGTAACGTCTCGGCCAAGGACTTATAGGATAGCCACTCAACGCGTGAAGCGTCGTAATTGTCTTCGCTGATGGCTGGCAAGCTCTCCTCCAAGTTCTCCACACCGCCAAGCTCTTCTACTTTCAGGTCGAAGAGGCCTTTCACATTCTCGGCGAAGAAGCCAGCCACCGCTCTACGCACTCTTGGCTCTTCATGGAAGATGAGTCGACCAATTGCATCAATGTCCTCGGGTTCGAGCAAGTCATTCTCTCGCAGGAGATCCAGAAGCCCAATGCCAGCTATCCGCACACTGACATCAGCGTCCGAAGTTCCCATTTCCACTAGACGTGCGCGGAAGCGTTCTGTGAAAGTTTTGAGGCCGCCTAGCTTGTCCCTGTCGGCGTATAGTCGACGTAATTGCTTGACGGCTTCGCTGCGAGTGGCCGCTGCTTCGTCGCTCAGCAACCACCCCAGATAGCGTAGATGTGAGCCATCGAAGAAATGATCCGGTAAGGCGATGATCCAATCACCCAGGGATTCAATGCAATCGCGGCGAATGAGGGGATCGACATCGCGATATCGATGAATGAAGACAGTGTCGAACCAGTCTTTGAGCATGTCTTTTGTGTACAGCAGTTCTGCCGCAGTGTCTTTGACCTTTCGCTCGATCTCCTTGACGCGTGCCTTGTTCATGTTCTTCTTCTTCCTCTCCATGTCCGCCTGCCTTTGAGTGGTGGCCTCCTTCTCCGCCAGCTCTCTCGCGATGTCGCAGAGGGCGGTAAGAACGCTGAGCGAGACCACGGTGGCGGTATGTCTGAACGATCGTTGTGTGGCAGAAGACATGGTCGACAGCCACACATGAATATTCTCAAGAAGTTCGGGGCTTGACTTGAAAAGGTTGGCGGCCTCCATCGCCTTTACCAACGTGTAGGTGAATTGCGTGATGATCGCTTTGAATGATGCTGCCTTCACGCCTTTGGAGGCCAGCGGGTATTCGGTGGGATTGGTCGCTTGATGCTCGTCCTGCAGGTCGGTGAGACGTGCGGTGGCACCGTCTGGATCTTCGATATCCTGCTCGGCGACCTTGCTCTTGCATCCTGCCGCGTGCAGCACGAAGCTGATGACATCGGCCAGCGCACGCGATTCATGCTGCTCGAATGCTCTCAGCCACCCGGCCACCACCTCGTCGATACTCTGAGCGCGTGCGAACAGGTCGGCATAGAGCCCACCCATGGCCTCGGCCTCGTCTGCATTGACTGCCTTCGCCTTTCTCGGGGCACGCTTCTTGGCTGGAGCTCTGGTAGCGCCTCGAATTGGGAGCGAAATGCCATTCGGCTTCGACTTCTTGGGCGGTGGCTTTCTCGCAGCAGCCTTTGCCTTCGCCGGTGCTTCCTTTGCTCGACGCGCCTTCTTCTTGGCCTGCTCACGAATCTCCTCAGCGTCAGGCTCGTCCTCTGGATCATCCTCCGACTCCTCCGACTCATCGTCGTCGGTCATATGGCCGTCTCCATCACCGCCCGTCTCATGCTGGTTATCGCGCTTCCGCTTTCCGGTCGCATACGGGGTGGAGGTGAAATGCTCGGGCTGCTTGCGAACACGTCCTGATGCGCGTGGTTTCGCGGCACTGGACGTATCTGCCGGCGGCGACACGGACGCCGCCATCTTGTGTGGTTGCTGTATCGTCAGATACGCGTCGACTGATTTGCGACTGCGCGATGCTTCTCTGCTTGTGTTGGCGATTCGCTCTTCGATGTGCCTTTCTTGTCCGCTTCACACTCGATTCATGTCTCGTCGATGAAAGTCGATGTTCGCGATCGATGCTTCTGAGAAATGCGTTCATGAATATTGAAGGCCTGCGTCAAGTGAATGTGCAGGAGGTTGTACCTTCCGCGTACTGAGCCCAGAGTGGGGCGTCGCGCTCGCGCCTGCCAAAATAACGAGCACTGGCCACTCCCCATTAGGTTGACAAGGGCCGCAGTACAGCATGTACGTAAGCAGTCAATCCCCTTGGCATCTTTGACAGAGCATGGCCTCAGAATACTTCACAGCGTGCACGTACAGCGTGTCACACAACCATGATACCGCGATAGCAACCCCCTCTGGACACCATGTCCAACCCATTCGATCCTCCGAATTCCTCACCTGGACATGGCATCATTGATCTCGCCCTTCTCCCTCCGAACCAACCAAAACTGAAAACTGTCCACTATCAATATCCTTTAAAGCTTGTTTACCCAGCTCCAGTACGGACGACTGGCCACTCGCCCGATCTGGTGCACACTGTATACCTCCTCACCTACGGCGGTGGTCTAGTCGCCGGCGATGCGATCGATCTCCATGTCCACCTGGATCAGACAACGAAACTCGTCCTCCTCACTCAAGGCAGTACCAAGTTGTTCAAATCTCCCAGTCGGGATGTCCTCAGCAAGCAAGCAATGACGGTTCATCTCGCGCCCGGCTCAGGTCTCTGCTATCTCCCAGATCCCGTCCAGCCTTTCGACAAGAGTTGCTTTGAGCAGCAACAGATCTACAACATCAGACTTCCTGGAGACTCAACTAAGCAAGGCACAGGGAGTCTCTGTGTGCTCGATTGGGTATCCAACGGCCGCTTAGCAAATGGCGAGAACTGGTCATTCCATCGTTATGGGAGCCGGAATGAAATTTACGTCCAGAGTGAAGTGGGTGCCAGAAAACTACTCCTTCGTGATAACATGCTATTGGACCAGCATGAATCACTGGACGATGTGGCTTTGAGGATGGACGGCCTGGCTGTGTATGGTACTTTGATCCTTTACGGACCCATGTTCTCTGCCCTGGGACGTTTCATCATGAATGAGTTCAAACAGCTTCCCAGAATCGGCGGTAGGAAGTGGGATGGAGATAGCGACGCTGAAGACGAGATAGAGACCGATCTATTGGCCGTCAGACGTGCCAAGAGGCAGCGACTGGAAGCTCGTGTCAACCTCACGTGGTCGGCTGCTTCTATTCGAGGCTGTGTGGTTGTCAAGTTCGGAGCACCAACCGTAGAGTCAGGCCGGCAGTGGCTTCACACCTTGCTGACCGACGAAGGCAGCGTAGTGGAACAATTTGGTGAGCGGGCTTTACTCTGCGTTCGGTAGTACTCATATGTCAGACCAAGCTTAGGGTCATATGGTGCTATGTCTGAAAATATGTACAATATATGCATATGTACATTCATCTCACGCCTTCAGCGTTCATCACATACAGGCCTTCGAGATGCCTTGGTCATAAGAATGCCATCACATAGGACCATCTTCCCGAAAGTGGGTATATAACGTGTACCACCAGCGCCGCGCTAAATCACAAATCCACTTAAACAGCTTTTCAAGCTTACCTATCATTGCGGCGGCGTCCGTCCGCGGAAATCGTGGCCAGAAGGAGTGGCGCCAGCCCCTCTGCTACCTGGAGTTCTTGCAGGTGGAGTAGGGGTGTTCCGACTTGTTGGTGTCCGCCGAGGAGGAGCTGGAACCACTATTGTGCCACCACGACCTGCAACAGGACTGATGTCGTCTGCTCGTGGCGGGCCATCGCCGCCTCTGTATATAACAGTCGGCGTCAACCGTTGCGTCGTGCTACCGTGCACGCCGTCAGTGCCGTCAAGGGTATGCTGAGTCTGCTGTTCACTCTCCGCAGCCAGTGTGGTCCCCGAACTGGGCGTGGTATTCGATGGGTTCCTTTGGACGGCCGGCTTTGGTGTCCCGGTATTATCCGCCGGACTCCACGTACGGTTGCTACCTCGGGGCTGTGCCGGCACGAAAGTCACCGGCAAGTCTTCCACAGGGGGCTTTCTGGCCGCTCCTCTCTCTCGAAATCGATCACCAGTCTCAGCTGCGAGAACGCCCAGCCGGTTCTTGAAGTCCCGTTTGGAGCAATTGTGCGCAGGCGTTATTGCTCTTTGGCCAGCTGCCTCCCGTGCACGCTGAATCTCTTGAGGCGGCGAAGTACGTTTTCGCTTGAAAGGATTTGGCACCGCGTTCCAGATGCTATGGTCGCGATGGTGATTCGGCCGGGGTTCGTCTTCCACCTCGGTAACGTCCTTTTCGGAAGGCCCACAGTTCATCCTTCTTCGTTGCGGCGCGTTCCTCGCTTGCGTCCGGTCATTGCGATTCGTGTTCGCCCGTCGGCGGATAGGCTGTGGAACATCTGCGATTGGATGATATCGCACGACGTAGACAGTACTACCAGCACTGCTAGTGTCCGCTCGATTGACCGGGTCGGCAGCCATAGGTGGTGGCGTTGGTCCTCCCAGTACAGTCTGCTCGAGCTGCTCACCGCCCTCAGGAAGGATACGATCCCGACTGTTCGGTATTGAGGCCGAGTGTGCTCTTCCTA
Source organism: Pseudocercospora vitis (assembly GCA_026120125.1). Lineage (NCBI taxonomy): Eukaryota > Fungi > Ascomycota > Dothideomycetes > Mycosphaerellales > Mycosphaerellaceae > Pseudocercospora > Pseudocercospora vitis. Next base: position 232,676 of record JALRML010000013.1, on the reverse strand, counting down.
GGGGAAAGTGTTGTGGTGACTGCTGGTGCCTGGACCTGAACCGGTGTGCCACCCCTATCAAGCCATTCTCCACCATGCTTGAGGTGTTACCACCACCTCTCTGATTATTATCATTGCCTCCAGGGTTCCTGAAGTTTCGTCGTAAGTTCCTGCTTTGCGTCCATTCCGATCCCTGCTCGGGCAAGACATCTAGCATTTCATCCCCATCGAATATCTCCCGCCCAAGAATGCCGTCCTTCTTATCATCTCGTTCCAGTGCCTCGATCCGCTCCACCCATTCCCACACGACCACACTAGCAGCAGCAGCACCAACCCAGCGGAAATAATCTCCCCAGCCTGCAACATCCTGATTTGAAACATCCGTGATGAAGAACACAACAGGCGTCAATATGGAAACCACCGACAACAATGCGATGAGCGTTATGCTCTTCATTTTGTTGTGGTAGTACGCATATCGGCGCTTCGTGACCGTGTAGTACAACACCCAAGCGGCATATAAAAGTCCCAAGGCGAGTTCGAAAAGGTACGACAGCGCTGGAATGGCATCCACGAAATGTCGTCCTTTGGCGGCCGCGTTGATCAGGAAGGAATTCAGGCAGGAGAAAATCGTGTCGAATATGATGAGTGCGAATCCAATCCACTTGATGAGGACCTTTTCCCGATGCCTCGGAAACAGTCGTATCAATGTCTGAACTTGTGCGAGCCAAAGGAAGATGTCCGATATCACGCGTGTGATACGAATCTCCAACGAGCCGAGAACTTCTTTGCGCATCGCCATGGCGTCCATGTAGCCGACTCCGTATTGCCTTTCTGCCACTTCCAAAGTATCAGCTGTTGCGATGGTCAGTGAGATTGCCACAGCCAACGCAGCAATCTTTTGCAGCCATGGTCTTGACCCAGTCCCGGTCACTCCTGTGACACCACCATTCGCGCCTCCTATTATACCATGCCCGTTGCTGAAAGCCGGAGCGCCAGGCGCTCCGAAGAAGGATGTCCTCGGGGTGATCGTCAGCATGACCACCAGCACCCACGCGATCACAGTGGCCGCCGATATCACATAGACCATAGGTATCGTTGATGCGTAGAAGGGATCCTTGAGGTGCCCCACGGCAAATATGTCGCCGGTCGCAGTGCCGGTGCATTCTGGCTGGAAGATCACGTCGGTCGTCAGCGTGATCGCAGCGCCATCAGCCAGCGAGAGCACTCCATTTGAGGGGAGAGTGAATGGAGTACAATGCGCCTGCACATCGGCTGTGGTCTGGGTGGGCAGGTTCCATAGTTGGCGCGGTGCGAGAGGGTTGACATCGTGAGCCATACTCGAGTCGTTGAGCGTCGAGCGCAGCTGGGCGCCAAGGGCGGTGGGACACTATGGGGGCCGCATCGAAGGTCGCTCCAGTGGTCGTGTTGTCTCGTGTCTGTCGTCGCGGTGGCCAAGAGAGACGAAAATGCGCTCGGTGGGTGGTGGTCGCAGTGTGCCGGGACGGAGGAGAAGGAAGGGCCTCGACGACCCCAGCCCAACACACTACCGGCTCTCAAAGCCAGAAGACACAGCCAATCGGTCCAGGCTACGGGTAACGTGCTCAAAGGAGCTTAACCTTCCTACCGTATGCCATGGGCTTGGTTATTATTGCGGCTGTGGTGGGCTTCTCCGCCGTACATACAAATGCGCTCTCATCATAAAACATTATTTGTTACTGTAATAGCCTGCCGTGAACATTCCCAGTACCGTGTCTCGGTCAACCTCCGCCTCTACGCAATTGCCCCCTGAAGCCAAGTCGATGCACGCAGGACGGACTTGGCTGAAGCTTCCACTGCACAATGGACGAACTGCTCGGACTTGGTCTTGGCCGCATCTGTGGCTCCAGCTAAGCCGTACACGCGGCGCCTGTCATGAAGATAAGCAGCCCGTCGTTGCGTGCCTACCTTATGAGGCCACACACCTCATCGCAGCAGAGAGTGCTGGTTTTGCACGCACTGTTCTGATAGCAACGTGAACGGACTAGAGTGCAGGGTCTCCTAACAAGGTAGGACCGTGGAAGTGACCTTTCCCGGACGCGCTATCATTCCGACCCGGCCATGGCTGCCTAGTCAATTTCCGCATAACAACGCTGTGAAAAGTGGTGATTCCAGGATGTGCGGTCGCTCATGAACACAGTGCAGCAGCCGTACAATGATGTGCAACACACTTCTATCAGCAGGCTCAGCAACTACTCGTATTAGTGCTGAATGCTACCGTGCAGAATACGTGGGCATGCCAACTGTGGAAGTGTAGGTTCGAAACTGGCGTCATTACCAGTCTCTGTGCCTGTAGAGCTCAGCTCCAAGTCAGCCACGTCCGCGGCATATAATGTTCGTACAGCTTCAGTGGCAGCAGTCTCAATAGCTTATTTTCGACTTTCGTGCGTTGGCCTCCTGGCTCAGAATATCTCTATATCGTAATGGCGGATCAAACGATCAAGACGCTCCATCCGTTCTTGCAAGAGAACGCCTCTAAAGTCTCATCTGGTGGGGTAGTGGTCAGCTATTCACACGATCGTGGGATCGGTCCTGTATGGTGTATGGTAAGGTCTTGGAGAGTGTAGGGCTGGGGACCACCTGAGTGCTGATGCTGTTTCTCTGTTGATGCAGGCACATGGTACGTGGCGTCGTACAGCTGGTCTGCGTCTTGGGGTACACTGACCATACTTTTGATTGTCCAGGTTGGCCGCAAAGCAGTTACATGTCAGTATCAGCTCATTTCCTCTTAACATGCATGCGCTGAGTACAGAGATGGTCATGCAGGTGGAGGCATGTCGTAGCAGAGCTCAAAGACCACATCTCCATGTTCATACCTGAGCTACCTGGATATGGCTTCTCTTCTCTTCCCCCAAAGTAAGTCGACCGTGCGACGCATCGAGCAGGCTCGTCCGAATACTGTTCTGCATTCATGGGTGCACAAATGAACGCAGCCGTCTTGTGCGAAGTTAACCAATCTGCTAACCTTCGCACCATCGACATCTAGACATGACAAGCGAACCGTGGGAAATCTGATCGTAGAAGCTTTGCTACAAGTGTTTGGCAAAGAACGCCCAATCATCTGGTGCTCACACGATCGAGGAGCGAGGATCGGGCACCGAATGATCGTGGATGGTCGACATAACATTACTTCTGCGATCTTGATGGACATCGTGCCCACCAGAGAGCAATGGGCTGCATTCGCCAGTCCCAGAGCGAGTGCTGCTTACTACCACTGGCCGTTCCTAGCTATTCCTACAGCTCCGCAAATGATCGAACTCATGGGTGGAGGTAACTATGTCAAGGTCAATCTGGATCGCGCCAAGGGCGGCAATGCAGCTGGAATTGCCAAATTTCAGGAGAACGATGCTATGGGGCATTATGCCCACCAGTTCAGTGGGGCTGAGTGCATTGCAGGTTCGTGTGGTGATTATGCTGCAGGCGCTACTGAGGATTGCGATGAGCAGGAGAAAGATCAACAGCAGGGGAAGAAGGTCAAAATTCCGATCATGGTTATATACAGTGCTAGCAATCTTGGGAAGATGCACGATGTCGATGCGGTGTGGAAGAATTGGGTCGATGGAGAATACAGGGGCGAACCCATTGGTGAAGGGCATGGGCACTATCTGCCCGAAGAATGTCCAGACAAAGTGGTCTCTCTGATCATCAACTGGAACAAGAAACACGGAAAGTAGGTAGAAGTCTGCGACATGCCGGATTCGCATGCATCATGGTATCAATTTTATCTCTAAACATTATTACACACATGCTGTTTATGTCATTGCTAGATGCTTCATCATGGGAGAACTTTTGAAGGGTATCCAGTAACACAAACAGGTTCCCGAAATCCCACAGTCCATCTCACCGAGCCCATGATGATGATCATGAGGCATAGGCCCCCAACCACGCTCGCTAACGCGTAAAAATAACCATGCTTGCGCTTGAGTCCGTTGATCTCAGCAACCCATGTGCTGATTGTGGTCAAGCACCCGCAGAAACCATCCTGAACTCCTTGAAGCACTTGGCAGCCCACGCGTCCGCCACCAACCTGACCCATGATGCCAACGCCCACATGCTGGATGTCGTAGCACATGCCCTCGATGGCTGTCCCAAACATGTTCACTGCAAAGGTGCCGAGTGGAAACGTTGTAACGAGACCATTGAGCTTGATGCTCGTGTAGAATCTGAGGAGGCAACCCAGTGGTGCGAAGACGAGAGCAAAGATGACTTCGCCGCGCCACGTTTCATCGGCCCAAGATCCGCGGGAGGAAGGACCGCCTGGGCGGTCGGGAGGCCAGATCGCCAGCAATACTGCTCCAAGCCAGCAACCCCATCCAAGCACAACCATTGACGGATCAAGCACTTTCCGGACAAATTTGATGGGTAATGTAGGTGTGATTCGTTCCAAAGCCAGTGCAGTATGCGCACCAACGATAAGACCTCCGAGTGATAATGCAAGCGTGTATAGGACCACGGCAAGGATCGCTTCGAACGAGTAGCCTCCATTCCTGCTCAGTGTCGACGACGGTGAAACGACACCAGTGGTCAGCGCATCTGCGTGATTGATTGGTGCTGGTAAGTTGTTTGAAAGCGCAAGGAAGAAGTCACGCGCGAAGCTCGAAAAGGATGTGAAGCTGCCACAAAAGCCCACACCAAGCCCGACGTATAGCGGGATTGTTTTCTTGTGCTTTGTAAAGAGGGCCTTCTCGACCTCCAGTTCTCCTTCCAGCTTGTCGGCCGACGCTAGATCCCGAACGTGATCTCTGAAGAGTCCTTGATCCTCCGCCAGAAATCCTAAGATGAAGGATCCTCCCATGTTGGCCCATACCACTGGTGTGATGATGGGTGCTCCCGGATAGAAGGTGATCCATTGGACGCCTAGCCGCGCAAGTGTACCAAGCAGGGAGAAGAATATGAGATATGAGATTGTGTAGAGCTCTGTCAGCCACCGGGTTATATGCTTCGTTGTCGTTCCTGTGAGCTCTGTCGATGGTCGACCTCTTCGGGATGATGGGGGCGGGTCGTTAATTGACTCCTTTGGGGCCCGATCGAGATTTGCACCATCATATCCCTTATGCGCTGTGTTCTGCGCCGTTGTCTGCTGGGAGAAGCGCTCTGGCTTCTCTGGTGGATTCGGCATTGGTGGCAAGGCAGAGATTTCGGTCGCGTTGTTTTGGTCGGGTGCAGCTCCACTTGTCGCGCGTCTGCGGACCCCGTCCGGTCTACTAAAGTTTGTTACAGGGACAGCCGCATGGCTATCCAGTTCAGGTGGCGGTTGTCGACCACGTCTCTCTTCCAGGTATGGCCAGTCGTCTTGATAGCTTTGCACTGGAAGTGGTATTGTGTACTCGTCGACATTCGCATAGTCGGCGGGTGGTACAGAGCTTTGATAGCTTGCGCGTTTCCCCCTGGACTTTGACGTCGTTTGTGACGAGGTCGACACTGGCCGTGAACGTCTTTGACTTGATCTTTTCTCGCTGGATTGCCGGTCTGCACCTCGATGCTGGTCATGATGACTTTGTCTGCGACTGGCAATTGTGCTGGTTGACTGACGCCTTTCACTATGCACTTCGGTGATGCCATATTCGTTCTCCGGAAGAGCTCCAGCTTCTTTGACGCGATCTCTCCATGATGAATCAGCCATGCTTCGGCTTCCAGATTGAGTCGTTGCTGTCGATATTGGGACCCTGGATCCATGCAGAGATCCCGCTATGCATCAAAGCGTACCAAGGATCGTTATGCCATTAATTAATATGGAAGCCGGGGGTGTTTCACCGCTTCCATGCGCTGGAGAGACCCTTGGAGGGAAAGCTGGGAGAGGGCGACAAGACGAGCACAGGTTGTGCGGCTCAGGGATGCGACGGGCGGTTGGGCTAATCTCCGCCAGCCTGAAGTCTATCCTGCAGTGAATGCATAAGGTATGTTCAAGCGAGTCGTGTGCAGCCGCGGTGCGCACCTTACCTCAGCGTCGACATACTTACATGGGTCCAGTAGTGACATCGTTTTTACAGTCGGCCTTCTGGCAATCAATCCGGTGGAACAATGCGCTACTCTTCGGGTCCCGACGTGGCGCTACCTTCACAGCCGCATCTGCACCCACTCCCGGACGCCACGATGCGATGGTGGTTGGCTGTATCGGCCTCGGGAGTTCGAGGGGTCGGTGAAAGGCGACGTCCGAGAGCCTTGTTTGACCACAGATAGGCCAGCTTGGCAATTTGGCTACCACAAGAAAGCAGGACTGGTTCCAGTATTCGTGGAGCCATTGACGACTTGCCATCAAGCATAGATTCTCGCAGACACACCTCTCGGTCGATCTAATGTCCTCAAACGTCCACGTATCGTCGCATCCGTGCGCGAGAGCCAAACTCAGCCAGCTGAGATCCGCTTCAACCAATGCCAAAGAGACTCAGACGCTTATTCACGAGATCGCGACGATCGTGGCATGCGATGCCTTTGCTCATGGGTTGAGTGTCGCGCAGACGGGCACAGTAAGTCACTTCAGGCCCTCCAGCCATTCCCGGCTGACCGCGGCGTAGCAGGGCCCAAGCTAACAATCGACTGTTTTACGTGTGTAGGACGAGTCACCACTGGGTTATGCGTACACCACCGAAGACATCTCGCCAGCCAAGGTTAGCCTTGTACCAATTCTCCGATCTGGACTCAGCATGGTCGATGCTGTGCAGTCCCTGCTTCCTTCCCCCGTGTCTGTTCATCATCTAGGCATGTACCGTGAGAAGAGCACGCTTCAGCCAGTCGAGTATTACAACAATCTACCTTACCATAAAGCAGGCGACACATCCAGCGTGGCTGAGCTGGCGATAATCGTTGATCCCATCATTGCTACGGGCTCGACCGTCTGCGCAGCAATCGAGACATTACGGGACTGGGGTGTGCAGCGGATAATCTCAATCTCGATCCTAGCAAGCCAGACTGGACTACAGAAAGCTGCTGCAGCTTGGCCGGAGGGCGTCGAGCTTTGGGTTGGAGGCGTGGATGCAGAAACAGACCAGAACGGCATGATCAAGCCTGGCCTGGGAGACATCGGGGACCGCCTTTACCTCACTGTTGGGAAGTGACATGCTTGTGGAGATGCTGATTGAGATGAACTCCACAAGCAGAAGAGCTACAACTCTACAGACGAAAATGCAGTTATCATACTTGGTGGCCGAAAAGAATCGCTCTGATCTCTGCCCTACTGGTCATCACATATTCCTTCTCACCACACTGCTTCCGCTCCAATGGCGCATTCTTCAAAGCTAGGATCAGTGAAGATCGCAGTGATTTTGCAATTGGCAGCTTCCAGCAAAGCCTGCCACTTCCCCATCTTTTTAAGGGCGGCAAACATCACGAGCATCATCACGTCCAATGCCCCAGGGTGGGCGGCTCCTCGGATTTTAGGAAGTAAAGCCTCGTTCAACATCAGCTTCAGCGCACAACCTGCTGGCGTCTTTTTCAGCAGTGATCGATGACTTGCTGCACCAATATTCAGAGCTTCATTGTTTGGCCAATCGTGGAGGCTACAATGCAAACACTAGGCCCAAGCCGGCGCAACGGGAGTTTCTCTGTGGTAAAGCCAATAGCAAAAGGCTGAGTGACGGAGGGCAAGCTTCCTATCTCTTTCGCCTTTCCATGACCTCTGGTATGGTCGATCTGGGAGAACAAGGCGAAGCTGACTACCAGCAAGTAGAAACTTAGCCACGACACCCACATCGCCAGGCAAGGCACCCAGCCCTGAACCAGGAGTGAGACTCTTTAATGTGATGTACTTTCGTTTCCATGTGCCTTGTGTGTGATGCGCATCCCGCCATATGGCTTGCGAATGTGATCGAAGCCGTTAGATCACGAGACAGCCAGTTGAATTAGGCGAGACTTGGTACCCAGGGCGCATTGCCAGTTGCATTCAATCAACCTCCTGTATCTCTGCATCAAGTCTTCCTTAGTCATCGAGGACGATGTCGACTCTGTCACATGAAACCTGATCATTGGCGCTTCAGCAACTCGAATGCGCGTTCACAGCAACTGCTTTGTCTGCTGACCTGGAATCTTTTACTGACATCATTTCCCGCTGGAGCTGCGTACTCGACAGTTCTGAACTACTGTATTGACCAGGTCCCGCTTCAGGGAAAGTGCCTATCGCAGTGAATAGACGGAGCAGACGCTAAATCACGATGTCAGCTTTGCTCTCCTCACTCCTTCCCCGTCATGGGACGATGCTCGAGACAGATTGATATCTCCAGAGATGCGAAGACAGGCCACATAGGTAGACTCGATCCAGGAGATTCGGAGGGTAATATCCACCCGCTTTCCAAGTATATTGCAATGCGCTTTTGCGGCAGTAAATGCTCGCTTGCATATGCGCTCGGTCTGCGAGGGTAGGGAGTAGTCGATGGTTTGGACGGGCTTGACGGATTTTGCTACGTTCGCGCTGCCTGTCGATTCTCTTGGAAGGATGGGGTCATGGATTAATGGACCAGTACTTGAACAACAAAGCAGCGAGGACAGTTATACTTATATTGTCACGCTTGTTGTGCTGAAGTGTGCACCACTCGCTGTCTCTGAGCATGTACTTCGAGAAATAACCTTTTCATTCTAGTGCTCCTGGATGGCCATGTTTGAAATTGTAATTACGCGACATGTATGCATTGTGATGGTAGCTCACATCCGCCTGCGAATACGGATCTACACCTCGTCTAAACTCACTTGCTAGACTCGTGCTTATCAGAGCATGATCATACCTAGACAATCGAGCGAGTGCGAAGGTGCAATATAAGTCGATCAAATTCATTCCCTTGCTCGCCTTTTTCTTTCGACCCAACTAATTCGTGATCTATACTTGCCGGTTGTCTGGCTTGTGTGCAGGATTTCGAACCCTCAAGAGTCCCGTTCAAGGCTGGATTCGAAGACAGGATCTTCTTCCGGGAACTAACGGTGCTTCTAATGATTACCCATAGGCGCGAGGAAGCATGGAAGCCGCATAAGCGCTTTTCATCTGCTCGAAAGAGGCCGTGCCCCTAACATTTTGGGAACCTGGACGGTAATAGCGACATTATACTGACTGTTTGCTGTTAGTGCTCTTCGTTAGTTGGCAGAATAATCGAGACGGCAATGGACTTGGATACGAGAGCTATACGTCCAGTGTGCTACCTCGGCAGCAGTGTTGTTGAGCTTCGATGTGCCGACGCCTCACAGACTCCATCGATGCCGAAGCTCAGAGGCGCGACGATGAGGATTTCGGAGGCGTTCTTCCCGGAAACAAAGCTCCTTGTAAGTTGTAGATCGAATGCGGACCATTAGTCAGTCGGCCGGAGTCGGCCCGGCCGGGGCTCGCCGGTCACCTAAATTCTCACTCCAGGTTCCTGTGCTCACTTAACATACTTTAACACGATTTCTCCACATGCTAAATGCCTCATTTGGACGATATACATAGCAAAATCAGCTTCTATTCATCACGAACGGCTCTCTCGATCGGTCATCTGTGAGGTTTGAAGCCCAGGAGGCGACCATTCCAGCTGGTCTGGTGGTCGCATGATTCGTGCACCATCCCCCTGGAACAATGTTTCGGCAGCAGAACGCCAGTGGTGATGCTGAGCAGCATTACCATCTGGAAGGGAACACTAATAGTCCGGCTTTCGCGCAACAGCACTTCTCTTCACCAGCGGTCTATGGGATCGATCCAAATCTGCAGAACAGCCAGCAACTCCTGCATCCTGGCATCCGGACACCAGTCTCGCGGGCAGCCTCGCATAAGCGTCATTCCTCCGCAGATGTCGCGGGCACCATGCAGCCTCCCAGTGGAACATCTCCCCGAATGAGCACTGTTTCCCCTGCTCGTAGCTCTGGTTCTGGCTTCAGACCCAATGATAGAAAGCTCCCAATGCGCAACGTAACCGTAGAGACTATCACTCAGGCTTTCGTCGACTTCATCCTGTACTGCAATCCTAATTTCTCGTTGGACGTGGACACCGCAACACTGAGGTCCAATTTCGAGAGCCCGCCGAAAAGCGACAATAAGGACTTTGAGACTTTTCGACTGTTTGAGCTGATCAAGAAATTTGACTCGAAGGAGATCAAGACATGGGGGCAACTCGCTCTGGACCTGGGTGTGGAAGCGCCCGATGTTTCCAAAGGCCAATCCGTTCAGAAGGTTCAACAATACAGCGTTCGTCTGAAGCGGTGGATGCGGGCCATGCATATCGATGCCTTTTTCGAATTTCTCCTGGGCAAGCAGCATTCTTATTACACGGACATACCACCACCGAGCGATCCATATCCTGCGGCAGGGAGAGATGGTGTGTTGGCAGAAGAGGATTTGGCCGTCAGGGCTCTCGATCCCTCGTTCAGGCCAAAACGAGGTCGGCGGCGGAACTCAGAAACGGAACAAGATGACAGTCCCGACAATGGATCTGTCGGGAAACATCCAAGACTGATGGCTAGTGCTTCTGCTTACTCTGCTGCGCCCCTGCCCACGCTACCATTGAGCGCTCATCCAGACAGCTATCATGACCCGTGGGCTGTAGCCTCTGCGGTCACACCACAGAGCTTCGCACCATGGTCAGGGAGGGCGCCAGCTTCTGCTGCACCTGCATCAACAGGTTCGCATCTTCGGTGGCAATTAAGTCACACACAGACTCCAAATACGCCTCACCCCATGAGCGCTTTGCCAACATCGATGGAAGCGCACATCGATGCGGCCTTTGATGGAGAGCCAAAGTCTGCCATCACCCCTTCCTCTCGGAAGAGAAGAAGGCATGGCCCTGCTGTATCGAGTGCTTGGCCCTCTACGAATGCGCCGGGTGCAAAGCCGCGCGGCAGACCGCCTGCCAGTCGTAACACGCAAGACGGACCATTTGGCACCTTTCCAGCTGATCCAGGAAACGAGAAGAAAGCATCAGGCTCCATATCCACATCGATGCTGGAAGAAAGACAACCTAGCATTGAAGAGCCATCGTCCCCCCTTCCCCAAGGGGCATTCCAGCACTCTGCCGAAGGGCGACCCGCACGACTGTCACTGCAGGTTCCGCAGCATAACGGTGGACCAGTGAGACTGGCGACGCCGCCTGCTCTCCAGCTCAACGGAGAAACTCGAGAATTAGAGACCAGGAGCGACTCCGATGATCCAACACGAGGCTTCGGGGGTGGAATGCCGCCCGCAGCACAAGCAGGACACCATCGAAGCATGTCTGATGGCCCAACTCCTAGGAATTCCGTTAGCGGATGCTCGTTCGAGGCATTGAAGCGTGCACTCACCAGTGATCTCCTCCGAGCCGATCTACACGGGCGACAGCAGCGACTCAGTGGCGAGGAAGCAAAACGCCTCGCTGACGCCATGCTTGAGAGACTGAACGTCCCCCGAGCCGAGACTGGCAACCCAGAAGACGACGTGGCACGACTCACAGCCGTATCGTGGCTCGGCGTGGTCGACCAAGCCAATTTCCGCCTCGGTCCTGCTTCCGGTCACGGCAAGAAGATCAATGTGACGCGGTTCCGTATCGATGCCGATGGATATGAGGAAATCGTGTACGACGAGCGTGGGCAGGGGGTGCGAGAGGTATACGACCTCGTCTGGCACGTAAGCATGGGTGGCTGCATTGGCACTTTCGAGATGAAGGGACTCTCCTTGGCCTCTCCCGCCGCGTCAGTCATGCCTTCGGAGACGACCGAGACCACACACGACCTCATGCTTCGGAAAAGTATCGAGGCCGTGTACAAGCTGGATAGGGATGGCTGGGTGGAAAGCAGCATGGCGGAGATCGCTCGTAGCGCTGCTACATCGAGCCGTGCGGGAGAAGAGCACATTGATTGGAAATCCAAATGCAAGGCCATGGAATTTGCCGCGAATGTGGCGAAGGGGGAAGTGGATAGGCTGAAGAAGCGCATGCTGGATAAGATCATAGATGCGGTGTTGTGATCCCTCACAAATAAATAGAGATGAACTGAACAGTATTGAAGCCAGTCTCGTTGAAGTGTTGCACAGCCTTCAGGCCCTCTTATATTCCATCTAGGGGAACATATTCACTTTGTGTAGTATTAATCTGATGGTCTAAGAAGTCGGGGAAATGCCTCAAAAAGACTTTCCGGATCTCATCCATGTCACCGAACCATTCGCACATATGACGGTTAGAATCCATGTCACCGACTCGCAATGCTAGTATGAGGTCCCACGGCCGCTCTCTGCTTGCCAATCCAGCTTTTGGGCTCGTGTCGACGTCGCCCGAGCGACACGCCGTTGTTCTGCAATCGGCTCGACAAGTCATACCACGCGGTGGCCATGAGATAGTTCTCGCGTTGCACCGCCGCCACGTCTTGCGGCAGAGCGGCCTCCTTGGGCTGCCTCTGCAACGTCTCGAGCTCCCTGCGTAATCGCACGATCGTGTCCTCGCGTTCCCTCAGCTCCCTTTGAGCCTTGTCTGTCTTGGCCGTGACCTCATCTCGTGTCCGACTCTGCTCCTCGAAAGCTGCGTTGCGCTCGGATGCTTGCTTCAGCCTTGCATCGGCGGCTTCCAGCTGTTTCTCGAGCAATGCGATCTTCTCGTTGAAGTGTTTACTGTCGTCGGCCTTTTTCGGAGACAGCTTCTTCTCAGCGCCCTCTTGGGCATCGTCCTTTTTGGGCTCGGCGGTCTCCACCTCGATGTCATCTTCGAGTCCTTCATCCTGCAATTTCGCTCGAAGCTCTTCAATCGCTTCGTGATCCCGCTCCTGCCGCTCGCGAGCGGCTTCCAGCTTTTGTGCGAGCACTCGAGCATCATATTCGGCATGTTTGCGTGTGGTGGTTAGCTCGTTGATCTGATACTCCTGATTGCGGATCAGACCCTTTTTCTCGATGATCTCCTTCTCCAACGCAGCCTGGACATGCTTCAACCGGTCGAAGTCTTCCAGCTTCTCATTCGCGATTTTGAGCTCCTCTCGCAATGATGCATGGGCTTTGTCCTGCTCTTGAAGAGCCTGAATTTTCTTCTTGAGGTTCTCGTTCGCCTTCACTTTCTGGTTCAAATCCTCGTTCTCTGCTCGCAGGACCTGGAGATCGTCTCGGAGTTTCTGCCCGCTTTCCCCTTCTTCTTTGTATTTCTGCATCTGCCGCTCGTAAGATTCCACAGCATTACGAGAAGCCTGAAGTTGATTCTCCAGATCATCGATGTACGCTCGATCGTTGTCGGCCTGACGCTGCAACTTCTTCAAATCGTCCTCGGCGCCCGCTTTCCTCCCTCCCTTGTTGATCTCCGACCTGTATGCGTCAAAAGCCTCCTGAAGCTGCTCCTTGTCCTGACGCAGAACCCGGAGTTGTCTCTGGGCTTCTGCATGACTGGCCTGCAATTTTTCGATAGTGGCTTGCGCTTGCAACAACTCCTCCTCCCGCTCCAGCAGAGGGTCTCCAAACAGGCCGCCGTTCTCCCTTGCACCTTGCTCTTTTGTCCGCTCTGGCGTCTCTTGCTCGGAATGGTATGCCGACTCATCTCGACTAACGGTCTCCGAATCCGGGACCTCCGCATCTTGCATACTCCGAATCTCATATGCGATCGCCATTGCATGCTCGTTCCCGAGGCCCAGCAGCCTCTTCCCCATGCGCTGGTTGGATTCCGGCGACGCCATGGCTGCCCGTATGATCTCCATGATCAACTTCTCCAGCTCCGGGACCGACGCATCAGCCGCGATGGCCTTCAGATCGGGAGCACGCGAGGACCCCGGCACACTCTGGCCGTTGCAGACATCACGGTAGTAGATGGACAGCTGCTTCTCGAGGTGCTTGAGATTCTGCCATTTCCGCGTCCAGTCGCTCGAGGCATCGATATTCGGCTCGGGCAGGGGGTCGGAGAAGTAGTCTGGATCTACGTCCTGCAGGATGGCCCATAAGGCCTTGCCGTCGCCCAACTCGCCCAGCTGCTCGACCTGCCCGACGTCCTCAAACGACCTGACCCACGCCAACAGGCTGTCTCCCAGCGCCAACTCCGCTTCCGACGCGGAGGATGCCATCTAGTCTAGCTATTCATGCACGGCGCCAAGTGTGGCGGCGCCCGTACACTCCCTCTCGTGAAGCGCTGCGTCGTTGCGGTGGTCCTACAGAATAATAACACGACATGTCGTCCCGGCCCCGACAGGCAGGCCTCGGCCGCAGCAAATCAACGTTGTTGGTTGAGTCTCGCAAACCGTTGCAGCCACCCCTGCACCTCCAACGCCGCCAAGAACGAAACGAGAACGGGCGGGTCTAGCCGCCAGGATAAACATGAGCGTTTGGATCAAGTCAAACACAGCGGCGGCAACACAAAAATCATCACCACCTGTCTCGGGTACACAAAAACTGTATTTCGACGTCGGACGCTCTGTCGACGGCATTTGTTGCAGCGAATCGAGGCAATCCCTCACTCCATTAATTCATTCATTGCATTTCCCCCGCTGCTTTCTAGCTAAATAAGCCATGCGTATTCTACATTTCGTTTCATCATCTCGTCAAGCTGTTGTACATTATTCTTTGGTGCGAGGCCGTTCATCCCATGTGCATCGCTGCTCTATATGCCTGCGTCATGTCGTGAGCTCATTCCGTTGATGCAAATGCGACACTGCTTGCTTGCAAATCCTCAAACAAAAATCCGATCCCTAATGCTATGCTAAGCTGCTGCTGCTGCTAAGCAACGAAAATTCATCATCTCCGGACGCTTTCTGAGGATGTAACGACGGGTGGCAAGGTGTATCGAATCGGATGACCGGGAGGGCCTGTCACGTTGGCAAGAGGCGGTAGTGGTGGCCTACCGAGGAGGCCTGAGTTGGGCACAGAACGCGCAGAATCGGCTCGTCGTCTCACGGAGGGCCCGCCGGGAGATGAATCGTCGCTGTTCCGCCGCAGCCGCGACTGAACTGGCGACACAGGGTGGTTTATGGGTTGCTGAGGAAGGCTGTGATTGTGGGTATGTGTATACGCGATGCCGCTCAGTGGCGGGCCTCCGCTCGATGATGGAGAGGTACTCGATCGTCCCTCAGAGCCGGGGCCCGCTTGGGACGAGCACGATTGCTGACCAGCGAGATGGAAGACCGGCACGTTCGCCCTTTGCGCCATCTCGATCTCGCCAATCTGCCAATGCATCGCTTCGGCAGCCCGCCAAGGCAGTTGCATCTCCTTGGAGATCTTTTCCCACATGTCTTTCTTGAACCTGCCACCATTTCGTTAGCACTGGTTTCGATGGCGTTCCGGGTCAAGCAAATGACAAACCTCTCGTAGAGTCGAGCGAGCTTGTTCTTCTTCTCCTCGTCCCACTCCGAGCGTCGCTCAAGGTAGTTCTGAAAGCGTAGACGACAGCTGATCGCGCTCCGCCCGGGCAGGTGTTTCGAGATATCTTCCCACTTCATGCCGTTCCCTCGGAGCTCGATGATCGACCGGTCCTCGTCGGCGGTCCATTTCGACTGCTTCTTCTTCGCAGGCGTCTCGGCTGGATGCGGATGGGGAGGCGCTAGTCTCTTGTGGCCGCTGGGTCCGGGCATGTGCGCAATCGGGATGGGGGGTCCAAGTCGAGGATCTGGCATCGAAGTGGGAGGATAGGGGGAATAGCTCGTCATCGGGTGATAATGCGGTGGTCCTGGAGGGTAATGCTGCGCATAGTGCATGGTCTGCATCGGAGGAAAGTTGGGGTGGATGGGCTGATTGTGATGCAGGTCGATTGGCGGTGCTGGGTAAGGGGCTGGGGTTGATGCCGTGGTGATCGTGGACGTTTGGGTCGAGCCTGCCGTGTCGTCCCTGGCTCTGCTACTGGTGGTGGTTTTGGAGCTGGTGCTAGCATTGCCTGGAGACGATGCTGACTTGGGCCGCTCCAACAACGAGGAGATATCCACGTTGGCGGCCGTTGCTGGCTAGCTGGCCAGCTCACGCGATGGCAACGAGTATCGACAATGCTTGGCCCGTTGTGTCCGATGAGCGCGAGCGGTACTCAGCCAACGATGGTGTGCGGCAGCAGTAGCGACGCAAACCAATTCCGATCCGATCGATGTGAGGAAAAGAGGGAATTCCGTGTCCAGCGTGGGCTCGACGCGGGCCTTCGGTCGGTCAATTCCAGGATCGATGTGGCCGAATATCAGCTTGGCTCGGTGTGGACTTCGATGGGTCCTGTTCTTCAAGTGACGTATCACCAAGTCCTCATTCCGTCCCGGTATGGGTACAATAGGCCAGTCGTCTCACACAATCGGCGGTCCCTCGAGCCGAAAAGAGTGGTCGCTTAGAGCTGGCGGATCGACGGGTATATGTACTGCAGGAGGTGTAATGAAAGTTCGACCGATCCGCCTATAATGCCAGCGCTTGCATCGCACCAGGATTGCCCCGTATTGGCAGCTGGCGAAATCGCGGAGGTGTTGAAACGGATAGTCGGTAGACGCGGGACCTAAGTAAGAGGCTCGTCCGTTTCCCAGGTCGTTTCAACTTTGCGGTGGGCGGGAGGGAGGGCTTCGGGGTTTACGTCAACAGGGAAGAAGGGGAGAGGCGTGTGTGTGTGTGTGTGCGTGCAGAGGAGGGTGATGGGATGGGCACAATTCAACGTTTCGCGCCAGACGCGGACCACTACCGCCAGACAGCGTGTTGGAGGAGGACAAGACTGGATGCAGCAGAACGACGGTCAGCCTTTTCGTTGCCCCCTTGCGCGGGCTGTCATTGGTCTGCCATCCAGCGTCCCGGAGACATTGCAAGTGAAACAGCGTGGACCTATGGAGAAGCGCAGGCCGTCAGGTAAGGCAAGTCCATCTCGCAGGAGGACCCGACACTAGCCTCTCTCCCCCCCCCCCAGAACTTGGATGCTCTGCTGCAGGCAGGCAGGCAGGCTGGCGAGCGGGCTTGCGGCACTCGTCTGTGAGCAAGAAGCGCGCCATGTCATGCAGGCCGTTGTAGGTTTGGCCGGTAAGGATGCTAGGATCATTCTCAAGACCAACCGTGAAGCACAGGTGTACCATAGTTGCTTATGCATGAGCGCGCATGGGATCGACCGCTAAGGTATATCCCTGGCGATTGTCTGACGTCGGCACGCTGGCTACAGGCCTGGAGTACCAGATAAAAGCCGTTCAGATCCCAAGCCTCATCCGGACAGGAGACCGCCTGCCACGGGTCGTTGCACGCCACCAGATCTGTGCGCACCCCGGGGGATCTGGGATGATGAACAGATGGATGGAATGTACGACCGGACAGGACCGGACAGGACAAGTCACCGTCACCGTCACCGTCACCGTCACTCTCCCCATCACCGTCACAGCACCGTCCCGTACAGCGCACCACCACCACCGACCGGAACAGTGGTCGGCGGTGAGTGAGAGCTGTTCGACGATTAGGGCTCGGGAGGGTCGGTAGGGTGGTGAGGGAACTGGCGAACGCTGATCGACAGAAAAAAAAAAGTCAGAAGCCCTCTGCCCCTCTGCCCCTCTTGCCCTTCTGCCATTTTCTTTTCTCCGCCCGCCGCACGCTCGGAGAATTGAGGGACGGGTCATTGATTTGCTGGTAATCTAACATCACTGCCTCCACCGCTGGTAACCGCTGGTGACGGATGGTGGATGGAGACACGTCTACGTCCAGCGGCCTCGTGGTCGGCATGGCATGGCATTCCAGCGTGGACATGACAGGAATGATGAGCGAGGCGGTGTAATGCTGGTTGGGTGGCCAGCTGCCTGGGCCGGTAAGCGAGTCTCAATCTACTGTACAGACGTCCAGCCTTGTGACACCTCGAGCGCACGCCGTACCGAAATTCGCCTCGCTCGCAGGGGACTCGATGCTGGAGACCGGGAGGTACGTAGCCGTCAGCATTATGATTGTTATTATTCGGCCTCGCCTCGCCTCGCCACGGATGGAGCAGGCAGGCGGGCAGGCAGGCAGGCAGGCAGGCAGACAGGCACGGCGATAGCGGCAACAGAGACTAGAATAATACCTGACGACGACGGAATGACACGGACGGTGCGTTTGTCAGGGATGGCTGCTGAACGCAAGTCATGCGTCCAGGAGTTAGCGTGCGGTGTGGGCAAAAAAACAAAGCACACGCACAGATCTCATGTTCGAGGGCCGAGGGGGGCAGTCGTAAGTCCTTGAGTCACATATCGGAAACGCTACCGCCGGAAGCTTGGGTCATTGTCCTGCAGGCTGTCTCGGCGGCGAGGGAGACGACATCCGGGAGATGGCGTGGCGGCGGACTCGGCCCCTGCACAGCGAGGAGGCGGAGGAGGAGGATGATGATGAGGAGGCCGAGGAGTCGACGACGATGTGCTGGCAGCACAGCTTCAGCTTCAGCTTCAGCTTCGGCGTCAGCGTCAGCTTTCGTCTCCCGCTCCTGCTGGCCTGGCGTCCGAGATGGGCGCGCGCGGGTGTGCAGGCGGCATGCCATGCCATGCCATGCTTTTCTGCAGCGCGAGCTAGACACGTTCGGCGGCGCGCTTCCCTCGACCTGTTCCCTGCCATGTTCGCGCGGCAGATGCTAATTTAGTCCGCGCGAGGTTCTGGCGGCGCGGGCACTGGGGGCAGTCGTGCGAAACGCCGAGCTACACCGCAACTCGCCAGGAGCGATCGCGGGCGTGATGACACCATCGTGCGGCTCTTCTGCCTCCCCCCCCCCAGCCGGTGCAGTGCTGTGAACCATCGCCTAGCGCGGCAGGCATCCTGGCGAATCCCACCCCGCCGTGCCGTGCCCACGACTCCATTGGCGGCGTACATCCCAGCACCGAACCGTGACCGTCGACGCCCCGCCATGGATGAGGGATCGCTCTTTCCGCACACACTACTCCTTCCCCCCCCCCCATCATCAGCCACCACACCAGTCAGGAGCGAGCGAGCACGCTGGTCCTGCCCCGAACGAACGCGAACGGCGAAACACAGACTGGACCGGCAGGCGCCCTCCCCCCTTCCGCCAGTGCCACTGCCTCCAGCACCGTCAGCCATCCCGCCAGCGACCTGACTGGACCGTACGGTACATGTATCTGGCGCCGGCCACCAGAACTCTATAGCCGATCGCACGAGCGAGAACAGTAATACAGCAGCCAGGCACTCTTCGGATCATGGCCACCGCCACCGCCGGCGACGTGCCCCTGCTCATCCGATCGGAGAATTCATCCTCTGAGCGTCGCGTAACGCCATCATGGACCATCGCCCACCTCAAGGCCCGACTCGAGCCCGTGACGGGCGTGCCTGCCGCCTGCCAGAAGTTAAGCTTGAAGCTTGCTTCACAGCCACCGCACATCATCGAGGCCGTCGACGAAGACTCCACGCAAATCGCTGCATGGCCACTGCAGGCATATGCGGAGCTGCAGGTAGGTGGCGACCAGCAGTCCATCGTCCATCATCACCTCTCTCGCACTCATCACCATCCCTTCCCTTTTGCCCCCCAAATCGACCACCTCTCCCCATCCTGGCTCTGGCTGGGGTCCGGGCCCATGAAATTGCTGGCGTATGCGATTCGCAAGCCCAGTTGTTTATAGCACCCGCGAGTGGATCGCACCCTATAATAAGCAGCTCCTCCATCCACATGGCGGGACAATCGCATTGTGACCACCCACGTGAAGTGAGACAACGCGGGACGACTCGTGTTGCATCTGTCCTCCCTTCCGCCCTTCTCCTCATCTCCGTGCCATTTCGGTCTGCCGCAAACATCGCCGTGTACTGATCGATCCATGGCCAGGTCATTGACACGCGGCCGCCAGGGGCGCGCACCAACTACAACGACCTGTCATCGGTGCAGAAGTACGAGATGTCGGCCGACGACTACGAGCAACGCGCTGATAGCGTGCTGGCGTGGAAGAAGGCCAACAAGCTAGGCCGCTTTGACCCCCATGCGCCCAGCATCGAGCAGCAGAAAGTCGATGCGTCCTACCGCGAAGTGGAACAGCGCGGCATCCAGCAAGGTGCTCGCTGCCGTTTGTTACCAGACTCTGACCACCGACGCGGCACCGTCCATTACGTTGGTCTCGTTCCCGAAATTCCTGGCGCAGTCGGCGCCTGGATCGGGGTCACCTTGGACGAACCTACCGGCAAAAACGACGGCAGCGTCAGAGGCAAACGATACTTCGACTGCCAGCCAAACTGCGGAGTCTTCGTCCGGCCCGAACGTGTGGAAGTCGGGGACTTCCCCGTTCTCGATGAGCTGGCGGAGGACGACGAGGATGAATTTTGATGATCCATCCCACACTCGTGCCAACTCGTCCGCTTCCCAGCGGGGATCTCGCCAACTGTCTGCACGATGAACACCGCGTCCGGCAAAGGCTGAAAGTCTCAACATCACCATTCAAAGCTTCCCGAGCTGTGAAGGCGGGCATTGCCCTGCATCTGACCTCCAGCCTTTCACTCTCTACCGTATTTGCAGATCGACCCTCGAAGCTCGGATCACCCGCCTCAGGTCGACTGTTGGCGCCCATATGCAATGTCCTGCAACTACTAGTCGTACCGCCCTTCATTTCTTGATCGCACGCATATCGTGCACCCAAGTTCCATGTCTCCTCGCTTCTCACACTGGAACGAGGCGGCATGTGCAGTAGTATCAAATGGCGAGAACATAAAAAGTCTCTTCTTGACTAGGCCAGCCGCCTCTGGCTGTATGCTGCCACCACATCTCAATCGGAGTGGTTGTGAGATCGGTACGACCAAGCTCACAAGACTAGCGTGACGAGAGGAACCTCTTCGTCAGCTCCCAGCAAGCAGGCTTCACCACAACTTAAAATCCTCACATGCTTTGAACCCTTCTCAATCAAGTTCCGATCTATATGCCTGAAGTCTGATTGCTCTTCACCGTGCATCAAACTCCAGCCACGACACGTTTTGCCCTCCCCCGTGCTGCCGAGTGGCTCAACACTTCCCGCTCCCTCAATGCAGATACCTTACTCGGTCATTGCTCGACTCATGTTCATGCACAACATCAGCTATATTACTGTATGGCCTCGGTGCGCGACACCACCGCCACCACGACGTATCGAGGCCGAGAGGGGAAAGACTGCAGTGAGATGGATGGTGCGACCTATCACAGTCGTAGCGTGCCAAATTGTCGGTGAACAAAACCACACATCCTGGGACACTTTGGACAGTAGTTTCTGCCCCCTTCCCCCCCCCACAACACACGTCTCCATCCTCCTCCGATGTGCTCTCAAGCGCCAATGCCCACTGCCATTGCCGCTGATGATCAAACATCGTGCCGCGGTAGTCTGACATCCTGTTCAGACACGATCCGTTTCATTGCTAAACATACATGTACGAGTTGGTCGTCCACGTTGACAAAGTATTATCCTGAACCGCTTCCAACAATGTCGTGCATGAAATGTGCGTGACAACACGTTTGATGCCCGAGTCGCCCGGCATGCCCTCGTGTACGTCTCCGAGAGGGTCTCAATGCTTCCCAAGGGGAAAACGCCTTCTGCGCTGGAAAACCGTTGCAGGCACGTCTCATTCCCGGGAAAGAGGCTGACGGGGTTCGCTTTTTTTTCCCCCCCTCTACCAACCTCCCCGTCTCCTCGCCACCACCACCACCACCATCTCCATCCCCATCATCAAGAAATCTCTGATCTCGAACCTGAATCTGAACCGGTATATGTCGTTCCTGCTTCCATGTCCGGTCTTCGGGACCACCGAGTCACATGTACCGACCGTCATGCGTGGAAATGCTGCAGGCATGATTGCAGGTCCAGGGCCACCAAACATGGTTGTCCGCACCCGTGATGATCGTCGTCATCTTTCTGGCATGATGAGTTTTCCCCCCTCCCCGCCTTCTGCACCCGGTGCAAAACATGGAGAGTGAGGCTAATACCAATGTACCTGCTTGCAAACTCTAAGCAAGACTCGCCGCGACATGCTCACGATGCACACATTCTTCAACAATGGCTGGTGAGCGCGTTCAAAGGTAACTCCCCAGCATCTGCCGGCTGACATCGCATCATCATTCATCGCCTTCCGGCACACATCCCTGCGCGAAGAAGATCATTGCAGATTTGGTTCTGCTCTCGTTCGAAATGGCGTAATTGTTTCCTGTAACGATTCTGTCAGCCCACTGTTCTGCATATCGAGCGCAAGGAATATAGCGAGGTGTGGAAAGACCCGGGTCCACCCGGGTATGCGAACGATGATCAAAGAAATTGGCGTGATGGAGGGCCACGAAAACCCCGTCCTGCGCGGGATGCGCTGCGACGTTGCACAACGCGACGGAGCAACCCCACTGGCCGAGCGATGCCCCAGTCCTGCCTCTTTGACTGATCATGGTATGCATGATGGCGTCCATTGCCGGGCGCACAACAACCAGGACCAGCTTCGCAATCTTGTATCACGCTTTCCGACCCTCGGACCGCTGTACAATCGCCTTCTCATGTCGACAGGCAACCGACAGTTCCGTTACACCACATCGCTTTCTCGGACCTTGCATGCCGCGAACCCGCCGGTCCCACGCCCTGCCACCCAGGCGTTCTCCGCCCTCGCCACCGCAATGGCGTGCCACGTTGGGCAGCAGCTCGTGCGGTGCTACGATGCGTCGAAGTGCTAAAGTGACAGCGCTTGTCGCACGTTCACCGCCGTAATGATCGGAGTCCGTCTCGAAGCTGGCGCATCTGGTGGTTGCCATGGCTGGCTGCATGTGCCAAGGTAAGATCACCACACGGTTGTAGCATTGTCCCTGCGGTGAGTTCACCGCCTCCCGACCGCTTGAGCAGTCATGCCAGCCATCTCAGCCATGGTGGGATATCGGGCTTGCTGAAATCATGCCGAAGCGGTGCCGATTCGTAGCCAGACATCCTCCGGGGATGGATATTCTGGCTTTCCGGGGAACCATGGGCAGGAATTTATGCAGATGCAGAAACCAGAAAGAAGGGAAAAGAGGGAGAAGCTTACCTCGAGGCACGATCCAAACACCACCCTTGCTCAGGGCGAACTGGTTGACCTCCATCCCCGTCGCGCCAACTTCGACCATTACCTTGCCAGAGTGGACAAAGAACACCATCTGCATTCTGCGGCTGTTCTTGGCGCGTTTGAAGCCTTCGGGTGGCAGTTCCACGACGCCAGCGCCGAAGAATGGCATGGTCATGATCTTGGCGTACTTGAACTCGCTGCCGGCCACGTCACGAGTGACGATGGATGTGGCTGCAAATGCAAGATCTGTAGCTGCAGTTAGTTCTGTTTGTCTCAGTGTGACTGGGAAGCACTTTGGCCCGTACCTTCTTGGATAGGATCGTTGGGGTCGCCCATCTTGGTCGCTTCGTTCCAATTCGCCACGTTTCCAGAGATCACACCCATTGCCTGTTCCCATTCATCAGGCATGGTAGATTCAGTTTCACTCTCCTCTTCCACATCTCGCAGTCGGCTGCCATGCTTTCGAAACCTCTTCCGTCTTTTCGTTCTGGGTCGGGATCGCTCAACGTGTTCAGCCCGAATGATACCCTCAATCTCGCCTGCTTTCCAGATTCGCGATTCGTTTTCCCAGAACTTCAAAGGCTTGATGAGGTTACGCCCAAAGCGGGATGCATTCTGCCCGGCATCCTCAAAAGGTGTGGTGGCTCGCAGATTCACGTTGCTAACAGGGCCTATGCTGCCGCCACGCCCGCGGAGTTTCGAAGGCGATCCGTTCAATTTGACTGGGCTTCCGTTAGGCATAGCGCCCGCCTCCTTGGAGACCGCCGCAACCTTGGCCTTCTTGCCTTTAGGCCGGCCTCTCGGTCTCTTCACTGGCTGAGTCACAGCATCCGCCTCGAGCTGCGAATTCAGTTGAGCTTCTGTGTCAGCATCTAGCAAGGGTTCATCGTCGTCGTACGCATGACCAGTGCTCCCCGCATCATCCATCAAAACGGATGGATCGATCGTGCCATCGCCATTGGTGTCTATGGTGGTCCTTGGATCAGAAGTTCTCTTCTTCTTTCTCGAGGGCCCAGCAAATTCTTCAACACTACCATCAGTTACCTGGCTGTGCTCAAGGCTGGCCCTGGTACGCTTGTTGCCAGTGGAAGACGTTCCAATCTCAGTCTGGCTGGTATTAGATAGGTCAGATTTTCGAGGTCTTCCGCGCCTGCGTTTGGATGTAGCTTCGGCCTGATCGACGCTGACAGTAGATTGGTCCATGTCGATTTGGTCCGGGTCATGATCATCCGTAATCAGGGGTGCGTCGTCCTCAATTGACGGTTCCACACCATCATCAGCGTCGATTATGTTGTTCGTGTAGTCAACAGAGGTTTGAGCCACATCGTCATCCTCGGGATGGTCGTAGATATCCGGTCTTGCATGTCCAATCGATCGTCTCAATGTGCGTGTTGGCTTGAAAGGGCTCTGAGTTTCTACAACCCTCAGACTCTTTCGATCCCTATTGACTCGGCCAAAGTCCAGTCTGCGGTTTGCAGGAGGCTGTGTCTGCGCGCGAAGAGTGCTCACAGGCTCCTCCGATCCAGGTGGTCGAGACACTGGCCGCGCAGAACTTTGCCTTCTAGGTGAGCCGCCTATGCTGGTATGTTTGGGAGTCGATTGCCGCGGTGGAGGGAGTCGAGGCGTTTTCCGGCCTGTAAGTGCAGTGTTTACCTCTGGCGCAGAACCTACAAGGTCGTCCTTCAGCACAACATTATCGACATGCGTGCAAGACTTGTGCGCCATACCTGATTCCACGTCCATGCTATCGCTTGTGAGCGTTTTGTTTCCATCTTCTTCTGTTGGCGAGGAGAAGATTCCTGAGACGGGTTCCAAGCCATGTTCGTCTCGAACGCCCGTGTCTTTCAGTGTGATTCCGGTCTTTCTGTATGACCGTCAGCCCAAGTGTAGGTATCTGTCGCATTGCATGTGTGTCCCACCGCCCAACCTTGCCAATGTCAAAGTATTGCTGGTCCGTTTTCTTGCGCCGTCCAGGCGTTGCATTCTTCGTTGCGGGCGCCATGGCGCGAGGCGATCGATTCTCTTTGCCTTCCTCCAGCTCTACAATCCGTGGCGTTGAATGCGCGGGGCGGTGGTGGTCTTGTATATCCTTTCGCGGTTGCGACGCGCGATGTCGTGGAGATCTCGCGATGTGGATGTTTACTTTCCGCGGGACTAACCGTCCGTATGCACCTTCCCTTGTGGAGCATATTTGCCTTGGCAACGGCATTCGGCATCGTTCCGTCACTTCACTTCACATTCACGTTTACTCACGTCTTCGGCCTTTCTCATGCCTTATCATGCTGATAATCTGCTAGTATGGTGGAATGAACTTGGCACGAAGCATATACCTGTTGATGGAAAGCGATGAGGCTACTTGCACAAGCTAAGCTAATGCTCGCGGCTCCGTGGCATTCTCGTCTGACATTCCATTTCCAATGTTAGCACAATCTTCTCCCACAGCCTGGTCCGTACAGGACTCTCGATGGCTCCAAAAGACCATGGCCTTGATGGCTGGTGACGGTGCGGGTGCATTTCCCAAGATCTATGCCTCCTACTCTGCCACTGCCTTCACTTGACCTGGAAGGATACCTGCAGTTTGCTCCCACATCTGCTTCTGGTGAGGATGGAGCCTTGCGCAGCACGGATCTAAAAGCAAAGGGTATAGGTGTCAGCATATATCTCAAACATCACGAATCAGAGCAGTGCATAACTATCCGTGCCCAAGACAGGAGTCGCTGGCGGCCAACAAGGCAACATCGTCGTCTGGAGATCCTGTCCTGGCGCGAGGTCTGCACGTAAATTCCAGCTTTTGCTTTACTCACCATTGCACGAGTTTCCCAGCTTGCACTCCTCGTAGTTGCAGTCTGCATCGCGCCGGTAACAGGGCAAACACTTTCTGTGGCCATCGCAGGCTGTCTTCGATACCCAGCAGAGTCGGCATTGTTGTATCGGACGCACGAGTTCGTTAGAAAGTCCACGGCGCCTCTTTTGCGGTCTGTCATCGAATCGAGGAACGAGCGGCGGCGGCATCTGATAGTCGCGTCCGTACGGCATGGATGAGTGTGGTGGCAGTGTACTCGGACGCTCGTCGTATGAAGGTGGATCATCGCGAGGTACAGAAGCGTAGCCAAAGTAGTCTGGATGGTGCTCATACGCATACGGGTGTTGTGGAGCATGCTCATGGTGCGCTCGCTGCTGGCGCGGAATCATGAATCCTCTTAATGATGGCGCCGGCGCTGGCGCATAACAAGCTGTATTCTGGTCAGTCTTGTCCTATCTCCAGCTATGTGGTACGCACGGTAGTAGCTACCGCTGTCATATAAGTATTCCGGCGGTCCATTGGCTTTGGAGGTTGCTGCAATCGATTGGTCTGAGTGGTCCAGGTCTCTTCCACGGCGTACTGGAGCTGCGAGCGACTGGACTGCTCCAGCTGTGGCTAATGCGGCTTCAACGGATCGATGCTTGACAATGCGGTCGATCTGCAACTGTGCGTGGTCTACTCCTCCATCACTCCGCGGACTACCATCAGTCTGCTTCTGCTCTATGAGCCCATCAATGCGATATTGATGCAGTTTTGCGTTCTCTGCTCTGAGATGGTCGATCTCGGTCTTCAGAACAATGTTCTCCTGCTGAATCTGCAGATACTTGCGTTCGACCTTTCCGTGGAATTCTTCGAGATGGCCCGCGATCCAGTCCTCGCTCTTCCCTGCCGCTTGCTTTGCCAATGTTCTCAGTTCGCCATTGAGCGAGCGCAACTTATGATGATGCCCATCCATGGGTTGCGACACGATCCGGCTAAAGTGTTTCAGCACAGAGTGTAAGCTTGCAAGAACAGCGGCACGAATAAAAGCGCAGCTTTGACCTTGTGTAACAACGGTGATGCAGCCGGGACCCTTCCATCTACTTCGAGCTATCAAAGGCAGACTACCACACAACAATCGCCAGATAGCGACATCTTGTCGACCCTCTCGATTTACCAAAGCAATTCCTTGCTCTCAAAACCCCCCTGTCCCTTGACTACCAGAGTTGCCCTGATACAAGGCTGAGTGTCATATTGCGTTCGGGCTTCAGCCTTCACACATCGATCCTTGCGCTAGACTCCTTCCATTCCCAGTCTGATTTGACAACAAAGACTGCGTCAAGCATTGAGTGCAGTCGTCATAGTTTGCTGATGCAGGCACATCATCCATTTGCTATCCTCGCGTCTCCAAACACTGCAACACAACGCATCAAAGCCGACTTCCTTGTCATCTCTAGGATCTGAAGGCAGTCTGCTTGCAGTGGCCTGATAGCTGATGACCGCTCCGTCTTGACCCACTGGCTGAACATCGACTTTTCGTAGATCAAAAGTCTTCCAAGGCACAAAGGCAGGTGAATGAAGGATGTCCTGAACAGAAGGCTCGGTCTTTGATGTGACCTTCAGTCCCATGGGAAACTGCATGATGCAGTCTTTCGAGAGATAAGGCACCAGTTCTTCGCCAGATCGCTGTAATGCTCGCCACGTACATTTCTCGAGTTCAAGTATTTCGTCGTAGAGAGCGTCCAATGCCATTTTGGGGTTGATGTACCCAAATTCGGGCGTTCAAGCTTGTTGCGGAGGCTGGGAGAGTCGGCAATGTATATTGTTGCGATCGAAAGAGAAGTTGGAAAAAGGCAGTCTTATGTGGGATGCATAGCTACGTGCACGAGCAGGGAACCCATGGAAGGAAAGTGCAACCGAGACTTCTGGGCCGCAATATTCTGATGTTCTGCTCTTGAGCAAACAATACATGAGAAGAAGCGCATGTAAGGCTGGCTTTGCACAAGCATTAGGCTATATGTTTGTGCAGATGGCTTGTTCAGACACCCTATTTCATCCGCCCACGGTGTTGCATAACAAGGTGGTCTTTCGACGTGGATCCTCCACCCAGCCCGTACTTCATCAACTTACGCCAGCTCTTGCACCATGTCGAACAAGGCGATCCTGGTCATCTTCGTTCGACCCTTGTAGTAATAACAACAACAGTCCTACAACGCTGTCCAGTGGCGAGCCTTGTGAAAGGCGTTCCCATTCCGACACCGCGCAGTGAACATTTGCTGGTGCCAGAACCTGCTACCCTCAAAGGCGAGCCACATCTTGGTCAGAGCTTCGGTAATAGAGACCCGGACATCGGTGCGCTGATTACTTGCGTTGCAGCTGAGGTGGTCTATAGCAGTAGCGTAGTCGCGTGCAGCCCGCTAATGCTGACCCTGTTTCTACCTTGTTTAGCGTTGACAGAGTTCACGTCTGGCACTCGGTACTTCTGTTGAGCAGTTGACGTAGGTTCTCTGACCCAGCTTACCTGGGGACAAGTCTTTTTACAAAAATCCGCTGCTCTGTACCAGATACACGCAAATATGATACAACTGGGTCACGGGATAACTAGATAGATGCCGTGATAAGTGCTCAAAAATCCCTCGAGCCTACGCTCCCACGGGAGTGCGCCTTTCCTGGGTTACCCAATTCCCACTTTGCCGTGCATAATGTAAAACTCCGAAACGCTATGCTTGGTCCTTGTTCCTCGGACCAGGATAATGATGAAACTTGGTGCCACGCACATCCGATTGCGCCCTCCGTCGGCTATTGCTACTCTCATTATTCTTCTGCTGTTGCGCAAAAGCCGGCAGGTGGTTAGCACCAGCCGATTTGTTGCCGTATCCATACGCGCGTGAATCTGGCGTGGCTGGAGCTATAGGCGGGCCACCAAAGTGCGAGCCTGCTTGAGGAGCAGGAGATTGCTGACTAGGTCGCGGGGGCAGAGGCATCAGTCCATTCGATGGAGAGCCTGGCCATCCTGGAGGCGGTAGAGGCGGACCATGCGGCATACCATAGGCAGGACTTGGTGGATGTTGCGGCCAAGGAGGTGGAGGAACTCCGGGGAGGCTCGCGCGGTGCTGGCCGCTATAGTACTGATGGAGATCGTAGCCATAACCGTATGATGGTGGAGGGGGCGCATAGCCTGGCGGAGGAGGAAATGGATAACTCTGATGGTGGTTGCTCTGGTGGTGGTTGTAGTCGGGCAACGGTGGGTATGGCGGAAACCCTGAACTAGTTGTGTGCGGTGTCCCAGTCGGAGGCCCGCCGCTGAATGCAGGCGGTTTCGATGGCTCTGTAGTGTTCAGCCGGAAGCGAAGCATCTGACCACCATCCAACGAAGTAGTATGGCTGCTGCCTTTCTTCTTCTCCTTGTGCTGTTTTCTGCTGAGACCTTGGCGATCTGACCTATTCGGCTTGAGCTTGTCTTGGCCTTTAGAGACTTCCTTGCGATGTCGACGAGGTCCACTGCTGTCAACATTACTCCCATCCTGACTGCCACTGAAGTCAGTGGTAGTAGACTGTCCAAGAGAAGAAGCCCTTGATCGCGACTTCTTGGCGGGTATCTCAACACTAAGGTCCCGCTTGGGCTCTTCTGTCCGTGCAACTTCATCATGAGAACGCGAATCTGCTGCACCTTCACTGCTTGGCGGTTCCCAATGCGGGATGGGTCTTTCGAGTTCAGCCTGTAAAGGCAAAGCATCCGATTCATTCTTGACCTCCTCGGATACTGGTGCATGTCCAATTCCGGCAGGGTGAATAGTTGTCAACGCTACCGGCGTAGAGCTTCGCACAGATAATTGAGAGGCTTCTAACACCGGTTCTGAAGCGTTTTCGGATGGTGTCTGAGTTGAAAGCTCGGGACGAGGCTGCAATGGAGGCTGAAGTGGTGTTGGTGGCCTTGGCGAACTCGCTGGTCGGGGCAGATGCTTTTCCTCCGGCTGTGTAGAGATACGCTCTATGCTGAGTGGACCTCCACGGGAAAATTCGTGTATGGCTCTATCTCGGTCTGCTGGATGACGCGATTCTGAGTCTGCCGTGAGTGGCCGTCGATACTTCTCCCATGATGCGTCGTCCCTGCCCAAAGCCCCAGGTAGTGACGGCTCTGAACGATCACGCACGGCGGTATGTCTGTCGAAACCGTCACTCGAGCTATGTCTGTGATGGAATGTCGGTGGTGGAGATCGCTGGCGACTACGGCCATCGGATCTGAGTGAATTTCTGGGCAAAGGTTGGTATGTGTTCCCGCGACTGGCGTTGGACGGCGGTGAAGTTATACGAGATTCGTTCGATTGCGTCTCAGTCCCACTCGGTAGTCTGAGGGGTGATTGCAGAAGGGCCGGCACTCCACCACGTTCCGCGACGAACCTCTCTGTCCTCGGAGACATCTGTGCGCGTAGAGGTATTTCATCTGAGGCACCTTCGAAGATGATCGGAGGGCGTAAAGGTGGAGGTGGTGGCATTTGAACAGGGGCGGGAGGTCCGTTGAATGGCTGTCTCGACAGCGGAGGCCCGAAAGGTGTCATCGCTGGGGCAGCTACGGATGCCCTGATAGAAGGCCGCGAAGCGAGATCTCCCAAGAGCTGTAGACCGACTGCCTGATCGTTGGGAATAACTGGAACCTCTCGTTGCACAACTGCTGCGGCTTCTGCCAGAATATTGGTGTTTGCAAGACTGGTGTGCCTGACCAAGGCTGCGTCGCGTACGGTGCGGTCCATGACAGTAAAGGCACGGTCATCCACGGTATTGTCTTCACCATCCAGGTCCTTTAGCATCTTGTGCATGTCGAGACGTCGCTGTAGATCCAATATTGCCTTTTCAGACTCAATGGCCAGTCGGCTTCTCGAGTCGTACTCAGAGACAAGCGCATTCTTCCGCTTCCAGTGGTAGGCCATGCCTTTCGGCTGCGGTATGACATCTCCATCCTCGTCATCTGTCTCGCACGACGGATCCCCAGCTTCAAGTTGAGCCTTTCGCGCCACGAGCAGAAAATCGTGGTGAAGCCGATCAACATGCTCCTGGCGCATGTTCTCGATTTCGTTAGCACACCTCGACTTCCGGACTTGCTTGTTGGCATCGAGTGTTCTCCGCAGCTGTGCTTGACAATGTGCTTGCTGCACCTCCAACTGAGCCTTCCTCCTTGCTAGGTGGTCATCGAGCAGCTTCTGAACTCCGTCCGCTTCTTCATTGCCCTGGTACTCCGCAACTTCCTCGTGCAAGGTTGGGTTGGCTTCCAATTCGTCAACAGTCTTCTCAGCAATCTCAGCAAGTAGCGGCTTAATGGCGCGACTGATACTTCGGTACGCTGCTTTCAGCTGTAGTTGGCGGCGAAGTCTTGCTTCGACCTCGGGATCAGGATGATCCGCTCGTCGACGGCCATAGAGTCGTCTTCTACGTCCCGTTGGAGCTTGGTCGTCATCGTATTCCACTTCATCGTCATCAAGACCATCATCAACTCCTACTAGTTCCTCTCCTCCATCGATCTCCTCGTCAGCAAGCATGTGGTCTCCATCCGCCGACACGACATCAACATGTTTCGAAGGGTATTGTGGAGTCAGATGTGAGTCCTCCGAGACTGGCGACACAGGTTCAGAGCCGGCAGGAGTGACTGCTGGAGTGATTTCGGTTGATTGCGTAGCTGCGAGAAAGTCTTCGCCCTCCTGGTCATCGGAGCTGTCTTCTTCCGATTCGGGGTCTGTCAGTAGCTCCGGAGGAACGACAACGACTTCATCCATTTCTTGATCCAGAACATCATCTGGGTCATCGGTGACGAGACTTGGGAAGGAATATTCGACGCCATTCGGAATGTCCTGAGGTGACGGGAATGATCGCTTCCGTTTCCGGGATGGCGAGGGCGATTCGTGCGTGTTTGGACGTCTGGGGGGAGATGATAAGGTCTTGGACTTAGATTTTCGCAACTGGCTCTCGGTGGAAGAATAGGGCTCGATAGACATGTTGACCTCGGAGGCGCCATCGGTGGATCCTCCTGAGATTCGTCGTCCCGGAGTGCCAAGACTTTGTGAAGTAGCCGGGTGACCATAGTCGGGTGAGCCTCGATGGCTTTCGTCATCGTCAACCGAACCATTTATCGAAGGTGAGGTGTTGGTATGAACTTTGCGGGCTGCACGACGTGTTGTCATGTGAAGTGGCTCCGAAGGGTCGAATCGCCCCCGCTTGTCAATGCTTGCTTTCCGTCTGCCGGTCATAACAGCGGCAGATCTAGGACTCATCGTCAGCAGAACTGCACATTGTTAGCCACGGTAAATTTGTAATGCGTTGTGTTTGGCGTTGTTGGTGGTGGAGAAGTGATGCAGATGAAAGCCACGAAAGCCGGAGGAAAAAGGCTCCTTGGCCAAGTCCGAAGCGACGCAAGCAGAGCAGTATCGATCTGAAGCGGTCGCCCAGCGTATAACTCCCAAGTCGCCGGTGGTGTTCGGGTTGAGCAGGATGACCGCAGCCTTGGGACAGGTCCTGAGGTCGGTTCTCATTCTGCTGCCCAAAGCGATGCTGAGGCGGAGATGCGGCAAATCATCAAAGGTCGCTTCACGGTGCAGGAGCGACAAATCGATGTGCAGTGCCAGTGAAGAATGTCAATCAATGAATGACCAAACGTACCTTGGCCAGCGACAGCTTCGTTGCGCTGTCGGTGGTGGTTCGACGACCTCTTGCGTGTCGCAAGAAGAAGTCGGTTGTCGATTTGTCGAGCCCCGTAGCACGGCGGAGGTTTGGTTGGAAGCAGAAGACAACAAGCAATGAACGAAGTCACACCCGTCCAGCCATGCTACAAACGACAACACGACTAGAACAGCGCCGCGGAATGCATCGTCTGGGAGCAAATGGAGGATATGAGCTGCGAAGGAGAGTCGTGTTCTGCTCACACTTCGCTTTCTGTCTCAAGGAACGGGCCAATCCGATTGATCGCTCCAGATCCGGCACTAGCCCGAGCTTTGACCTATTCTCAACTACCCTAGAATCGGGAAGTATGTTAGGTATCGCGTCGCAATCGCAGGAGGCAACCAGGTTCGCCCACGTCTTTCACATTCACCACCAGAACTCGGCTGACGGGAGCGATGGCTAAGTTGCACAGTGCTACGGATGGATATGAGATCGGGTGGAAATCATGTGGCTTCGATCTACACTTGCCTCCTCACATAAGCCCCTTCAGCCAAACAAGCATGATCAGGCCGAGTGCACGACTTCCTGCTTGTTCGAACGATACTACCGCGCTGGAGCGATGGAGTGCGTGAAGTGAGTTATCAGCAGCATGGGCAAATTACATGCTATCGATATTAGGAGACTTCGACGACATAATTTCATAGCTGCGAGTCATTCACATCATCGTAACGTGTCATTGATGTTCTCGTAGTTAGCTATTTACAAGCATGAAAGGCGAACCTCTCAAGATGAACACTCTCACAACGAGAGGTAGCAGGCCAGCTGAGGCGTGCCTAATCTGCAAAATCGCTGTCATCAATCGGCCAATCCTGGCGGGATTACCTCGTGCCTTCCCCATCCTAAGTCATGCTCATGGCGCGATGCTTGGTCGATCGTTCAAGCGCCTGGCGCATCCGGATCGTCATCAGGCTGGTCGAACAGAAAGTTCGCGGCCAGCTCCTCGTTCTTATCACATGCAAAGTAGGCCTGAATCACCAGGTCTCGCTCGAAGCCAAGACGGCAAAGCTGCAGAAAATTAGCATTCCCTCTCACAGGCAAGAGATTGACAAGGCACTTACTCGCTCAATCGCTTCGCGCTCCTCCTCAGTGACCTGTATTTGCTGTGCACCAGGCGGAATTGCAACGTCATCTCCAGCATCCTCGGCAAGCAATTGCATGAATTGCTCTGGATTTTGAGTGATGATCTGAGCTAGTTGTGGGTTTCCAGCTGCGACCTGTTGGAGGATGGGCTCAAGCATCTGCGGCTGTTGCTGCACCACCTGCCGTAGCTGTTGGAATTGTGGATTGTTTCGAAGAAAGTCGAGAGCAGAGCCTGCGCCCTCTGGCACAGCACTAGTATCGCCTTGCGCACCACTTCCCACTCCACGCGCTGCTCCACCTCGATTACCTCCTGCCGCAGCGGCTGCCTGCTCGAACAGATTCACCGGCTCCTCACCTCCGGCCGAAGGAGCCTCGGTTCCTGTTGTGGCCGCTGGCTGCTGAGCCTGTTGAGATGCTGGCCGCGGTGATGCGGCAGCTGGACGCTGCTCTTGTCTCGCACTCTCCGGAATACCGTTCAGCAGATACTCGACTGCGCGATCCGGGTTGAAAAAAGCAGCACGCATCGCTGCATCGATCTGATCCCGAGGAAAGCCCATGGCCTCCATGTTGGCGATTGCAGCAGCGCGCTGCTCACCCATGGCGAGCGCCGAGGGGTCGTTGAAGGTAGCGGCATCACCTGAAGCTGTCGACGCTGGTGCGGGGGAAGGCGTGGCTGGCGGTTGCGCGGTGTTCGAAGTCGCAGATTGTGCGGGAGCGGCGGGTGGGGCTGGAGTGCTCGCTGCAGGCTTGACCGGAGTCGCTGGTTCTGCTGGTTTGGACGGCGGCGCTTTAGGCTGTGCACATGTCAGATTCCAATGTTGTGCCAGACTTCAGATGCTGTATGCTCACCTTAGAAGTCATACACACGATAAAGCCCTTCTCTTCAATCTTGTACGACTCGATCGTGTTGTCATCCTGAAGAATCTTTCCGGAGTAGATGAGCTTCTGCGTCGACGGCTCCCAGCCCTTCTCCTTGCCGATTTTCTCTTTCACTGAGCCGATAGTGTCAGTTGGTTCGGCGTCGATCTGGAACTTGGCCTGCTTGAGGTCCTTGAAGGTGAGCTTCATTTTGTCCAAGCGGCTGCGATATCGCACACAGCTATCGCAGGTCGGTAATGGGTATTTGAGCTCGAGGTAATAATTCCAGCTGTGGATGGCTGTTCGAAGGTTTGCTGGATGTCAGTTGCTTGACAGGTGCAGGCAGATGTCGATGTCTACGTCGACAAGAGTGGTGGAGGCGGAAAGAGGCTAAGCAAGTGGGGCCGGCGCCCAAGGGTCCAAACTCTGCTGTTTTG
Source organism: Pseudocercospora vitis (assembly GCA_026120125.1). Taxonomy (NCBI): domain Eukaryota; kingdom Fungi; phylum Ascomycota; class Dothideomycetes; order Mycosphaerellales; family Mycosphaerellaceae; genus Pseudocercospora; species Pseudocercospora vitis. The sequence continues at coordinate 197,998 of JALRML010000013.1, read as the reverse complement.
CATGTACCTCACTTTGGCGTATGTGCTTTGTACCCTTCACTTCCGAAGTACACCTTGTTCACCAACGTTGATGCCACGAATACGGCCGCAGGAATTCCTCAAGGCAAAGGCAATCAATAATTCTTTGCCTGCGCTACTGCCTGTGTGTCGCGATCTAAACTCCGCAAGGAATGAGCTGAGATGGATGAAAGAGCATGCCATCAATGTCTCCCACCGGCTCGGCTATACTGACCACGCGTTGCTTCTTCGCAGTCTAGTGAATAGACGCGCGGAGGGAGAACCACTGCAGTATGTCCTTGAAAGTGGCTACTTTGGGGACCTTGATATCAAATGCCGGCCAGGTGTCCTGATACCGCGGTGAGACTACCGCTTTTGGGCAGCAAAGCATTGATCTGATGGTATTTGGCATAGACAAGAGACAGCAGCATTGGTTTCGTGTCTTGCGCAGCTCATCTCGCAAGGGCGAGATACAGGAGACGATGCACCTCGACACCTTCGAGTTCTCGATTTGTGTACAGGAACGGGATGCGTGCCTCTCCTTTTTCATCATGAGTACTACCGGGGAGAAAGCACTAGGAATGACAGGCTTGACCTTGTTGGAGTTGACGTGTCGCCAGCCGCCCTAAGCCTAGCCAGGGAGAATCTCGTCCGTCAAATCGCAGAACAGCGTGAGATCCACACAGAGCAGGCAAAACGAACCAGATCTCTTAACACCATTGGCTTTGTGCAGGCAGACGTACTCAAAAGGCAACAGCACGCATCGCCTGCCGAAAATGAAATATCAGATGATCCACTACCGCTCCTGGACGCTCTGCATCGTCTGAGTGGCGAACATCCAACCGAGTTTGACATATTGATTTCCAATCCCCCATACATCTCGCCCACTTCATTCACTCGTACGACAGCACATTCCGTCAAGAGATTTGAGCCAAGACTAGCCCTTGTCCCCTCGGCTCCACAAGGGATTCCAGATACTGATATTGGCGATTTCTTCTACCCACATCTGCTGCAAATAGCAGAGCAGGTCAATGCGAAACTTTTCCTGTTCGAGGTTGCGGATATGGAACAGGCAAAACGGGTCGCCGCGTTGGCTGCGAGGAACGGCGCATGGGATACTGTCGAGATCTGGAGAGACGAGCCTACTGCCAAGACTCCTATTAAAGAGAGATTCGATGCTGGTGGCAAGATATTAGAAGTGCGAGGGGCGGGCAATGGTCGTTCCGTTTTCGCATACCGCCAAGAAGCATCGACATGGCTTACATCTAAGGAGGCAGACAACGTCTTCCATGTAGCTCATTAGACAAATAATGAGCCAATTAGGTAGCCAGTGCATGCAATATGACAATATATCTGCCTTGGTAGTCCAGACACATGGTCAAAGCATCGAAACCGGCTTGCGCCAAGGAAGGCCAGATACCCTTACAGATCGATACGAACATAGGTAGTGCCGCAAATCGTGCCAAGCTTCGGCACAGAGGAGGTCCAGATTGCTGCGCACGAGGCTGAGCTGGACGGGTGCGCAAAACACGGCCAGTACTGAGCTAGACACCTGCACGGATTGATGCCACGACAGTGACGGGAACCATGCCAGGCTTCGGCACAAAGCAAGCCCAGATCAGTGTCGGAGAGTTGTGTAAGGCTGAGCTGGACCAGTGCTCAAATTACAGCCAGCATTGAGCCAGGCGACTGGACATATGTGTGCCCAATATCTGGACGGATCCACACCAAAATCGTGACGAGAATTGTGCCAAGATTCGACACAAAGCAGGGCCAGATTGGTGCCGGAGACGTGCACAAGGCTGAGCCGGACTAGTGCGCATGTTACGACCAGTATTGAGCGAGACGACTGGACATATGCATGCCAGTTTCGTGAATGGAATTTCATATTTGTACTAGTAAGCTACACGCAGGCGCATGCATCTAGTGGACAAGAGCGCACACAAATCTCATGCTCGCGCCGGCTGGCCGCACGCAGTCCAAGCCATGTGCGTGCGAACTGTCATTGGTGTGATCATATGAGTGCACACCGTTCTACCAGACGCATTCCCTGGCTCATGATTCTTGACTGTCAATCCTTTGTCGGAAAACGAGCCATAGTCCTGCACGCCACCGTGCCGGCCATGTGCGCAGCCGAGTGTGAAAAATATGCATACGGCTTTAGCATCACGCTGTCCTGCCTAGTCATATCGGTCTGGTCCGTAGAATCAATGTGTTCTGGATCGCTGTGAACACTGATCTGGGAGATTGGCCGTTTTGAAGCCTCCGACTAGATCCTGGTAAACAGTGGATAGGGCCGGCCGGAATTGTAGGAGATACATGACGCACAGACAAAGGAAACGCTTTCGAGATCTACGGTTACAAAGCACTCCCTAATACGATCTTGCTCTCCCTGGCGCTTGTATTCTGTTCTGTACAAGTTAGAGCGCTAGAGAGTATGAGAGCTCATCTCTCTTCGCCCCTTTGGAGGTTTCTACGATGACTTCTCGAGATCTGCAAGAATCTTCTTGCCCTTCGCTTGTGCCTCCTCGAAGTTGCCAACCATGTAGAAAGCACCCTCAGGCAGGTCATCGCCCTCACCGTCCATAATCTTCTTGAACGAAGCAATGGTGTCCTTCAAATCGACCAGCTTGCCCTCAATACCAGTGAATACTTGAGCGACAGTGAAAGGCTGGCTCAGGAAACGCTGAATCTTACGGGCACGCTCGACGGTAAGCTTGTCCTGTTCCGAAAGTTCATCCATACCCAAGATGGCAATGATGTCTTGGAGAGACTTGTACTCTTGGAGCATCTGCTGGACGCGGGTGGCGGTCTGGTAGTGGTCCTGTCCGATGATACGGGCGTCAAGCATACGGGAGGCGGAATCGAGAGGGTCGACTGCCGGGTAGATACCCAGCTCAGAGATACCGCGGGACAGCACCGTGGTGGCATCCAAATGGGCGAAGGTGGTCGCAGGAGCAGGATCTGTCAGATCATCGGCGGGCACGTACACAGCCTGCACAGAAGTGATGGATCCCTTCTTGGTGGTGGTGATACGCTCTTGCATACCGCCCATGTCGATGGCGAGGGTTGGCTGGTATCCTACGGCAGATGGAATACGACCGAGAAGGGCAGACACCTCAGCACCGGCCTAAAATCCAGTCAGTGAACAGTTTTTAAGAAGATTTTTAGAACACTTACCTGCGTGAATCTGAAGATGTTGTCGATGAAGAGGAGCACGTCCTGACCATCCTCTCTGAAGCTCTCTGCGATTGTAAGGCTATTAATAAGTTAGCTGGTAGTGATATGGTTATATGTTGAGCAATGAGAGCGACATGTCGTGGGGATGCAGCGATATAGATGATGAGAAGAATAGGAATCCAGATTCCGGCCGATTCCTTAGTCGAGAGCTGCAGCGGCGGCTTTCTTCTGGTGACGAGGAGTATCGTTGTGGCGGGTTAGAGACCAGTCGTTGTTGAAAGCCTTGTTGCAAGCGGAGCAGAAAAAAAGTTTGTCGGCTTTGGCCTGGGAGCGAACAGCAGCAACTTTAGCAGAGGAGGCAGACGGTGCAGGCTTGACGATGCCAGCTAGTCGATCTTTATGAGCCTGGCTCAAAAGATGCTTGTCGAGGGCGACCTTGCTTTGGAGTAGCAGGTCGCAAGGCGAGCACATAAAGCGTGCCTCCGACTTATTCTTCGCTCGGACGTCGGCGCTCCTCTTCGCTAGCTTTCCGCGGTTCTTTTCGCTCCATGCATTCTTTTGAACGCGACCTTTTGCTTGGAAGGCGGCAAGGTCTGCTGCTCGGTGTTTGGCACGGAATCTGACACTGGCAAGGCCTCTTCGCTGCACGCGCAAAGCAGCAACGACTTCGAGCTGTTCGGGTGTCATTGTCAGATCACCGCGAATCGCCTCAGTCAGAGGCGAATGGGAGCAGAGCGGTCGCCAGGACACAGAGTCTCGAGGCCAGATGAGCAAGTGCTCGAGGTGTGGGTCGCTGACGGCGGCGAAGACAGCGTGCAAAATTGTGGCAAAGGTAGCTTCGGTTGCTAAAAAGAAACCTCTAGCCCACGGGACGAGACCAGGAGTGGGAATGTCAGTCCAGCAGAGAATTCCGATATGCGTAATGCGAAATCCTTTCTTAAGAGCACGGCGAACATACTTGGGAAGGCTGGGAGCATCCGGATCGCCATTGTAGACTTTAGTCCTGCCACTGACGCCGGTAGACACGTCAGTCGCTGAGCCCAGGTACAGTTCGGGTATCTCGCCGTCCTTCTTAAGGCAAACGTTGTAGATAGCCCAGACTTGACGATCTGGAGGAGGCGTATTGCGAAAAAAGGCGAATGGCGGCGGCTCGGGAGAAGAGAGCATTTCCAGTACATTCGGAGCATAGTCGAGCGAGCACTTCGATGAGATCGTGTCGAAGTCAGCTTCATCGCCAAGAATAGTTTTGAAGGCTGGGTTGATGTAGAATTGTCGGTGGTCAATCGACAGCATGCCGCGAATACTGTTTAAGACTCTGTCTTCTGCTCTGACGGTGGCGTCCTCCATATCGTTTGGGCCAGGCCCATTCAGCGGCAGGCAATCCTCTAGTTGCCGATGCATCTGCTCTACCCCAGCTATGGCTTTGGGGTTGGCGGCTGCCATGCTGGCTACAGCTGGGCAGTCCGCTGCTTCGCGAGCGCGACTGGCGAGATGTGTAGCTCTTGTATAATGAATGAAAAATCGGCGCCAGTCACCTCAGGGCGAGGGTGGTGGGAGCGTGAAAGTCATGAGGACGAGAGTGCTCCTCTCAAGAGGAAGGTATGCCAAGGGAAATCCGTGTGGGTAAGTGGGGCGGATCAGGCCGCAAGGTTTGGGAAAAAGGAAAGTGCAAGCAAAGAAACAAAAAAAGCAAGTACGAACTAGATGGTTGTTAGCTCAATGCAATGCTGATTGTGGAGTGAATTGCAGAAAGAATTCATACCCCAGTAAGAGCGACACGAGCACGGGCTCCGGGAGGCTCATTCATTTGGCCAAACACCAGAGCGACCTTAGACTCGCCATCAAGCTGAATGACACCAGTCTCCTGCATTTCGTGGTACAAGTCGTTGCCCTCACGGGTACGCTCACCAACGCCGGTGAATACGGAGTAACCACCGTGGGCCTTGGCGATGTTGTTCTGGCAGCAGTGTCAGTCATTGCATATTGGGACAGAGCTTCGTGGACGTACAATGAGCTCCTGAATGAACACAGTCTTGCCAACACCAGCACCTCCGAAAAGACCAATTTTACCACCACGGGCGTATGGGGCGAGGAGGTCGACGACCTTGATGCCAGTGACGAGAACCTCAGCGCTAGTGGATTGGTCTACGAACTCTGGAGCCTCCTGGTGAATGGGGAGCTTCGTCTCATGCTTGATGGGGCCACGCTCATCAATGGGGTCACCAGTGACGTTGATGATACGGCCGAGGGTACCTGCGCCGACTGGAATCATGATGGGGGATCCAGAGTCGGTGGCAATTTGTCCACGGACGAGACCCTCGGTACCGTCCATGGCAATGCATCGCACGACGTTCTCACCCAGATGTTGCTGTCGCTGCGTTAGTAACGCAATCCCGCAGGTATGTCCATCTCTCCATCACACGTACTGCGACCTCCAACACTAGCTTCTGACCGCCATTTGTCGTCTCGAGGGCATTGAGAATTGCCGGGAGTTGCTCAGTGCCGAACTTGACTGGTTTACGTTAGCGATGGCATTCGCGGATATTAGCTCGGCAGAGCTTTTCCAGGCCGGCGCGGACGACTGTAGAGGCTTCCTCACCATCGACAACGGCGCCAATAACTTGATGAACCTTGCCCTCACGTGCGGAATCGGTGCTTGCAAAGCGCTGTGCAATGGCGGGCGCGTATCGCTGGGAAAGGGCTGGTGCAAAGGCCCTCTTGCTTAGAGGTCTGGCGCTGCGAGCGAACCTGGCGACGCCGCTGGACACGGTCAGTATAGAGCCCCAATGGCGGTCTCAATGGCTTCTCGGTGATGGCACTCACTTCTTCAGCATCGTGGCGGATGAGCGGAGTGTTGATGGAGAGGGTGTGGTGCTTGGTATGGCAGTGGAGGCAAGCTCTCCTTCTCGGTCAACGGTCGACAGCAGAGATGCAAAGTTCTTGGCACGGAACTAACCGCTGACCTGCTTTCCGACGTCTGCCGATGAGCCAGCTCCGCATCTTCAACCACATCACATCTGACAAACTGTCTGCGTCTGCGTCGTCACCTCGGAGTTGAAGGCTCCGCGATACTCAACTGGTAGCCGCGTACTGATATCTTCATCGATTTTGCACATTGACAGTTTATGAAGTATATCGCCTTCCGAAGACACTCGGTCAACGTGCATTGTGCAAGACGAAGAGGGCACTCAAGGTAAGATGCTGCTGAACGCACACGTGCGGACATGCAACACCTTTCTGACGAGTATAACATTGGCTCTTACAATACCTGGACGTCTCTTAAAAGAGTGGTCTGAGCAGCGAGTCGAATGTTGGCCAAGTGCCCATCTCAGCAATTCTGGGTCTATGAACGGGACTGCTCTAAACCGCTCCAGCGAATCTACCCATTTGGTCATCATCATCGTTATCATCTCATCAACATCAATACCCTTCAATCGGCCCAGCCCAAGGCTCCTCCAACACTTGCTCCTCACTCATTTCTTCCTCCCTCAGTATCTCCATCTTCTCCAACTCTCGTGTAAAGTAGTCCATCTCCTCTTCCAACATACCCTTTTCCACACCCAGCACATCAGGGAAATTCCTGACATTCCACCAATGGGTCAGAGCTCGGAGGCTCTGCTCTAGGGGAAGCGCATCCTCGACTGTACCGTCAACATCGCCCACGCACGCGCCTCCCATACCTCCACCACCACCAGAGAGCCAGTCGTCTCGCAATTCTGCAGGAACAGAGAGCCAGACGGCAGTGATGATCTTCATGTTGCCTTGTCGCCATTTTCGGCCGCAGAATGGCACCTGCGACTTGAAGAGCTTGAGAGTGTAGTAGCGTAACATCTGGACAGGGACTTTCAGAGTTTTCTTGAGATGGTTCGAGGACTTGTAACTAACAAGCAAAAGCGCGCGATGCGTCTTCCTGCGCGTGACCTTTTGTAAGACACGCAAATAGTTGATCGCACTGAAGATATTGCGGTATGAGTAGTTCTTCAAAGGACTTAGCGGAAGTGGTGTTTGCGGGTAGCCGAGCTCGTCAATTTCTGGAGGATGGGTGAAGTCGAGAGAATCCATCGTCGGAGAAAGTGCTTGCTCTGGCGAGTCACGCTTGAGCTTGATTGGAGGCGGTGCTGCTTCGTCCTCTGATTCTTCAGATACGTCATGTGCTTCTGGCTTTGAGGAATCTGGGATTCCTTTGCGTGAAGTCGTCTGGCAGAAGTAGAAGAAGTTGCGGTCTTCCCGCTCTAGCCGGAAGTGACATGCTCGGCCGATCTCTTGAGTCTGCCACAGCTTGAGGATGAGCGGAACATAATTGGAGTCCAGTAATAGCTGTGTCATGTACTCATACTGAAGGATATGAGATGCTTTGAACCACTTCAGCAGAAGAAGGAGTATGGCGCTCAACGCTTTGGCCGCGATTTCTTGCGAGCGCTGCTTGTCAAGCTCTTCCATAGTGTTCTCGACACTGTCGTGGTGGCCATTTACTCCGTTCTCAAGCGGCTTCGTGCCGTTGAGACCGTTCGCGTCATTGAACTGTATGCCGGCTTGGAGTCCATTCTGCCCATTATTCTTAGTAACAAGATCGGTAACGTTCTGCAGCACGGCTTTCAGCAAGACGATTACCACGCTTTGCAAATGCGGCAATGAGTCTCGATAGTAGTTGTTGACTTTGACCAGACGTGTTTGCTCATCCCTTTGAGCCTCGGGCTGGCCCTGCTCGACTGTCTCTTCTGTCGCTGGCTTCGATACAAGCTCAAAGTCGTCAACATCAGCGTCGGGTTCTGGCACTCCATGATCGGGATTTTTCCATCCGCGCTCTTGCTTCATAAAGTCAACACGAGCTTCCCAAAGTTGCTTCATTGCCCTTGTTGCTCTCATGCGCTTGGCAAAGAGTTCCGCAGCCTCTAGGATACTGGTCGGTATGTCCACACCCTCCCACTTACGGCCGACCAATGCGTCTTGCAACTCCGTGCTACCCTTCCCGCCAAGATCGTTGCTACTCGCGTCAAGTGGCGGATAAAGAAATGGGAACATTTGGTTGGTCTGGTAATTCTGCTTCTTTCCAGCTTTACCGGGGCCGGCGGGTGATGGCGGGGGTGATGGAGCAGGAGTGGCAATGTGTACAGGTTGATGCATAATCGAGCCCGTGCCTACTGCTGGCGCTCCTGCATGTGCGGTATCCACGGATGCAGCATAGCTCGGCCGTCGATGCTTCAGCGGTGGTAGAATGGTGTTGTTCTCGGGCTCCAGAGGAAACAGCGGTGGTGGCGGTTGATAAGCGGGATACTTCGAACTGATCTCCTGGCGGAAGAGGTGATAATCCAAGGGCGAGGCAGTGATCAGTGGCTGGCCCCGAGCATCTCGTTGCTCGTCATCTTTCGAACCTCGCAGGGACGATTTGACCCTCTCTACGTCTTGGATACCACCAAAAGAGACTAGGATTGTCTTCCAGGCAAGGAGGAGCATCTTCGTCAGTGGTATCGGAGCGTGATCATCCCAGCGAAGCCGCGCCACAATCTGCGTCAAGTAGTTAAGAAAGTTTGGCTCCAGTGCCAGTACGTCTTCCTTCAGTCCTTGGCCACTCGCTGATGTTCTCGCAATCTCCACGAAAAGGTACATGAGCGTTAGACAGCACCAAAGTTCCATGCTTTCGCCGCCTCTCCGCGGCTGAGCTTCGTTGCGAGAAAGAAGCTCCGCCGGAGTACTCTGGATATCACTGTCACAGACGGTCTTCAAAGTATCGTATATTGTCTGCAGTCCACCGCAAGCGTGAAGCGTGTCCACCATCGCCACAATCCACTGCACTTGCAAGCCAGAAGATCCATATTCATCAAGACGCGAGCCTCCTAGCTTGCTGTTAGGGAAGAGATCCTCCAATGCGCAGCCTTCTTGGCGACCTGCCGTCTCCTCCCAAACACCAAGGCCAATGTAAGTGAGCACCATAAGAGCCAGGGTGATCTCGGGCGGATCAGCTTCTTTCGCGCTCTGAAGGATATCGATCCACCTCTTGGTGAAGGCTCTCCGGGCATCTTCCGTGACATCCAGCCAGTCCAACTTCCCTTCTTCTGTAGCCCTCCACTCTTCATTGAATCTTGCTTTGCACAGAAGCAATTTCAATTCCTCGTCTTCGCTATAGCTGAACCATTCTTCAAGCTCCACCGGGAAGGATTGTGAGTCTTGATAATCGAAGTCGTAGACCTTCTCATCTTCCAGCAACTGCTGTTTTTGAGGAATCTGGGCATTGGGGAAACTGTTACGAATTCGCTTGAGATCGGCAAGAGTCAGGCTATCAGGAGCTTGCTCTGCGAAGTCGGGAGGGTCTGTCGGCTGCCCGGGTGGCGCTGGCGGAGGTTGCGAAGGTGGAGGGGCGGAAGGTTCCCGTTTCAGCGGAGGTCGTGTGGGAACTGCAGCTCTCGATGCTGGTAGTGCAGGCTTGATGTCCGTGTCCGCACTCGCAGTCAATGCCTCAGCCGCTATCGTGTCCACCGGCGGCTTCCCCTCTCCGACTGCGCCTACGTTGTCCCCATCGTCCTCATCTACAATTGGTCTCAGAGTTGGACTAGACTCGCCAGCGGCTGGCAGGTCGGGGTTTTCAACCTCGTCCATGTTGCTGCTATTGCCTCTTACGCAGCTGCATGTCAATGATCGTGCCTCTCACACGTAGCGATGTACTGGTCATTCCATCTCAAGGCTTTTGTCGGTATATGCGAAACACCTCTGATGTCCAAGTGAGCTCTCACATGCTAATGAAGCCAGAGGTCAGGCATGTCAGTCACAGCCACGCCGTCAGCCACACGAGGCTGGAGGACTAGACCACATTCACTACAACCTCAACAGCACACTGCCGTAATGATAGATGGCCATTAGATTCAGTCGAAATGTGAAGGAATTATTGCGATCGCTTGCTAAGTAAAGACTTGCCAATACCACATTTCGATATCAATGACACGATCTGCCATCGTAGATTTTGGCTGGTCCCAGTAAAGCACCTGCTCAATACGGTCGATGTGCACGTCGAGTTGGACATGCAACGACATCGAATGCGAGGTCTCGGTCGTTCGTGGCCCTCAAACACAACTTTCCTGCACTCTTTGATGGCTCTTTCGCTGATTCCACTGCCAGCTGCACTCGAGCTTGGACCGTAGGGCATACTACAATCAACATGAAACTCGCCAAAAGTCCGATACAAGCTGAGCCGCTAATGGCGCCCTGTAACGTCGCCGTTATACCGCACAGCACTCTGCATCCTTGCCAACGCCATGTGGACTAATCTTCTCCTTGGGCTTACCAGACTTTGGAGCATCCACAACAGCATCGCCTGCTTCTGGGTGGTGACGACTTCATAAATGCTGCACCAGGTAGATAGGCCGCCGACTTAAATTCGTACTTTTTCTGTCTCTACATATGTAACCCGACAGTCCCTCGCTCACTCAGCACTTTGATTCCGTCGGCGCAGCAGCCTGACCCTCACTCTTTTCACATCAAGTCACTCCTTTACCCTTCGCTTTGCTCACTCGACATCTTCTGGCAAGATGCTCTCGTTCGCTTTGATCTCGACTCTGATTGCCTCAGCTGCAGCGCTATCGGGTCAAGCCACTTTCTACGGTGGCAATACACAAGGCGGCATGTGTTCCTTCTCCACCTACACACTTCCATCTGGAATCTATGGCACTGCGCTGAGCGACAGTAACTGGGATGGCAGTGAGAACTGTGGTGGATGTGTCCAGGTCACGGGGCCGAACGGCAACAATATTACTGCAATGGTAGACGAAGAGAAAGCAGAAATGCGTACATTTTCCGCTGATGCTGCTGCAGATTACCGACCAGTGCCCAGGTTGCGGCTCCAACCACCTTGACCTGTACGAAGACGCGTTCACTGAGCTCGCAGACGCAAGCGAAGGCGTGATCGATGTTACCTGGGACTACGTCGACTGTCCTATCTCAACTCCGCTGCAAATTCATATGAAAGAAGGCTGCTCTGCCTATTGGTTCTCTGCACAGGTTGTCAACGGCAACAAGGTACGATGCTGCTGAACGCACACGCGCGGACACGCAACAAGTTTCTGACGAGTATAGCGAACCGCCGATCTCCAAGTTAGCTCAGACGGGGGCTCCACCTGGACCAGCGGCTTGACGAGACAAGACTACAACTTTTTTGAACTCAGTTCCGGCACCGGAAGTGAAACCGTCGCAGTCAAAGTCGAAAGCATTGATGGGGATCAGGTCATCGTCACAGGCATTTCTGTAACCGACACAAGCCCACAGGACGCTTCTGAAAACTACTAGGGAGGAACGATCAGTGAGCAAGCTGGACTTGTAGTCGATCAATGAACACAGCAAAAACAAGTCCTCTGGCGTGGATTGATTCATGACCAAGCTCATCTGAGGATGCATATATGCCATTATCACCATATGTGTGGATTTTGCTCCATTTTCCCAGGTCTCCTTTGAGCTCCTAGAAAAACACACACGCAAGGCATTAAGGCTCATGTCTTTAGCTGCTCTACTTTCAGTGCACTGGAGCACTGATGTGGCCGCGACCCGAGAAGCTCTTCGTGACACACTTGGCAGGGGAGAAGAGTAGTGGATGTGCAGAGTCCATGACGGACGACCCACAAAATGCTCTTACCAGGCTCACGACATCCGCCCACTCTACTGAAATGCTTTGCTACAGGTGTAAGATGCGTTCCGAGAAAGGTTTCAGTGTCGCCGAGAGTGATCTTGTCGCCAAATTTGGCTTCGGGCCGCAGACATTGTATTCTGATATCTAACACGCCTTACCCAGGAACTCCACGCTATGCTATCAAGACCCCGCCGCCCGGGAACTTATGGGCAGACATTTCAAAAGCAGCACGATGCCAGGAAAAGGGCCGGATGTGCGCCATGCTCACAACCCCAACCTCCGTTCTATTTATTCTCCCAGTCCAGTCCAAACCTCCCTTTCGCATTCTCATAATTTCTTAACTTCTCCACGACCTGCTCCCCTGTCTTGGCTTCGACCATGATGTTCGCATTCGATTTGGCCACGAACCCCTGTTGAACGCTGTTCTTCACCCAATCTAATAGTCCGTCCCAGTATCCTTCAACATTGTAGACGACAATGCCCCTCGCATGAATCCCCAACTGATTCCACGTCACAACCTCCATCAATTCTTCCAAAGTGCCATACCCACCACTCAAAGCCACAAATCCTCCTCCCGGACCCGACTCTACGACTTCCCTCGCCATCATTTGTTTGCGGGTGTGCATGTCCTTGACGACTGTGGTGCGTCCGTAGACGTTCTCGTCGATGACTTTTTGTACTGCTCCTTCGCCGTTTTGTCGTCCGTTTCGTTCGTATTTGAGGAGCGCTTCAGGGATTACGCCGTGGACTGCCTGAGGGCCGGAGAGGGACACGAGTGTTTTTGCGATTTCGCCCATGACGCCGACTGTGCCACCACCGTAGACTAGGTGGATGCCGTTTGCGTGAAAGGCTTGGGCGAGTTCGCGGGCGGCTTGGAGGTGGGCTGGGGAGGTTCCTGGTGAGGCACCGCAACTGGGAGTTGGTATTAGGGCAAGTTCTGGTGGGGAGTGGAGGAGCATACAATACGCAAACGACTGGGCGCTTTTCTGACCCCCCGTTTATTGCTATGCTTTCGCCTTGGTTTGGTTCACTGACCTGTGCAGCCATGATGATTGTCTTCGAATGCTTGCGGTGAATTCGAGATGCAGGTCGAATCCAAAATCAGCAGTTTTGTTTTGACTTCAGGTACAGACAAGAATGTGTCGCAATGGGTATTATCGGCATATATATCAAGCAGGTGCATGTGAATGACTAACAGGTCCGCACATGATTGACGCTCGGATTACGATTGGGTTGTCCAGCTGACCATACGTTTTACGCTTTCCGGTCCGGCTTGGAACCACGGTGGCGGAAGTGATTCGATAGGCTGTTCCTCGTTGCTGGCGAAGCTGTGCGTTGCATCTCCAATGCGCTGGCCTATATACAGCTCATAGCCCGGAGACATTGGGTCCCACCATGGGAGAAGAAGTATACGTCAATGTATTGTTTAAGCGTCATCAATTGCCTTTCGCCTCTGGAGGCTATTTGCTCTAGCGCAGCACCGGATGCCGGACACGGCCACGCGACTGCGACATGGGTGTAGCGTCACCACCGGTGCGTGTAGCTTGTTGCTTCACGTTCACCACAGCTCCTGCTCCTGGACTTGGCTGGCGATAGGTGGCAGTGCATCATCAGACTACGACAGTCCGATTACCTCTCGAACGGTCATAGCACACACCATGGCGGAGACTCCAGCAGCCTACGACTTCATCGCCAAGATTGTGAGCCTGGGCGACAGCGGCAGCGGTAAATCAAGCGTACGCATTTTCCCAGCGCATACCATCCGCTGTGCCCTCTCAGCAATCCAGCTGATTTCCTGTCCGTAGCTGACGATTCGCCTGTGCGAAGGTCGTTTTGTAAGCCACCACGACGTGACCATCGGCGTAGAGTTCGGCTCGCGCATCGTGCCTGTAGGACCGCCCGCCAGTTTAGAAAGAGGCTTTACCATCAACAATCCTGCGACATCGACATCACCGACCACGAACCGCCCGAACGATGGCAAGGCAAAGGGACGGCCTAAAGAGCCGCAACAGAAGCATATGAAACTTAGTCTGTGGGATACTGCGGGTCAGGAAACGTACAAGTCCATAACGAGATCATACTTTCGAGGCGCTAGTGGCGCATTGTTGGTCTTTGATATTACGCGGCGGAGTACGTTTGCGTCGGTCACATCATGGCTGCACGATCTGCGGCACATAGCGGAGGATGATATCGTGGTGGTGCTCGTGGGCAACAAATCGGACCTAGCCAACGCTTCGACGGTCTCCAGCACCAGCGGTGAGCCGAACAAGAGGCAAGTCACGAAGGAGGAGGCAGAACAGTGGTGTAAGGAGAACAAGGTAATGGAATATGTCGAAACATCGGCGAAGAGTGGTGAAAATGTGGAGAGGGCTTTCTTAGAGGTTGCGGAGAGAATTTACCAGAATATAGAGGCTGGCAAGTATGATCTCAATGATCGAAGAAGTGGAGTCAAAGGGCCTGGAGCTGGCGGAGGTGCTGCCGGCAGAGCAGTGGCCCTAGGCAGGTCGGATAACAATGCTGCGAAAAAGGCAGGGTGCTGCTGAGAGCATGGTACGTGGGATATAGGCATCCGAGGTGCAGACAAGTGAAGTTCAGAGTCAGTTTCTCCTCACTTCCTTGAGTACACACTTCTGTCAAATCAGCTTACAGGTCACATAACCGGCGGCATCATCGCGAGGGCCGTGGTTCAGTACCTGGCTTCCGCTCACTACACGTCGGTTCTATCACATGCTGTCTATGCACAGAACAAAAGCGCACAGATATAATGACGTCCGGCGACTTTTCCCAACCTGCACAACAACCTTCTGAATACATTGGCTGCAGCCGCGTCCATTAACAGCATATCAGCACCCACATACCTTCGGAGGCACTACTTACCATTCCAACCCCAATTGAAATAACGCGCCTGCGAATCAATACGCCATCCGGCCGCAGCGTGGTAACAGTCCACCACACATTAAGCCAAGAACTGGTTCAACTTGTGCCCTTGTAACACCAAACTGGTCGCTAATTCGTTTGGACTGCAGCCACTGCACCAAAAGGTGACGCTAACATACGACAGGCGTTGACAAGGACGGTGACGATGAAGCGCTCTCACGATGATATGGTTGCGGACATTCCGTCTTCCGACGACGAGAGCAGCAGCGACGAGGAAGAGGAAGAGGTCATCTCCTACGACATAGAGCGGCGAGAAAAGCTACCACAGAGTCCAGTCTACACCCAGGAGTACGAAGACCTTACTGAGAAGATCCAAATGTTGGTGGATCTTTCCCGTGAGCCTATACTGGAGGCGACGTACCGTGACTGCGTCATAGACGGCCTGCTTGACGAGATCAAGAAGCGAACTACTTCAACTTTCCCACAACAAGTGAGGATCGCACTGGTGGGGGACATGAGTTCTGGTATATCATCTGGTGCTGAACGTGTCTTCCTTTGGCTGACTTTGCTCAGGCAAAAGCTCCGTGATCAATTCCATTTTGAGTGTTGGTACTCTTGCACGCCAGGCAAGTACAGTGTCCTAATACATTCAATGCACCCGCTGAATATAATCCAGGGCGACGCGGGCGGTAGCTGTACTTGGGTGGTGCAAGAATTCCGCTACACACTTGAGAATCAGGAGAGACCATTCGCTGCGGATGTTTACTACTTCTCTCCGGAAGAGCAGCATGCGATCATTCGCGCACTGTTTGCAGACTACTACCGCGCAGCAAAAGCTGACGATGACATCTGTGATCGCCTGAAGACCAGCGACGAGACAACCGAGGATTTTGCGACGAAGCAAACTGCCATGGATGCTTTCAGAGCACTGTTCGCTGATAGAAAGGAGTTCGCAACCTATGAAGCTGCTGCCGACTTCCTCGGATGTGCTAGCTCACCTCGAGATGAGGAGATTCTCGAAAAGCTCTACGATTGGGGGGATGATACCATGGTGGAATTCAACGATCATGGCTGCCGTCGCGTCCAAGCAGCAACTCCTCAGGATCTGTTGCGAGAGCTGGCTCCTTACATTCACACACAGAGGACCGCAAACGGCGAGCCCATGGAATCTGTGTGGCCGTTCGTTAAAATGATTAGCTTCGGCTTGAACGTTCCACTTCTGGGACACGACATCACACTGGTCGATCTTCCTGGTCTTTCGGATGCAAACAAGACCAGAGCTGCCAACGCCAACAATGAGCTCCGAAAATGCAGCCACTTCATGATAGTTGCCAATATCGCTCGTGCTGAGGATGACAAGTCTATCCGGATCTTCATGGCTGACGGGTACGGATCTCGTGGTTCGAGGAGGACTATACTGGTGCTAACTCATGCCGATACCATTGACGATTCGACCGAAGTCCATGGTTCGCAAAAGGAGTTCGAGCAGCTACAGAAGCATGCGGATGAGCTAGTTCGCCTTGGTGACGAACGCTCTGAAATCAGCCGCAAAATCAAGAAATCAGCTAGGAAAGGAGAGAACGAATATCAGTACTATGCAGAAAGAGACGCCCTGTCATGCCGAATACGAGCGGAGGAATGCAAGTGGCGGGAGCTTCGCATTACTATGCGGAGCAAGATGGTCAGCTCGAAGATGAACCAGCTTTACCTGAATCTCACTGGAGATGCCACGACACTGCCAGTGTTCTGCGTCGGGAACGCAGCCTACATGAAGCATCAGTCTGGCTATCTAAAGAACAATGCGCCGAACTTGTCAGTCAAAGGCACTCAGATTCCTGCTTTGCGCCACCACCTCTTCCTCGCTCCTGCATCGGCGAAACTCAATGACGCGCGACACATGGTGGACGTACAGCTCCCGGCCCTATTACACTGTTTCACCCTATACGTCTCTAGAACTCATATGGCACGGAAGAGTGAGATCGAGGCGGTTATCGTTTCTCCTCAAGAGAAAGCCAGGGAGGTCTCCAGGACAATCTTCAACAACTTCAAGGAGCGACTCGATCAGGAAATTCTGTCATTCATGGAAGACGAGGAGAGCGCATGGACTGAACGAGCCACCAAACAGTGTCACCAGTGGAGATCGGAGAACACTGTCGCGCAACATTTCCAGTTCCTGAAACAGGATGGCCGACGCACCATCAAAGCAAAAGGAGAACCTGCCACTACTGTATCCTGGAACGAGGATTTGATCAACTTGAGCGAGGCAGAAATGAGCTCCCGTTTCAACGGCTTCATCAATGAACTTCCTCAAATCCAAAGGACCGTCATTAGCCGGCTTTTCAGGCTCGTGGAAGAAGTAGCGCGGACCATCAAAAACGACCCGCAAGCCACCGTAATGGCACTGAAACCCTTCCTGGACTACCTCTATGCCGAGAAAGCAAATATCGAGCCATTCGTCCAAGCAGACTTCCGAGCTCTTCGCCAGGATTTCGGCAACATGCGCCAGGCAGTGACCAGCGACAGCCCCGACAACCCCATCACGCTCGCCATGCTCCCCATATACGCCGATGTCAAGCAAATGAAGTCCAACGGCAAAGGCAATTACCGCGCGAGCCCTACAGAACGTACCCTCGCATTCGAGAGAGCAATCACGACCATCGGTTCCAGCATCTGGCTCCAAGCGCGCGACGAATTGAAGAAGCCACTCAAGGGCATGCTGCAGAAGCATTTGGACCTCCTGAGGGTGCATGCGGTCACGTATTTCGAGGACATGGTCGTGAAATTCAACTTCCTGTGCGCGAAGAACGAAGACGAGGATCCCGAGGAGGAGGCGCTGAGGAGGGAGCTCCGGAAGAGCCTGGCCCAGGCGCAGGAAATGTTGGAGAACCACGTCCGTCCGGCGGCCGCGGCGTGTTTTGAGAAGCCGATCAAAATGGAGCGTGCTTGAGAGAGGAGGTTGTGGAGCCACGGCGATTGTGATGGTGCCGCGGAGAAGAAGGCGAGTGGTGGGTGGAAGCAGAACATGGGAATTTGGACAGAGTCACGGGCATCGGAATGGGAGCATGGCGGAGAACGTGCAGTGGAGAACTGGATTATTGATATAATGAGGAAACCCAGGTTCAGCACGGCCAAGGCCTTTGCAGGACAAATGGCATACTCGGACATCTTATTCGAGCATATAGCTGGAAAGTATTATGATATGTATCACGATTACTCGAATGGGCACGGCAGGGACGTGCAACATTTGAGTGCAGAACATGTTCCTAGTACCCGTTCTCTCCTTCCCTATGCGAGAATTCAAGCAACATCTCTCCTACTTCGTGATTAGAAGTACAGAGATTCCAACGAAATCGGATCGGACCCAGCTTGAATTATTGCAACTCGCCCGTAGCAACGTGGCTGCTGTTGACCCTCGCTTCAACCTATCCAGCATCTGCAGCGTGTCAACCTGGCAGTCGTACACACGGTCGATCCATGGTCTTCTTCTATATGCATGGCAATCTATGCATGGTTTTCGTCAAATCTCTGTCGATCTCCTTCCGCCTAAATGTCTTCCTGATTATCATTAACGACAGTCCATGCACCAGTCTCGGTGTTATTAGTAATGTTCGTCTGTTGGATCTGACCGCCCTTCAGGCTGCCACTCTCGGCAATGCCAAATGGTCTCTGCAAGGCGTTCGCGCCACTCTTGACTGTGAAGTTGGCAAGCGGAATCTCGAGTGGATTACGAGTGACGATCGTTGGGAGGCCGAAGTAAGAAGCGTTGACTTCCTCATATCCGATATGAAGCTCGAAGTAGCCTCGGTAGTAGAGATCGTTCCACTGCAGCTCTGGATTGGCACCGACGAGCCAATCGCTGTAGTTGTTCGCACTCTTGAGTGTGATGTTCTGGCCGTATGGACAAGGCGATGACACTGCAGAGCCACCGAACTCTACACCAAGACCACCACTACCACTACTAGCAGAATAGTTGGCGTGATCGAGCCAGACAAGATCAGAAACCCAGGACGCATGGCTATCACCGGAGATTACGATGTTGTTGCCTATGTTGTTCTCGGTAAGGAAGTTGAGCGTGCGATTGCGGTTCGCCTGGTAGCCATCCCAAGCATCGTAATCGAGTGGATTCACGTTACCATACGCGACGGACTCGTTGATCTTGGAGAAGACTGTTTGAGAGCCAATGACGCGCCATCTTGCCCCGCGGTTAGCAGATTCCCCGAGTTGATTGTAGAACCAGTTCTCTTGGCGACTTCCCATCATAGACCGGCCGGCATCATTGGAGATGGTGTGGATGTAATCCGTGTTCCAGTACAAGTCCGTGATTGATCGATCATACTGCCGAGTGTCAAGCATGACCAGGTCGAGGAGGGATCCGATCTTGAAGCTTCGCCAGATGCGGAGGTTGTCGTCCATCTCGACTTGACGAATAGGCATCCATTCAAAGTAGGCACGAACTGCGTTCATCTTGCGCTGATCGACTGAGACGCCGCCATCCATAATGAAAGAGGCCTCGGTGTTGTTCAATTCGGACGCGCCATCGCGGTAGGTATTATCAGAGACCTCGTGGTCATCCCAGACGGGAATCCACGGGAATTGCTGGTGGGATAGCAAAAGATCGAGATCTGTGCGATATGTCGCATGCCTCGTGCGATAGTCGTCCAAAGTGTAGATGATCTTCTCTGGGGATGGGATCCGACCAATGCTATAACCGTAGCCATAGTCACCGTCGCCAGCATACTACATGGGCCAAGTAAATCAATGTCTGTGCACGACGATGGTTGTGCGCTCTCAGCTTACCTCATAGATGTAATCACCCAGGTGGAGGACAAAGTCGACGCTGTCTTTCCTGGCGGAGTTGCCGTAGGCATTAAAGAAGCCAAACGGGTAATTAGCGCAGGAGTATACAGCCAGGCTGACCTTGGAGACAAAGTCATTCGGGTCCGGGGTGGTCTTCGTCCGGCCGAGTGGGCTCTTCTTGTCGCTGTCGCAGATATTGAACTGATAGTAGTATCTGGTCCATGCCGTCAAGTTCGAAGCCTCCACTTTGACGGTGTAGTCGATGTCGCTGCTCGTATATGCCCTTCCGCTGCTCTCCACCTGTGCGAGCTCGGCGTCCTTGGCGACCTTGAACTCGACGCAGACCGGCGCGGTCGATACTGTCTGGTTCGCGCCGTGATTGTACAGAGGCGCGTATCCGCTGACTGTTGTATTGCTCGCGACGTCTGCGAGCATTGGCGCGACGCGGGTCCATAGGATCACACTGTCCGGATAGGGATCACCCGAAGCAACACCGTGAGTGAAGTTCAGCTGGTCCGCGGTGAATTGCTTGTCCGGGCTGGAGCTTGCATCAGCCATGGCCCGAGTCGACATCTTCGGTGGGAGCGACTTACGTGTTCCTCTTGTTGATCTTGTGCAGCGACAGGCCCAGACCCGGGTGGTTGTGTGAGGGGGAGCCATAGTTGATATTTCTCCTCCAGCTCGCCTCTGCCACCAGGAGGGAGCACGCCCATACGGAGACGACGGAGAGCTTCATCTGGGCTGGACTCTCGTGCGGACAGCGAAAGGGATGGAAAGGCGGCCTGCATCGTACACCCGCCCGGCGGTGGTCAGCACGACCTTATGAGCATTTCCCAGCGTTCGGCGTCCGCTGCAGCCAGAGCCGTTCGTGCCTGGAGGTGTCGTCAATGGCAGTGGAGGCGATGGTGCGGGCACGCGAGAATGGGCCAGAGCACCAATAAGAGGCGGCGTATTGCACATGTTGCTGCTGAGCTTAGCATTTCTTGGGCGAGTAGGCTTTCTTGGCAGCACAAGTGGCAGATCCGCGCAGTATGGCCACATGCAGTCATCACTACTGTATTGCACTATCCTCCGCGCGGCCTCATCCATACGACATCTGGGGATGTGCGGGCGGAGGTGGGCGACACGTGGGCGCCCTCCCCTCCGCTGGTTGGCTCTAGCGTTCACGGCGGCACAAGCGAACGACATCGACATCGACATCGACATCTAACGTGGTTCGCGTGGCCACCTCGCTTGCGGCCCGGTATATCGATCGAGTCTACGGTACTGTACATACTCTAGAGGCACCAAACTGATTCTCCGAACGCGAGATGAAGCTTCTTCTCTGACACACCCGGCGGACACCGTTATTGCTGCCCACTTCATTCACACTCCCTACGACCGCCAGGGTCTGTCGCTCAAGAAGTCTGGTGCAGAAACGAAGTCCGTGTTATATTATGAAGTTTACTAGGAGCACCACGAGCTTGGGGCCGTATCGTACCACAACCCTCCTCTAGGTGGGTCTCGCATACAGTAAAAGCTGGTTGCTTTAAGGCTTTCCCATTCCCCATGCATCCTTCACATCTGTGATCCTCCGACGACGCTGCTAGAATGAGGAGGCAGTTTGGCATCTTCATCTCAGCTCGGGGGGCTGTCGCTGGTCGGCTGCTTGTTATCCTGACCACTTCATTAGCAACAACGACCCAAACTCCGATCTGTGCATGTACACTTACAAAGAGGCCCAGCCCACCCAAAAGCGTGCCAGCAGTCCCGGTGAGGCCTTCTGGGTTCGCGTTGGTGCCCAGACCGTCGCCTTGACCAGTGGCGCCGGATACCACTCCTCCGACCAGTCCGTAACCCAAAGTTCCAAGAAGACCTCCGGCATCCGGAGTCGCGAAGTACGGATCGGGAGCTCGTCCAATCAAGACATCTGCTGCTCTCTCCGCCACGATATAGATCGGCAGAGAGAGGAAGAAGCCTGCTTCTCGTTAGACAATAACCTCAGGCAGCCACCACGGAGTCAGTCATACCTGGAATCTTGGGGAACACGGACGCGTCCACGACTCTGAGCCCGTCGACGCCATTGACCCGGAAATCGGCGTCCAGCACGGCATATGGGTCCCCTGATGCGCCAATGCGAGCAGTGCAGCAGGCGTGGTGTCCCCACGTTCGGTCTCGAATGTCTTGCGCCAGCTGCGGGGACTGCGAGGGATATTGTTCTTCGCCAGGATCGTTCTCCGTGAAGCCATCGCCGCCCAGAGGAATCAGGTCGGAATACGCTCGACGACCGAAGTCAACAGCATCCATCACAGCCTGAACGTCCTCGTCGCCGCCGATCGACAGGCTGTTGAACTGTATCTCCGGCATATCGAAAGGACTCGTCGAGCGCAGCGTAACCGTCCCGGCGTTGTTGCGAGACTGAGCTTTGAGGATAATCCATGTCCAGTGCTGAGCGTCAGCAACGGCTTCGCTGGCATAGTTGGGATAGTAGCCCTGGAAATAGGCCGGAGCACCGCTAATGTAAACATCTGGTTCGTCTTGTGCGGCGACCGACGATCGGAGCGTGACTGCGAGCGCCTACCAGACATCGTCAGCATTTGACCGCTATCACAACACCGTCACCACCCACCAATCCGTTGCTTCCATAGACGCCTTTGAGAATCTGCCGAGTGTCAGTCGAATGCGATCCCTCATGCATTGCATGAACATACCGGAGTGGTGTTGTCCTCCCACTGCTGTAAGCACGGGTCCGGCTGACGGTAGCCAAAGGTGCAGTCCTTGCTCACGGTGAACGGCGAAGGTGACTTGCCGACGACACCATACTCATATCGGTCTTGCATGTTTTTCCCAACTCCAGGCGAAGAGACAATTGTCTGGATTCCATGGCGCTCGAGCTCTTCCTCAGGTCCGATACCGCTGAGCATAAGCAGTTCTGGCCGAGGTCAGTCATGATCCACACCGTCTCTTGTACATTGACTCACTGGGTGTTTCGAAAGAGCCAGCGCACAGAATCACTTCCCTGATAGCAAAGGCATATCCAGCCTCGCCTCGAGCTCCAGTCCACCTGGGGTCCGCAGAGTACAAGCTCTGCCCAACTTCGTACTGCACACCATACGCCCTCGGTTTTTGGCCGCTGTTCTCCAGCAAGATCTTTGTAACGAAAGTGTTCAGCTGGACGTGAAGATTGGGATATTGCTGAGCAGTTTCGTAGATGAAGCGCCGCGGGCCTAAGGTAGCCGTGTATTAGCACAATCGACTGGAGTAAGCACGACAGCTCAGCCTACCACTTCTCGTCGAATCAGTAGGATCGACTGCGATTGGCACCTGCCACATATTTGTATCCTTGTCTCTCGACTTTCCCGGAGCATTGAAGTCAGTCGCAAAGATGTGGGCCAACCCCGTCACCGTCGTCAGAATGCCTTCAATAAGATTCTGTGCAAGCTGTTCAATACCACGAACCATTTCACAGGCATCAGGAATGACCTACCTTGCCCATAGCAGTCGCCGCAGCGACGACCAACGACGCGAGCTTGAGGTCCTCAGCAACAAGAGTCAGAGCAGTCTGGCTCACATGCAACCATCCGGAATATCCATGGCCGACAACACTGCTCGGGAGGTATTGGTTTCGCTCAAGTCTCACAAAGTACTGCCGCATGGTCTGCCCACTCCAGGTCGAGTTGCCAGTGATTTGTGCAATGTTGTCGAAATCGCTTAGCCATGGATGGACCATGATCATGGCCGTATGTTGGGTGCATCCTCCCAATGTGCCCGCGCGGGGATACAATACTCCCAGTGGGACGCAGCCGTCGTAAGGTTGGAGACCGGTATAGATGGTGCCGGAACAGTTGTACGACATCTTGGTGTCTCGTGCTTGCTGAGTCTCATCGGCGTAATGTTTCACGTAATAGTCCTGTGTTAAGACAAAACGTCAGTCAGATGTCGTGGACAAGCTGGTGTATGAACTTACCCATCGCTGAGCCTCGAGCTCTGTTGCCTGCAATTGTAGAGCGGGTACCTTGGCCACAGTCTGCTCTCCTTGATCGTCGCCGGCTTCGATAAGCAGAACCGAATAGCCATAGCGAGCAAGCCGAGGAGCCACGACTCCGCCACCAGCACCCGACCCGATCACGATGTAGTCATAGTACCCGGTTGGATACGATCCATTTCCTTCACCATACCATTGTGGCTGTTGATAACCTGAATTTCGCTTGGTATGGGAGCTTTCGGTTTGCCGGCGTTCCTGCTTTCGACCTCCGTCCTGGCGTTTCTCATGGTAAAGCGCGTGGCGTCGGTGGTGATTGCCACGAATATCCTCCGCAGCACATGTGACCGCCAACAACGACAGTTGAAGCAGTGCTCGGAATAACAGCACCATCGCTGTGCACCTCGGAAGGTTCCACAATCTCTTTTTGACCTGACCTGAAAGATTATTCCAACGACGTGAACCTCCAGCCAAGCACCATAACAATCAGTAAAATGAACGACTAGAAGCACAGATCAACAAATAACAAGTGAATGCTCTTTGGCGAGCTCAACAAACGTTCGACATAAATTCTCACAAGAACGAGAACTGACTCGACTGTCCAGTGTTAGGTAGTGCGGGCTGGCTACGACAGGGCCATTCAGTAATACGACGTGTGGACGGGAAACGGCATCAAAGGATCCTGTATCCGTCTATCCCAGAGCCTGACCAAGACGCACAGACCCAACGATCCAAAGCAAGCAGAAGCCAGGCCGAAATTGTTGCTTGGCCGTGTGTTCCCTCAGCTGTTCACAACACGGGGGAAGAAGAACTCGGCTGAGAAGATGCCAGGGAGCTGGTAAAAGCCACTGTGTTGGAACTTTTACGCCTCGTCCGACACAGGCCTGACGGAATTGGAAGCAGGTGCACACGTACACCCAAGTTAATAATCAGAGCCTATATTGTATCTATAGGTTGTGACTTGGATCAGTCATCGACAGCGCATCAGCACCCTGATCCAAAATGCTTCAACAATCAATTCTCCCAAGGCTTCGTCAAACATACCGGACATAAAACACGAATCATGATCGCAACTACACCGGTTGGGCACACCATCATTCACCAGCGGTCACAATCCGTCACACCTCATTCTGGGATGGATGAAGTGCTGAAATGATGAAGCCCCGTGCACGTCGCGTACAAAGTTTGAACGCACGCACGTCCGCGGTTGGTTGCATGACCAGGATCATGTCGCAGATTGCCGGGCAAGGCTTGCCTGGCCGGAAGGTCGGGGAATGAGGGGACAAGACGGAGCACTTCCCTCGCCCGAGGTGCGAAGTTCGGTAGCAAAGAAAAACTTTAGATGCGAATGGGGGAGGTGATCATGACCGATGAACAAGGGAAGGGATCGTACGCCAAGTGTGGGCCTTTGGTGAGCTCGTGTCCTGAGGCTTTCGATCGAGCAGTGCGGGTCCGATGGACGAGCAGAATCTCGAGTGCTTGGAAAGGCCGTTAGCTGACGAAAGATGTCATGGGAAAAGAACAATACAGGTATGATTGAGCCCAAGCGATGGCATGGCATAAGTATGTATGTGTACATGTGTCTCGAAAAGGCATTACCGAGCTAGTCCCGGAAGCGTGCATCCGCGCTTTTTGCTAACCACAGTGCTATCCGTCACGCCAGCAACAAGCAATGACCTCTACACTTTGGACATGAGATGAAGTACTAAAGATCGAGAGCCCAGGAAGGAATGTGCAAGATTTGATTCGAAGCCATCTTGAGAGCAGAGCTTGCGCGATAGACGGTCTTTGCTGCACATAGAACAACTTCTGCTCCAACGCTTTCGTTTGCGATCAAGGTTCGCCCTTGGTATCGTCGTTCCTGCCACGGGTGAGTGAGGTGCATGAGCGGAGAGGGTAGGAAAGGAGGGAACTGACTTGGCTCTCTCTGTGAGTGGAATGTAGTGCTAGATACACACAATCACAGATCAGCCCGTGTTTCCTTAACCTGGTGCACCATAGTCTTCAACCCTACCTCCGTATCAACACTCTTGCCCCCGTAGTCACTTGTAGCGAGAGTGCCTAATTCCTCGTTATCTTCATTGTGCCACGTACGATCATGGACACGGCGGTCAAGCGAGACCATCCAGGGCGACGTACGTCCTGAGAGACCGGATTGCGCGGTAGTATCCCCGCCCCTTGTACTGCCCATGATCCTTGGTGAGAAACGGCGCTGCACACAGATTAGATCTCCATTTGTTTCTTGACCAGCATAGTGGTGTGATCTTACAAACAGGTTTCTCATGGCTGGCATGCACGCGCAGAATACGGCAGCTTGGAGCTCCAGCTTCGACTACTCCTGATTAGATCGTGTGAGACTCTCGGACTCGCATAAATGCAACATACCCAATATCCAAGGGGAACGTAGTCCCACGAGAAGTTCTGTGCTTTGCCGTAGGACACCAGAATATGTAATCTGAGAATGCTGATGACTGTTACGAAGAAGCCGACTCCGAACATCAGCATGACCATGAACTTCTTCCTGTTGTTGAGCTTCATGCTCCAGAGTAACGGCATAGGCATTCCAATGACGATCAGATCAATGATGATGTTGCAAATGGCGCTACGAGTGACGTCGAGATTAGTCCGTGCCCCTAATGACACTCTGATATGTAACTTACGACGACCATCCTAGACCGTTGAAGCTCACGCAAGTTCCTTCATGCTCGCCATCCCACTGGTTCCTGCCATGTGTTAGCTCCTGCCGTCTCGATCTGATATACCATCATTCTTACCAGGTCAACGAAATTGGATTGCACTGGAACGCGGACGCAAGGATGAATGCCAGCATGTACGCCACATTGACGCCAATCATAATGTAGACTAGCTGGCGAAATCTGGTCACCGAAAAGAAGCGAAGGTAAGTGAGCAACATTGCTATCTTCACTGTGCCAAGGGCTGCGACGTAGAGCAGCTCGTCCGCATAGAGGAACTGAACTATTAGCAAAATCCAGCGCGCCGAGGATCAATCGCTTACCTTGAGCGTCCGAGTGATCTCGTGAAACGTAAGAGTCCAGACATCTTTCCCACTATAGCAATATTAGCAGCTTCTGAGCACCGAAGAGTGGAGGAAACCGTACAGGCCAGGGCTCGAGACTGTGGTGGAGAGTCAGTGAAAGGTCTTGTTCAACTAGGGCATAGGCTCCTCTCACTTGGCACTGATATTGAGCACAACGGGATCAGAAAGCACATGGCGAGGGTCATAATCAAGTCATCCCACCACAGTTCTGTAAAGAAGGTCAAGCCCTGCGAGGGCATGTGTACTTTTGAAGCAATCCGGACCAAGTATGCGAAAATGGCGACAGTCATTCCTCCGATTCCACTGTAGGCGATGACATGTGTTCGGTCTCGTACTGGCCTCCCGCACATCGTTTCGGTGGTGTTTTTGGTTGCTGGAGACTGTGTCAGACATCGTCGCAGGCTGCGGAAGAACATGGCTCTTACTTAGCAGTTCTTTCATGCTGCAACTCGCCATAGCGCATACGGCGACTTGCTCAGACAGAGTTGCATTGTTGCAACTGCAATCTAGATCTGTGAACGAACAAGGAGATGCTAAGATGACCGTTTCGAGGCAGGTTAGCTGTGAGAAAGTCAGGATTGTTGTGTTTCATAGCAGGGCAGGAATATCAGCGTACACCACATTTTGGGATGGTGGGCAGCAGCTTCGCCGCCGCTGCTTGCCGCGCTGCTTTATCGTCGTCGGTTTGACCGTCCGCAGCAAACGCCACTCCAACGAGTGTGGGTATCCAGAGCCAGAACAAGCGCATGGCGACGGGCAATGATCTGCTGAGCGCCAACTCCGAAGTGAATGAAAAGAATGCCGCATGCCTTTACATACAGGCAGTGATTCAATGGCGTGAAGAGACGGACAGTTTGACCCCGAGGAGTCTAGGCTTAAGCTGGGTGTTGACGGTAAAGTGGACGGCAGCAAGACCGGGGGAGCTCTGGAACGAGGCTTACGGTTCGCTGGCTCGCAATCGTTGTTGCACTGGTCCCTCACAAGCAGATAACCTTTCAACACGTGATAATTTCCGAATGTTCGGATCGTCGCCGAGATCAATGAGCCTTGTACGCTGCCAAACCCCTTTAGATAGCCCCCTTGTTGTTGGGTGTGGTAATCTGAGCGCAGTCTCTGCTGTTGCACACGACTATACAGCATCATCATTCCAACAGACTGATGGGGTTTCTGGTTTCTGTTAGCACTTATTAGCTCTATTGGGAGCAGTAGAGCAGTCAATTTTGGGACGTGTACGCGCCCAACAGACCGATACGTGAGCACGGGACTTCCATGCT
This sequence comes from Pseudocercospora vitis, assembly GCA_026120125.1. Lineage (NCBI taxonomy): Eukaryota > Fungi > Ascomycota > Dothideomycetes > Mycosphaerellales > Mycosphaerellaceae > Pseudocercospora > Pseudocercospora vitis. Next base: position 170,243 of record JALRML010000013.1, on the reverse strand, counting down.
CTTCCACCGTACTTTGCGCCGTCTGCAGCTTCGCGACACCCCATTCAGTTCTCGGACGCGGTTATAACGAGCGACTTTGGTCGTTCAAGACCATGGTCGGCTCATCCGCGATAGGCCGCATGCAACGCTTTCCCAAGAGAGCATATCCCGATTGCTGTGGAGATGTTGCAGGCAACAGAAAATCACCCAGCTTCCTGCTTGTACGGGTGAGATGGCCGAACCCAGTAGAAGCTTAACGCCTGCCATTTTCGTACTCCAGCCCCTTGAGCTCAACCCGTGCAAACAGTTGGGACAGGAGTTGGTGAGATAGCGATACCGGGTAATCAAACAGGAGCTCCTGCGGTGCCTGGTACCTGAACTTCCTCAAATGCCACCAGGGACCTGGTGCAAGACGCCCAGGATGAACGCCCAATCACGCCTCGGCATACTTTTGGGTGTGCGAGAGTGACAATGTCGAAAATACCACGTCAATAGCAGCGAGACCCTTGTGGAAAGGCGAGAAAGAGTCGGGCCCATATGGATGGATCCTTCCGTAGTCTCCCAGGGGAGTGATACGGGAGTAGACAGTAGTTTCTTCGGAACTTGAGGTCGTTGGCGATGGTTATAGGACACGAATGTCATCATAGCGAGGTGGATTTAGGCTTTGTTTCCGCGTGTGAAGATCCCCGCTAGCGCCCACCCCCAGAACTCCGCTGACACCTGTCATCGAACCCAAGGGGCCAGGCAGATGGTGCAACGAGATCGTAGTGGAAGCGGGCTCCATCTAACCTCAGCCGCCGGCTCTCCAAACTCTTGGCGCACCGACATTCATTTGGCCGTCAGCGTGCGAAGGATAAGTTATGGAGAACGACAGCAGTCTCTTGCTGGGCTATAATACATATGGCTTATGCAGGCAAACGCCTTTCCAGTGTCGAGGCAGGGAACGTCGGTAGGAGCATTGGCTGCAATTATCCTATTTACGCTGTACCCCGTCCTTTCTAGGATCAGGCTGAAACATGACATGGGTGCATGGGCATTGTACAGTCTCTGCAGGGCTTGTTGCAATTTTTGTCATGGACTGTTGCTGGACTCGTGGCATCCATTCGAGCTCGAGACCGAATTCCCCGAACGCTTCAGTGGCCTTGCACAGGTCATATCGTTGTATCGAAAGCCTGAGAGACGGAGCTCGACGTATCAGAGCCTGCGATCGCCTGTCCCAAAACGCGAGGACCGTACTTTCAGCCGGGCAGATCTATTGACATGGTGACCATTTGAGTGGATCACAGAGGACAATAGTCACTTTCTTCGTCATTTGCTATGCAGCGTCCCACGGCAGGTCTGTCTAGAAGAACCTCACTCAGTTTATAAGACCTATCCTCCATGATGCTCGCCTTCGGGCGCCTTTCACTCGTTCTGTTGGCAATCGGAGGAATCGAAGTGGCCGCGTTCGGATCGTTGACGGAAGCCCGCAATCATGGAACCAAGCATATGTTCCACCACCAGTTACGCGATCACATCAAGCGCACCAAGCGTGACAACGAGGTTCCTAACTTACAGGACCTTCTGAAACGATCCGTCGAAGACGAGGAAGCTACCAGAGAGTACAAGCGCCAGTTGACAGACGTTCTGGGTAAGGCGCTTGGAGGGTCATCAGGTAGGCATTTAGGAACAAATGCGATCTTAACCATGGGCATCGCCCCCGAAAGGGTAGGAAGTGGCTAACAGGAACATAGGAGATGCAGGCCAGGGCCTTGTATCTAGCATTGAATCGCTGACAAGCGGTGGTGGTGCGGGAAAGTACATCGATGTGACCGGCACAAATCAATTTGTCCCACCTGGCTCAACCGATCAGCGAGGGCCATGTCCAGGATTGAACAGCCTCGCCAACCACAACTTCATCAGCCATACAGGAATTGTCACTTTTGAAGAAGTACTCGCTGCGACGAACAAAGTCTTTGGCATGGGCACAGACACTGCACTGGCCATCATAATCCTGACGATATTTTCTGGGGATCCTACACATCAAATGTTTTCCATAGGTGGTCCAGACTCGAGAGTACAGGCACCGCTCGAATCTACCGGCCTTGATAGCCTTGGACTCCTCGGACGGCCTCAAGGCATCGATTATAGCCACAATTTGATCGAAGCAGATGCGTCAGCCACAAGACGCGATCTGTACGAGACCGGAGACGCGTGGACAATGGATATCAATCTTTTCAAACAACTGTACTACTCAGTGCCTGAGGGACAGCTATTCACCCTCCACGATATGGCCAAGTACAAAGCGCTGCGATTTAAGCAGTCTATTGCTACGAATCCCTACTTCTATCATGGTCCCTACACTGGCGCGATAGCCAGTAATGCAGGCTACTGTTTCGCGGCACGCTTGTTTGCCAATCACTCAGGAGCAACGGCGGATGGTGAGCTCACTCATGAGACCTTGAAATCCTTCTTTGGCGTAGTGGACGACCCAGCTCCATTCACGTACAACTTCGGGTGGGAACGCATCCCTTACAACTGGTATCGCAGAGCTGGTGACTACAGCCTGATCGACCTCAATCTCGATCTCGTCCAGTTTTTGCTCTGGTATCCGGAAACACACAGCATCGGCGGGAACACGGGCAAAGTCAACTCCTTCGCAGGTGTTGATCTGAGCGATCCAGTGTCGGGCATACTCAACCTGCCCAATATGCTGCTTGGAAACAACTTGATTTGTTTTGGCCTGGAGATTGTCAAGCTCGTGTCGCCCACATACCTGAACAATATCTACTCCACCCTATTCGGCGAGGTCGGAAACGTCGTGAGCACTCTCGGGTGTCCAGTAGTCTCAGATCTGACGCATGGAGGCGTGCCGCTTGGGCAGTACATGCAGCAGACATATCCCGGTGCCAATTCGTCATGGCTGTGAGTTGTAGATTGCAGCCATCCTGGGCTTTCTCAGCAAAGTCGATCGCCTGCCTGTGCTATATACCTTACTAATTAATCGACTCCGTCTCTCAATGTCTCCCTTACACACGTCTAGTAGCATCACGGAGTATCGTGGGCAGCAATGCAGTCTCAGTCGCGGTCCGAGAGAGTTGCGCCTACATATTGACCCAGATTACATGTGCACTTAGGGATCTGCGCATATAAGTGGGTGATGTCGTCACTTGTTGTGTAACCAAGATTCGCGTGCTTGTGACAACCCCACCCCGATCTAGACCTCCTGCACATTTCCTATTGACATGATGCAGAAGGACAAATTGAAGGAGCCGCCGTAATAAAAATGCCCGGGCTAGCGAAGAAGCTGATCATCTTCGCTGCTGTTGACGGCGTGTTCCTGCAGCCGTGTGGCCCACGACAATCACACACAGGTCAAAGCGCGGGCATAAAGATTGAATATGCCACCAACGATATCACGGCCAGCACCAGGAAAGATGATGACATGAGCGTTGGGCTTGAGAGCCACGGCGTCGTTGGTATCGAGCATTTCAACAACGCGCAGCACAGCACGTGTCATCGCTGATCCGCGGTAGGTCTACTGAATCTCGTCACGTCTTGTTATCTTATTGCCATTACGCGTCGGCAGCAAGTTGCCTCGATTTACGAGAGTCCAGTATTCCGCATTCATGACGTCGCCCTCATCCCCCTGTCCTCCAAGGCCGAGGCGGAGAGAGCGATCGCAAACGCACACAAGGTCTTGAAGACGACCGAGGCTTTGGCCGCAAAGCCGAAGCAGCCTACGGAAGATGAGCCGGACGATGGAGAAGAGACAGACGTCGCCTCGTTAGATGAAGACCGCGCAGACACACCACTACCTCAGATGGAAAAGCCAGAGGATGAGGTAATGGCCCTGGAACCTCCAAACGATGGCAAGAGCATTACGGTAGCCAGGGACACTGTACAAAGTAAGGGCATATACGGCCGGTTTGTGGGTAAGTGGTTCAGCAAGAATGGTAACCAGGCGAATGTCAAGCGGGAACAAGGCCCAAGCGACGCAGAAGGTCGTCAAGAACTTGACGGGGACCAAGTTGGGCAGAAAGACCATGCTTTACCTGACATTAAGGGAGAAGATGGTGACGCGCCGCAAAAGCAAAGCGAGCCAAGCCAGGAGTCAACAGGGCGTACAAGCACCGAGAAGAAACGACAGAGCTCTATCGAGTACCTGGCCCCGAGGATTCTCAAAAGCGCTAGGCTATACTTTAGCTCCAGCGGTTTCTACTTCTCATACGATCACGACTTATCTACTCGCCTGTCGCAATGTGGATCCACGACCGAGACACTCCCATTATGGAAGCGCTTCGATCCGATGTTCTTCTGGAACCGCCATTTAATGACACCATTCATAGAAGTGGGTCAAGACCTGCTGATCTTGCCACTAATACAAGGCTTCATCGGTCAGCGTTCGTTCTCTATCGTGCAGAGCGATTCTGACTTGATGGACGTGTTGGCTGAAGGGGAAGGCACAGAACTAACCGATCTTAGCAGACCTCACAAGCAGGGAACGAAGCACGATCTTCTTGTTACTTTGATAAGCAGGCGATCTGTGAAACGCGCTGGGTTGCGATACCTTCGCCGCGGTATCGATGACGAAGGCAACGTCGCCAACAACGTGGAGACAGAGCAGCTATTATCATACCAGCAGTGGAAAGAGAAAGCTGTGTTCTCGCTTGTGCAGGTGCGAGGGAGCATGCCGCTGTTCTTTTCCCAAAGCCCGTACAGCTTCAAACCAATGCCAGTGCTCTTCGGGTCAGCAGCTACAAATGAGGCCGCCATGGCAAGGCATTTCCGGAACCTCACCGAACGATACGGCAATGTGCAGGCCGCTTCGCTAGTCGATAAGCACGGCACAGAGGTGGGTATTGGTGAGAAATATGAAGCGGGCGTAACGCAGCTCAACGAGAAAGGCGGTGAGGGGGGCAAGTGTGTTTCGTTCGAATGGTTTGACTTTCACGGGGTCTGCAAGGGAATGCGGTTCGAGAACGTAGCGATTCTACTCAACACATTAGATGACTTCCTGAAGTCGGCGGGCTGGACTATCAGGCAAGATGGCGCCATTTCTTCCGCCCAAACAGGAGTCGTTCGAACAAACTGCATGGACTGTCTCGACAGAACCAACGTGGTACAATCTGCTATTGCAGGAAAAGCCCTTGAGCAGCAACTGACGAGGCTTGGCTTGAAAATTGACTTGAAGTCCGACCCCAAGACGCAGTGGTTCAACACGCTTTGGGCTGATAATGGCGATGCAATCAGCAAGCAGTATGCTGGCACTTCGGCCCTCAAAGGAGACTTTACCAGAACACGGAAGGTGGGCCACCTATTCTGCCAATTTTGACCTACTGACTGACATCGTTTGTCTTAGCGGAATTGGACGGGCGCTCTTGCAGATTTCAGTCTTACACTTAACCGATACTACAACAATATCTTCGGCGACGTAAGGAGTCTTTCCTAGCTCTTCGATAGCCTTGCTGACTCTGCCAACCCATAGTACTTCCTACAAACCAATATCGACTATTTCCTCGGGGCTGGCCCACACGTTTTCGACGAGTTTGAGACAGACATGACATCCAAAGATTACGCGCTAGACATGAGCAGCATACGACAGAACGCCATTGACACGTGCGTCAAGGTTGTGTTGGAAGACCCAGAGGAGGAGCTCATCTCAGCTTGGACTCTGGCTTGCCCTAAAAAAAACAACACGCTAAGCTCCCACCCCTTTGAAGAGTGCGTGTTACTCCTCACACAGACAGCATTATACTTGTGTCGCTTTGATTGGAACACGGAAAAGGTGGGAAGCTTTGAGAGGGTTGATCTCCTTGACATCAAGGAGATGTGGCGCGGAGCGTATGTGACCTCCGCTTTGGGGCAAGCCCACCTTTCTGAGACCAGAAATTTTGGGTTCGTGGTCAGATACTCCGATCGTGGCCCTGAAATGAGAAGGACGAACACGCGAAGTATGAGCGTTACTGGGGACAGTGAGCATCAAGAAGACACCGATCAGGATCACGCCAAGGATAACGCCACAGATACGGGCTCGAACAGCAATGAAGCTAGAATCCTTGCTTTCAAAGCATTACCGCCAAGATCATCCAGCAGCAGAGGTGCCAAAGACGATATGGCGGACTTGAGCGAGGTTGAAGCTGTAGAGATGATCACAAATGAGCTTCAAAAAGCAATAGCAGCCGCCTGTCAGCGGAGTCAAGGCACGACTGACCACGCCCCTCAAGTACAAACGCACGACGTAATCTCGGCGTCGGAAGCACGAAAGAGCACTGGGTATGTGGAGAGTATTGGCTACAGTCTGAAGAAGTTAGTGTGGTCTTGAGTGGCGCAGGAAGCGGATCATCTGTTCAAGGTTATTACTCCCACGTGCAGTCCTTGCAGGAAATTCACGTGCTGGATAGTAGGAGGATGGCCATGTTCTGAAGAACACTCAGGATTCAGACCTTGATGTGGACTTACTACAGCTCGTATGCTCGGGTTGCCCAGCGAAGGAGGCGACCATACCAAGCTAGTGAGCGCAACATACGCAGGGGTTGAAGCCCTACCGTTGATGTATCATATTGTTCTCTCGCTCTAGATGTCATGATTGCAGTCACACAGATCAGCTGTAGGACGAAGAGCATTGCAACGCCATATAGCTCAAGACCAAGCATTTCGACAGGCCTGGAAAGGGCACGACATCGCAGACCAAATTCCAATGATGAAAGGCCGGTGGAGATTGGAATGGGACAAAAGGTCTCATAAAAATCGCCCGTGCGTTCAATATTGCAGCAAGATGTCAACATTAACACCAGGAGAGGGGTGCTCTAAAGGCGCTTATCTAACTAATGCCGAACTTTTCAGGAGAGATCTATGTTTCACCTATTCCCAGCTATGGAAATCTTTTGAGGTTTGGATCGGTGTATCCTCGCGCAACGCCATCTCCAGTAACGACCAGTTCTCCCATCACCCAATACGCACGAGATTCTGGTTCACATCTGTAACGTAGGCTCCCGAGTTGCTGACGGCTCGACTGATTGGATCAGACTTGAGAAGAGTAGGCCTCTGCGCTGAGCACTATACGATATGGGATAGGCCTCTGTTGGCCTATGAGCCCTCACCACTCTTCCAGGAACTAGCTTTCCTGTCAACATAGCTTCATGGAATCGAATCGATCAACGCCACTGAGGAATTACTTCATGCGCTCTTCCGATGCTTGTAGCGCAGCTCGTAGGGCTTCCAATTTGAGAGGCCCTGGCAAACGTCCTGCAGTGAGCTTCTTCACAATCAAGACAAATGTTAGACGTCAACCGTGCGTGCTTGTCGGAATATCTATGGGCTCAACTCGACACCTGCTGTCTTAGCCGGTCATACAGCTTCATTGAGAACCATTCATCCTTAGCAGTACCACCTCAAGCTATAGGTGCTAACGTGCTGATCGTAACGATGCCATGAGCTTGGACGATTGGCTTCTCTCCCAACGATAGCAAGAAACGTTAATGAATCGCGACTCACGAGATTTCGGCCGAAAATGCTATCATAACCCGCTCTTCCCCTTCATCATCGACCTATACCGTTCAATAACCTCCTTTCTGGCCGCGCCCAACTCCTCCCTCCTCTTCAAACTGACCCCAGGCTTCCCTGGCACATTGGCAACCTCAACCTTCGCTCCATCCCTCGCCTTGAATTTCTCCTTCGGCACCACTTTCAATTCTGGTGGTGCTTGAACCACGTCGTGCAAACCCTTTGGCGCCTCCCTCTTCGTCTTCAGCACTGCCCAAGGATCGTCATCATCCTCTCCGGCCTCAGTCAACATGCGTTTCCTCCTTGCCTTCTTACCCTCGGATTCTAGCTTTATGGACTGTCCGCCGAATTCTGTCTGTAGTTCTTCGTCCCTCTCTTCTTGTTCCTCCTGAAATTCCTCCTCACGTTCTTTCCGTTTGGCCTCGTGTTCGCGCCATTCGGCGTACATGCGGTGTAAGCGCTTCTCGGTCTTGGTCTGGCGCGGCTTGTCGCCTTCTACGGCCTTGCCTTTGCGCGAGATCCCACCAACAGGCAGGGCTTGGTTGACACGTTGCGCGAATTCGTCCAGGCGCTCGCCGGGGAGGATTCTCAGCTTTTCTGTGTCTGCAGGCTGCGAGTTGGATACTACGACGTCTGTGTCGGCTGCTTTGCGTGACTTTTTCTTCGCCTTGCGTGCTTCGCCATTATCAAGTCCTAACCGCTGCTTTTGCCCACCCCCAATTGCCATAAGGCGAGCGAACGCGCGCGGCGTGTCATCCTCTCTGTAAGCAGTTGTGGTACTTCGCTGTCGTTTCTGAGGCTGCGACTTGGCCTTGGTGCCTTTGTGGTGCTTCTTTTCGACCTTCTCGTAGGCGTTCAGAGGTTTTGCGAGTTTCGACGGCGGGAGATCAAAGCTGGGTCAAAGTCAGTAACGTCGAGAAAGGTGGGTGGCGGGAAGCGGTACTGCTTGTCATCGCCGTCACGCTTTCGCTTGTGCTTGTGAGGCATGTTGGAAGAATTATGCGACAAGATAGAGTGAGTTTGGAATTCGGGAAAAGTTCCCCACACCAGCAGATGGCCAAGCACTTTCACATGCCGATGCCGACTGCGAGCCTCAATTTACGTTACTTGCGACATATTCGCAACAGTATCCATTGAAGATGCCGCCACCCTCGAAAACAGGTCGCAGCCTGACCAAACAGCCTGCCCGCCCCGCGCGTTATTTTCCTGGTAAGCAGATCGGCGAGGACCCAGTGTCGGAGGAGGATTCGGACGAGGAGGAAGAAGAGCAGCACGAGCAAGAAGTAGCACCCAAAACTCCAGCGCCAAAATTCTCATCTTTCCCGAATAAGGCCACAGTCGACGTCAGATTAGCAGCACCGGCACCCAAAGCGCCGGAGTCGAAAGCACCAGATCTAGAAGGCTTCGAGACTGCCTCAGAGTCATCCGAGGACGAAGGCGAGGAAGATGGCAGTGGTTCAGAGGAGGAGGAGAGCTCAGAGGAAGAAGACAGTAGCTCAGACGACGAGCGCAAGCGCCCCATGCTAGCACCCAAATTCATCTCCAAATCGAAGCGAGCACAACAAGCCACGCCCACGATATCGGAAGAGCAAAGAGCCGTGGAGGAAGAGCGGAAGCGAAAAGAAAAGGCCGATGAGCTCCTCCAAGCACAGATCGAGCGGGAAAGGGCAGCGAGAGCAGCGGGCAAGAAGTTCTGGGACGACGACGATGCCCCGGTCGACGAGGTGGACGACCGCGATGGCCTAGATCCCGAAGCTGAACGCGCGGCGTGGAAGTTGCGCGAGCTCAAGCGCGTGAAGCGAGAGCGTCAAGCTCTGATTGCCAAGGAACAAGAGCGCGAGGAAGTCGAGCGCCGGCGCAATATGACTGCCGAAGAACGCGAGAAGGAAGATCGTGAGTTCCTCGAGAAGCAGCAAGAAGAGCAAGAGAGCAAGGGCAAGATGAACTACATGCAGAAGTATTTCCATAAAGGAGCATTTTTCGGCGACGACGAACAGGACGAGGACGTCAAAGAAGCTCTAAATCGTGATATTGCGGGGAGGAGGTTTGTGGATGAGGCCAGTGACAAGAGTGTCTTACCGGAGTACATGAAGATCAGAGATGCGACGAGACTGGGCAAGAAGGGAAGAACGAGGTACAGGGATCTGAAGAGTGAGGACACGGGTAGCTGGGGCCGATTTGAGAGCAAGAGGAAAGATCACGATGGTGTTGATGAGAGATTCAGGCCGGATGAGAGGGCTGGTGGTGTCGAGAGGACGGGTGCGAATATGGCGCCAGTAGGCGAGAGGAGACGGAGAGAGGATGACGGAGAGAGGGAGGAGAAGAGGCGGCGGTATGATTGAAGCTTTTGAGCCACAGTTCGGGTCACGCATGGCAGACAAGCCCTTGCCTTTAACCAAGAGCTCACGGCGGAAATTTCTGTCGGCCAGCTTTGCATCACTCTTGGTTAAGATGTGGTTCAAACCATGCTACTTAATGCGCCTCCACGGCTGCAAGATCCGCATAGGCAGGCCGAGCTTGCTCATACTCCCGGTGTGGTGCAGGCATCGCAGAGATCAGGTTTCACGCGCACGCAATTTTGCAACAGCAGCTTGGAGCCCACCGTCGAGGTTTCGCATCGAAACCAGACGGCCCACACTCAATGTTAGATGTCACAGCCTGAGCAGCTCTCACAGTCGCCTTCATGGCCACCAACGTGGACACTGCCACGGTAGTCACGATCATGGCTTCGATGGTCCCCTCAGCCCCTCTCTCCTCCTCGAGTGTGCGCCAATACTAATTTCTGACAGGCTATCGAACTTGACAAGCGGTTGACCTTCCCTCCCGCTCATGACATCTGTCAGCACACGAACTGCTAGAATCCATGCTGCTGTGCGTTTCATTCAGGAAGTCGCTTTTGCTGCAGTTCGTTTCGAGGCAATGCCAAGAAGTCATGGAGAACTCGCCAGCATTTCAGCTTGCGATGTTCTCGGCTCTCCAGAAAGGACGCCAGAGTGGTGCTCGCGCTTCAAAGCCATGTTGCAGGGGTCGATGCAGATTTTGTGCTGCTCAAGTTCCAGCTTTTGTATCTCGCTCCATATGCGGTGTCAAGAGAAGCGATGTCGATATCAGTAACTCTAACCTTCCCTTCCTGACTGGACAGACCAACTTAAGTACTTGTTCGAAAGCAGCCGCGAGACTTGAACATCTGCTAGGACCACTCAACCCAAAGCACAGCCCAGAAATGACTATCCATTGCAAGCCTTGACTTCTTGTATGGACGCCTTGCCCTTGGTGTTTGGCATATTCAGCAGTCGCGACATGACATCCACATCATCGTCCGACTCTCCAGTCGCATCGTCACTGCTGTTTGGCGACTCGGCCCTTGTTCTCAAAACTGGGCCCGTGTTATTGACCTTGCCCTTTTCCTCAAGCACACCGAGGCCGAGGTTCATTTCAATATGGGGCTCGTTCTCTGCAACCTCCTCCATGCTCACTTTACTGCCCTGCGCTGCCAGCTCGCTGTTAGCTTGTCGGAGCTTCGGCATAAATTCCTCCAATCTTGCTTGCAGTTCTCTCGCATAGCTCTGTATTCGACCAGGGTCCATTGATGGCTTGGAAGGCGATTTGCCTATCGTAACGGGTTTTGATGGTCCTTTTGTAGGTTCATGGTCGATCTGGTTGATGGTATCGCTGTCGCTTACTTCCACCTCTTCGTCGTCAGAGCTACTGTCTTGGTCAACTGAGTCGCTAGGCACATCACTAGACTCTTCGCGAGACAATGAGCTTGTGCTGGTGGCAGCCGTCCCCGCTGACGCGGCAGAAATATTCTCGAGTGTCGATACTTCAGATACCGAGGTAGTCGAGCTGTCGCTGCTGGGTTCGCTGAGCGGCATGATACGGGTGCGCTTCGCAGCTTGTCTGGTGGTTCGAGAGGGTGGAAGCTGGGCTTCGGTAGAGTTGCGCTTGGGTGACATGTCCAGTAATGATGTGCAGTGCGGCGAAAGTTCTGAGCAAAGGCAGTATTATATATTTGTACGGCAGTGGGACCGCTCGCCGAAACCCTAAGTTGACTATAGCTTATTCCCGTCGACGTGGCACGAGATCTAACTCTGTCGGACCTCTCCCCGGTAACAACTCACCACAGGAACAACACACGCTTCTCTCTGCTACAGACCAACTGTCCAGCCTGTGGACCAGCGGGAGGTCGTGCATCGACCTACATTCAACGCTCAACGATCTGACCAAGGACGTGATCTCTCACCTGCGCATCCCTGGACAAGCTCGTAACTCCCAGAAGCAGGACCTGCCGAGTGCCCGTATGGTCGCGCGAAACGTACGATCAACAGTGCACCCACCAGAAGTCGGAGACAAGGCCGTATAAATTATGCCCGGGCAGCTCAACAGCCTCTAGCGTTCTCGAGAATGTTGCTGACATGACCAAGGCGCCAGCACTCGACTGATGCTGGTCGCTACGTAGCATCACCATTGGCAACATAACCGAGGTGTCTAGCCCTATGACTTGCGGAAGCACATACTTGTACCAGCTGCAGCATTATGGACAGCTCAAGATTTTGAACTTGGCTCTGGGCAACGGTATGGCAAGACTGGCGCACATCAGATCACTGCGCCGAGATCGATCTTGTCAGCTGAAGATACTGTTTGCAAGCAGCCAGACCGCATCCACCGCTTTAGCCTGAAAGTGCGCGCAAGAGTGTAGTCACGTCGAAAACACAGGGGTTTGCGGATGTAGTGAATACCGAGCTTCCATACCGCCCGAGCCCCACTAAAATTTGATCCTTTCTGGAACCCGTACATCTCCTTTGAATAAGAAGATAAAGGTACTATCGGATTCAGATTCTTTAGGCGATTCAGACGATACCAACTTTTAGCATGTTCTCCTGTGTTCAAAAAAGCGTCCTGCGGCACAGGGAGGCGAAGACGCTATTCGCTATATTTGCAAACCTCTGTGAAAAGGAAGTGAGTATATACGGAATGCTGCTTTCGGACACTGCGATTCGCTGCTACCCATGGATGTCCAGGGTCCCTGGGAGGTCCACTTCCGTTCCGATGTGTCCACTTTCTGAATCCACCTTCAACTCAGCCTAATATATCTCCGGTTCTCGGGCAAACAAGCAAAATCTCCCTCCCCTCTTCCATTCGGCCAAAAGTCTTCCGCCTGCGCGCCTGATCCTCACACCTCTCAGTCGACCGCTTGCACAAGATTCCAGAGAGAATCCAGTACGCTAGCTAGTAACGATGACACAGCAACTGCAAATAGAGACAGCACTATGCCTATAGATTGGCACTATAAGTAATCCAATGCAGGAACAGGATTTCCTTCTGTTCGTCGAGGGAGCGAGATTGCCATTAACTTCCCGACCGCATTATTTGCCGTTGATGAAACAATCACCAGATGCAACTTACTATAGTGGCATGCATCCCGCGTCCAATCAATAAATGCCCGCCGCAAGGATCTGAACAAATCAAAGAAGCTGTATGTGTCACTTCCGGCCACTAGATCAGGCTGGAAGCTGTAGCGAGGACGGAAGTACGGCTAGAACCCGACAAGAGGACGCTGAACCTCCTTTACTGCGAGAGCGTAGTAGGGAATTTTTGTATTCTGATAGGGCTATTTGTCGTCAATCTATCCTGCTTAGGCAATCAAAAGTGCTCGGGAACCTGACTGATCGGACGTAGGAGGTAGCTGCACTCGGCAACCTACAGCAGCATACTTGAAGTCAGCCAAACGGCATACTCAACAGAACATTTTCGAAGAACAACCCTCCAAACCGGGTAAATTAACCAAGTGGACAATAAAATCCAGTCCGCGAAACCCAAGCATCCTTTTCGATGCCAAATACAGTAAAGGTACAAGAGTATCTGCTCAAAATTCACAAAAATGCCTCAACACCATGTCCAACACCGCAACAAGTCAGTCCCAAATTCATTAAGTTGCATTTAACACCAGTGCACTTCACCCAAGGCGCCGCATATATTCGTTCCAGTCGTCCGTAAGCATTAGAATCCTCTTCGAGCAAGAGCTAAATACTCTTTCTCTAGCCAGGAATGAATTGAAGTCCTGGACTTATCGCGAGAACAAAACCGCCCGCCCTGAACGCGCGCTTCTCTGCATTAACCGCTAAGCAACCCACCGAACTGCCCGAAGTCCACCACAGGTAACATCTCCTGCGTAGCCAACGTGGGATCGTTGGCAGTGGTTGCGATCGTCCCATGCAGGATGGCACCATTGCTCGTGATCGCACCCAAATCTATCGCGCTGTCAAAGTGTACCATTTTCAGTCCCTTTGTGGGACGGGGTTGTATCGACAGATCGGTAGCGATACTGCAGTGTCTGGAACTCATAGAGCCGTCGCTGATCGAGGGATTCCGTACGGCCGGGTGGTTGCAGAACGAAGTAAGCTCATTCACGGTTGGCGCTCGCGTCACAGACAGTGCGCTCCAACACTCTGCGGCAGCGGAGCTATGCAAGGACAAAACGAGGAGGAGCTCTCTCGCACTTCGTCCAGCTCGCATAGCTTGGATTGCAAGCTGGGAGTCTGAGCTTCCGACTTCAACGACCAGAAGAACCATAGCTGCGAACGCTAAGACGTCAATGGTGAGGAAATATGCTTCGTTGAAGCAGAGTTGCTTATGCAGGAGGTCCGCAATCTGGATGGCGTGGATAGCAGCCTCGAGGCACTTCCTACCGTATGTGTATTGAGGGCCCTCGGGATTGCAATTTGGTGTCGCGAGATGGTGCACCAAGGGCGAGAACAGGAGGATTTGGGCGTAGGAGTAAGTATATTCGAGAATCAGTTGTACTCTGTATACCATATCGATCAGCAAGAGTCGATGCGGCAGCTGCTTATGCTGTGTCAAAGCCTACCTTGTCATGTCTTCAGGGTTCTGCGCTAGGACTGGACACGATCGACTCCACACGTCGAGATTTTCGCTTGCCAGCTGCAACGCTGCGTGGCTCACAGGATATGGGCCGAATCCAATGGGTCTTCGTGCGTACTGGCCTCCATAGATTGAGTCGATTGATTGATTCAAGATCGCGGCTAGCTCTGTATGGGCGTTGGCGGCTGCGAGTTCAGCATTGAAGCCCGAAGAGAGTGGAGGGAAGGCATCTTGATCTTTGTTCTGATTCGCCAGAGGAACGGTGTGAGGTAGACCAAGAGAGGCAGAGATGTAAGTGTCCAGTACGCGTATCGTGGACCAGACTCTTTGTCGCAATGCACTCTCGTCTTGTGCGAAAAAAGGAGTGTGTTCGTGCAAGCCCATACGAAGTGCTGCACTCGCCGCAGCTGTCACGTGAGCATGCGCGAGGACAAGATCTGAAGCAGCTTTGAGATACAGAGCCATGCAGAGAACAGTCTGGAGGGCTGTCAGGCTGCGATCACAGTTGGTCAGGGTGACCATGCCCCTTGCCGCCTTGAAATATGAAGCACTGGTATTCGAGTTAGGCTTTGCAGAGGGCAAGTCAGGAAGTTCACGACGTACCCGTGCATCGGATGATCACTGTTGACGGTTCCAGTCACGTCAAACCTCTGACCAAGCGCAAGTAGTGCATAGACAAGCCCCAGATCATCGCGGTCTCCAGACTCTTGTCCAAATTGGTTGGTGTTGTAAATGCGATATATTGTTGTATTGACATGTGTTCTATCAATGAAAGGCCACAAATGGAAAGCTTCTGAAAATGCTATACTGACCAAGCGAAGGGTCTCTAGTTTGTGTGGAATGTATAGGGTAGAGGAGTTCCTTTGCGCCGTGTCCAGACCTTGCGCATTGTTGAGCGCTTCGACCAGCTTAATGGATGAGTCGGCACCACCAGGTCGTTGGACAACCTGATTTGAGAAGTTGCATAGCTGACGTAGCATATCCAGTCCGAAGGGCTTGCCACGGGGTTCCGTGGTGATGGTATCAACATATCCTAAGCCATGTACCCGAGCGTCTGATGTATCGAGAACGTTGTCGCTTTCAGGGTGGGAACGGTTGGAATTGGTGAGGCTGGGATCCCTCTCATTGATTCTGGAACGTGTGACGCTCGATGAGAAAGGCGGTGGCTTGTTTTCAGCAGGGACCACAAGGCTGCTTCTGGGGGAGGTTTGAGGTGTCGATGTGTGATCCTCGGTGCTGGTGTCTGATGTGCGACGTGCGAGTTGTTCTTCGAGATTAGCCACCCGCTTCTCCAGATGTGCAACATAGGCTGGACCTCGAGTCTGTTTCACCTGGTGGCCAAATGAACATTGTAGTCTGGGTCAACATCATTAGCCCAAATCATGCACAACCGGATCATGTATAGTTGCACGGCTCACACTACTCACCCAATCGTCTGGCAAGCGCTGCAGTTCATTTGACCGTCGCAACGACTCTTCCTTCTCCGACATTGGTCACACTGGCGATCTGCTTAGCCCTGCTCTATGTCTGTGCTCGCGCACAGGATCATGCGTCCGGCGTTCTTACTGCTCTGGCTGCCCTCTTTCTCTGGAGTCTGGCATCTGGTGGGGACTGAAATTGCGCCATTGGGAGTTTATCGTCCATGGTCTGGTCAATGGTGCGCGCTGAATCGTTTTCTTCAGGATATGGCGACCAACTGGCTTTTTGGAGCGCTTGATAAAAGCTCAGATATTTCCCAGGATTTGAGAACGATTGACTCCGCCCCTCTTTTCATGCTATCGAGGGTTTTCAGCATGTGAAATAAGAGCACCCTTCAACCCCAGTGAATTGCGATATGATAAAGTCAATAGTTGAGCTTCGTCTTGGCACGAGTGGTCAACCGCCTAACAAGGCTATCTCCAGGGTACTGTTTGCGTTACTCAACATCCACAGCCAAGTACGCAGCAATGCTATCAGAGGTCTCAATGGAGGATTTGATAGCTTTGTATCCCGAAACCTTGCCATACCCATGCCGTGGAATGCGAACTAGGATGCTAGCCGTTTTGCCAACCACGTTGGCAGCCAAGCGAGCTGAAGGTGCTTCCGGCTCCGCAAAAAGAGCAAGCGGGCGTACTTTGTCTGTAGGTGCGTCGGCTCGGGAAACACTGCTCGCTAGAAGGACTTCCTTGCAACTTTGGTTGTCTGTTGAGCCAAAAGTGCATGGGCTTCGGCTTGTTCGGATGCCTGGGTGGCTGTCCTGTACCGGTACCATGGGCATTCGGACGTCCAGATCGGCAGCTAAGCGGTACTTAGGTACTTGGCCACCCCAAGCTTCGGCTGATTCGGTATGCCGAATGTTGCTAAGTGGAAGGCTTTCGCGCTTGGTCGGAGAACACTCCGTGGGCTTGGTTACACAGAAGCGAACGTATCGGGTTAGTGCTCTGTATCATCATTGTGCGGGACTGCCACCGAAATACAACCACGAGTCAACGTGGTGCAGAAGCGAAACCCCACAGGCTGGCTCAGCCGATGTCGAGGCGAGCGTTCCGATCAGCTTATCTGTGCACACACGGGCCTGGCTCCGAGAGGATATCGCACCACCAGACTTCGCGCATGATGTTTGGTTCCCACCGAGCTTCGTTAACGCCGCCGTTCGACACTGATGAATAACTCGGAGTCTGTTCGCGAAGGGCGCCTGCGGAGATAGGAAGGACTCCGAAGTCATCGTACTCCAAGCATTAGGTTATCAGGGGCCTAGTACAGTAGTGAGCTGGGCGTCCGCCACCGACACGCTATAATGGTGTCCGTGGCACCTTCCCCCCCGTAAGTACCCTGATGATGCCGGACGATTGGGAAATGATTGGGAAATGATATTGCGGAGTATTTTAAACCTTTTGCTGTGCGGGACATCCTAGAATTATTGGCGACGGAATCCATGTGGTTGTTCAAGATGTCCCTGAATGCGCGGGCCCATGCATTCGAACATGCAGTTGGTTTTCTCATCAGCCCATGAGGCCTCGACGACTCGTTTGTGCGTTGTTTGTGCTGTCCCTACCAGATACGTCGTAGAGACAGCGGGCATGCATTTCCGACACACAAGATGACCAGGCGCACCTGCTCAAGCTGATAACGGAGCGAGTAGACTTTCGCATTACGAAGTCACTATTTCCTACGTCCATCGGAAGAACCGTCGGCAACATTTGTATAGCGAAAGTTTGTGGAGAAGGGTCTTCAAGCTGGGGTAGATCATTCGATCCGCCGCAGTCCTCACGCGAGCCGACGTTGTCATCTGGCGATTGGATTTGGCATGGACTTTGCGTATTGGTCTGCTGAGAACTGAGCAACCTTCTGGGAGCATGAGTCGATAATACGGGCTGGGAATACTTGCGATACGTCAACTCCGTTCAGCTATCTCGGCCTCAATCCGGTGTCTACGGTAGCCCTGGCCTGACAATGATGCTCGTTTGACTGCCACGAGCCTCGCAACATCTATTGCGAGCAGCCAAGCAGTTTCAAGCATTGCCTTGCTCCTTGATGATTCCCCGATTTAGTTGGACCTGCTCTAAGATCTTGTCGGCCCCTTTCTCAACAAGCAGTCTCGCGGCGTCGAAGCCCAGCTCATTCGCTTGTTCGTGCGTCGTTATTCTCCGCCGGGTCTCGATCTCAGCGGCATCCTTACCGTCGAGGCTGACAACAATGGCACGCAATATCATCTCGTTAGAAAGCTCGTCCTCCTGATCCTTGGTCGCATTGCCTCCCGTAGCTTCACCGCTGAGATGATCATAGTCGGCGGCGGGCTTGACGCCAACGCCAGCATGCTGATCGTGCATGCTCTTCTTGGACACCCACTCTGTTTCGGCACCGATCGGGACTGAACAGCCGCCTTCCAACGTGCGCATAAGTGCACGCTCTGCCAGAACTTGTAGCCACGTCTTTTGGTCCCCGATTCTCGAGAGCAGTTCTTGTGTTCGCTTGTCACCCGTCCTCGTCTCTATGCCGAGTGCGCCTTGGCCAACGGCATGCAACATGTTTCCATCCGATTTGGACAGATACTGGTTTATACGGCTGCTCATGCCCAGGCGATCGAGGCCAGCGACTGCGATGACAATGGCAGAGTACTCTGAGTTAGGATCGTCGAGCTTGCTCAGGCGAGTGCCAATGTTTCCGCGAACGTCCTGGAAGCGCAATTGGGGGTGGTGGCGCTTCAGTTGTGCTTGCCGGCGAAGACTCGAGGTACCGACTACTGCGCCCTCCGGGAGATCATTCAGGGTCTTGTATCTGCCCACCAAGGATGACTTGAGCACCAAGGCATCGCGAGGGTCTTCCCGCTTGGTGACGCATCCCAACTCCAGGCCGAGCGGCAGCTGAGTAGGCATATCTTTGAGGCTGTGCACAATGATGTCCACCTCGCCCTTTTCCAGCAACACCTCCAGCTCTTGCGTCCACAGGGCCTTCTCGTTGAACTTGTGCAAGGCTGTCTTCTGGTTGTTGTCGCCCGTGGTCGACATGGCGTGGATCTCGAAGTTATGCTCGGGCCATACGTGCATCAGCGCCTTCACCACCTCGTCGGCCTGCACCCGTGCCAATAGCGATCTTCGTGTGCCCACATGGAACGTTTGCGTCTTCTCGTTCGGTTGTGCTGCCCGGACGACTGTGTGCATCTCGTCCGGGGCCGGGGCCTGGGTCGGGGCCGGTGTGGACTCCGTCGTAGTCGCCATGACTTGTGCTGATGTTGACGCTGCTGGTTCTCAGCTGTGTATTCAATAAGAAGTGCGCACAGGAGGCAGCGTGTCCCTTCCAGCGTCACCTTCACGTTGGCAAAGCTTGAAAAGTATCCATTACTTGCACCTCGGTACCGCAGCCATTGGTTCCGACCAGGGTACAGCCCACCTGACGTCGGCCAAGCAGGTACCGCCTGAATCAAGATATTGATCGGGCTGAATCAATTCGTGTCGAACTGGCTGTAAAGCTCTACGCGCCCTCGCCCTTGCTCACCCCTGCGCCGATGAGACGTGAAGGAGGACGCATTTCTGCGCCCTCTGGACAACTTCCCAGAAACTCTTACACCTACCCCTTGGTCCTACAGCCCAGCTCTACTACACCAGTCCCCGAAACAAGATGGCCAACCCGCCGCGACTTCGTGTCTCAGGCCTCCCTAGCATCTCAGCCGAAGAGCAAGCCGCAACAACCTCACCCGCCAGAGGAGCAGAAATGCTCAACTTCCTCCAAACCCGTCTGAACCAAAAGAATCGCGCCCCGCCCCTCGTCCACAGCTGGGAATTCTGGCACGACCGGCAAGACCGCTCTCACGATCCCAACCACAAAGAGAAAGAGCACGCGAGCGAACCCGGCACATACGAAGACCGCCTCGAGCTCCTCGCCCACATTAGCGACGTCAAGGCCTTCTGGAGCGTCTTCAACAATTTCGACGTCTCACAGCTGAAGCTTCGCGACAGCATCCACCTCTTCCACAAAGGCGTGAAACCCGTCTGGGAAGATCCACGGAACGAAAAGGGAGGGAGCTGGACGTTTCGTGTGCCAAAGAGCCAGGCGCCGGATTTTTGGAAAGAAATATGCATGATGGCGATTGGAGAACAGCTGCAGGCTGCCGTGGAGAGCGATCAGCCTGAGAAGAGGACGTTCAGAGATGATATTTGTGGGGTGAGCCTTGCCGTCAGGTTCAATAGTATGTTGGTGCAGGTTTGGAACCGCGATGCGGGGCACCAGAGTGGTGTGGATAGGGTGTTACAGACTGTGTTGGAGGGAATCAGCCCCGAGTGGAAGCCGAGGGATGGGAGTTATTATTACAAGAGGCATAACGAGCATGCTGGGTTTGGGAACAAGGAGCCGTCTGCGCAGCATTCAACCACGGCACGCCAGGTGAATGGTGGGTCTGTGCCAAGCAATGGCATGCAGAGTCTGGATGCTACAGCGAAACAATAATGCTGCCCATTTTGTGGAACCAAGAAAGCATTCATGGCGTGGAAGGTTGAGGTCTTTCGATATGCATAGCGATCTGTGGTCGAGAAAGAGGTGCCAGGCCGCTGCATGAAGCGAAGATAGTCAATCATTGTCGTCGATAGCTGGACTTGAGACGAACCTTTAAAGGGTGATATTGGCGTTGTTGGTACTAGGACCATGAGCGGAATTAGCGCTTTGCTTCGTGATGTGTCCGAAAAGCACCTAGTTGACGGTGGTTGCCTTTGATGCGTTGGAGAGGTATACAGTTTGCGCGCTTCCTATGCATATCGCGTTCTTATGATGAGACCACAAGATCCTCAAAGCTACCTTATATCATGCCTTTGTATATAACGAAAGATCAGCCGGGCGACAGTGGAGGTAGGCAACTCAGTGGCCTCGTGGTAGCAAGCTTCCAGTCTAGAGATTAGAGTTATGCGCTAAACCTAGTTCAGCTATCACATGCATGGAGCGAACATATACGACGAGCCTGAATGGAGGGAGGTTCAAAGCAAATAGCCAGGAGAAAGCTCTAGGTTACTATGTATATTAGATACATTTCAGAAAAGTCATTTGCTATGACTCAGATGGATCCGAAAGAAGCCCTGTTCTGTCGCCAGAAAACAGGACATTCATCCATCGTTTCAAGTTTGATTGTTTCTGGTGATGTGTTGCTCAACGGTGCACAGGCTGTTCCAGTCGTAGTCCCTGTCGAAATAGGATGGCTGATGTCGTTGGTCGGAGCAGTGTCATCCTTGCTGTTGCTCGATGTCCTTCGCACCCCTGGCTCGACTGTTCGCTACCAAAATCGGCGACGAGAAACTTAAGAGCTCTGCAGTGTGCACATGCCATAGATAGGAGCAGAACCTTTGGCAAGAGTGGTGTTGATAGTGTTGGTGGTGTAAGAAACCATTTTGATTGATTTGTTTGGTTTGGTGCTGAAAAGCGAGTGTGATATGGTCTGGAGTGGTATGCTGGTGGATAGAGAAGAATCTGGTTTCAGGAGTGATTGATAGACCTTTAAGTATTGGTAGTGCCGAGTGCTGGTGGCGTGCCGTTCGTAGCTGTGGTCTTTTGGTTTCTTGGTTGATGTTTCTGAGGAAGAAAGAAGGAATTCAACGTGGAGATTGGAAGCGGAAGTCTTATAGTCTTGGACATGCAATCGAAGAGGCCGAATGATGCTTAGTATTGTTCTGTGTTGCAGTCATGGTCATCGGAAGTGAAGTTGTGTCTTTGTTCTTGGCGTTAGTATTGTTCTTCCAGCACAAAGCTTGGCAGGCGGCGAGGTGAGCCAGCCCCTGGGATGACATAGACGAAAAATGATACTGTCAAGAAGTAGTAGCTGATCGTTTTGTGCTTTGAAATTTAGTCGGCGGGAGGACTGTTTTGGTGGCAGACGCTGAATTGTGACGGCACGCGACAAACGCCATGTGCCTTGAACCTTTTGTACAAGGCAGTTGCGCTGTGACCGTGGAGAGTCTCTAATCCGAGTACAAGTTCATTCTGCGCCTAGGCGGCGTGCCGTTGCGAGCGAGAGGAAATATGAGGTTGGAAATGGCTTGGCTGCCACGTGAACGCCAAGACCTTCACATGCAGCCTTGAAGGAAGCTGTGATGAAGCAATGTCGATGACTACAAAGTGTGTCCTCGTTAGCTAGAAGTCATCAAGTGATCAGAGTGACGGTGTGGATAGATCAAGCAACGACGGTCCGCAACTCCTTCGCATTATCTTCACCTGCTGTTTTGGCCAAGATGCCATCCTAGCTATCAAGCCATCATTCGTAGATCCACCAGTAAAGCTCAGACACCACTATTCTCCATTCACTCCTCAACTGTACTTGGTATCGCTGAGTGGCCAGTCAGCAGCCACATTGCTTGCTTCTCAGCATCGATTAATGAAGTCAATAGATTCTGCTGTCAACCAGAAGTTGCTAGATGCCGCTGATATGTCGAGAAAGCGCTGTACAGCTGTGACCTATCAACACGTTTCGCATGTTCGCAGCAAGCTTCCATTGTCAGGGTGTCCACCCGTCATCGCCCCATGCTGGTCAGTTCACTTTTCGCATGATCCAGACGTCTCGCCGCGGTCTCGCGCCCGCCTGGAAATATAAATGGCGTTGAGGCCCCTACAGTGAGCTGGCGACCATAGAAGGAGTTTCGGTCACCATGCCAAGACTTGCTGGGCGGGAGAATATTCCTAAGCTAGCAAGGATATGTCCAAGCCTCGGTTGTAGCTCGTGAAGGAAATGGAAAGGTGCGATGGCGTGGATTCTCGCGGCCATGCTGATGGTTGACAACAGTAGAGCTTACCGGGCATCTCATTTCTGTGTGCAGACGTCCCGAGAAGGCCAGAAAGATTTGCGCCGCAGGCTGATAGGCTGTGGTCTGGTTGCGGCGCCAAGTACAGTATCAAATACCTTTTCCCAGGTTGACGACTTCACGCGAGGAAAGAGGCATTGGCGAACCGCAACTCAGACATTGCCTCTGCGATATGGCGGCACAAAAGGCCATCTGGTACAACTTGCTATTTTCAGTATACGGTTGCGGAGTGAAGGTTCATACCGCTGCTGAATGTGGTTGAAGCTAGAATAAGGCCGTTGAAATACTCCGAGGCTTATCATCGTTATATCTGCGAAGGTATTGCAGCGGTAAGGAGATATTGCGACAATAACAGAGTATTATAAGTGCGATACAACACGATAGACTAATGGTAACAACAAGTGATTGCGAGAACGACTAGGTATTAAGACGACCGCAAGGTCTCACGAGGACGACGAGGTACCGCATTACCACGAGCTGCCGTAACGACGAAGTAGCATCGTATGACAACGATGAGGTATAGTGGTAAGCACAAGATACCATGGTAATCATCAAGTATTACGACGACAACGAGATACCGCACAACGACAAGGAGACACTGCCGCCAGCACCACTCACAAGGTAACCTATTATGCTCGTAAAGTCCTAGCTACTCAGTACCGTCCCTGCCCGCACAGCCTTTCGATAGTACACGAAAAGTGGGTTTTGCACTCGATACTCTATCATACCGCCGCATCATAAGCGAAGTTTTGGCTTGGTCACCTCTGCTGCGTGTATTCCACTCAACTCAACTGCGAGAACGTGGCATACCCGCTCGCCATTGCCGCAAATCCTCCTATCGCCCAGCGAAAGTTGTTTACGAATCTCCAAAATAAGATCAGGTCCTTCATATCTGTTTTCTCCGCCCATCTCCTGCTTGCCTGCGTGCTGCCATGCTTGTATGCTGACGGCATAAAGACACTCGTCTCCGGCATAGGCTTCATCCCTTCGTCTTGTAGCAGCATCTGGGCTTTCCACTTGCTGGCTCCATTGATGCCTGGCTCCATGTACAGGAAAGTGATGGGAGCGATGCTGAAGATCCCGATGGCTGCAAGGCAATAGAGAAATCGTTTCGATGGGTCGGTGGATTCAAGCGCCATGAAGACGTTCGAGATTGCGCCTGGGATTACGAGCGGGGGCACCCATAGAGGACCATATTGGTAGCCGTGCAGCCACTGCTTGGCCATGACCTTTTGATTCGGGGCATGATTGACAATTGGCTGGACAAAGGTAAGGCTGTCTGAGACAGTGAAGCCTGCTTTCAGTGTGAGTCCTCGAGCTTGTGGTATTGATAGCTTACATTGTGCTGTCACACCTGCGTACAAGGTTGGAAACACAATGCCAACAAATCGAGCGAACGGCAGGAATTTTGATGATAGATCTGACATGGTCAGTAGGAAGGGGCTTTGATGCTCAGCGGAAGAGCAGACAGACAAAGCAAAGCAGATACACATCCGCCGGTCAAGTAGCTGCTGGTTTGTTGTGTTTCGGATAACCAGGCAACCCAGTTGCGATTCAGCTTGACTTTTCAGCTGAGGCTGCTCATGGTACACTGAAACCCGAGTCAGCTGCTGTGGCGTCCAGTATGATAACCATTTATGCTAGTGCTTATTAGCGACGTTGTGCCTGATGCGGCCGTGAGCATGATTCTGCAGAGAACTCCTTGACACTATGGCGATACGCAGTTTCGAAGTGTTACCGGTTCAGGTGCCACCCAAGATCCTGCCCCAGGTGTTGATTGTATCGTTCGGCGCCTGTGCGACAAAAGTTCGTCGGCGCCTCGGATCATTATTCTCACGATAAGCTCCCAGTGCCGTCGATACAGCCGTGGATCTCAAGCAGGTACTCCAGGGCGTTGTCTCGGTATCTGGTGTGCTATTGCACCTCTTCTACCCATAGCAGGCGTGGTGGGCAATGCGGCAGGCTGCGCAGCGTTGCAGAGAGCCTTTGTTGACTGGTATTTGCGCTGTAGGATACGGCTAATTAAGGTTCGACGGCTCGGTTGCACCCACACACGGCCCGATAAGCGTGCGGGCCCGATCGCCCCGGTGGTATCGGTGCATCGCCGCTTCGCCAAACCTGATTTGAAGCGACGTGGATACAGATCGACCTGCGTCTACAAGTTTCTTCTTACGGTCTGTTGCGGCCTACCGTTGCCATACACATTGGACGGGCTTGAACCGCAGCAAATTGTCTTGAAGAGACGCAGAAAGGAGCCCTGCGTGGCGTGCATGTGGGCGAGCATGGTCTCCGCCGCGGCTAACGCGAGACCAAGTGCGCTTACAACACAGAAAGACTGAACCTGTCGATCCTCGCTCTTGGTTTTCCAACTCTTTGCAGTGATGGATCAACATGACTGCGCGACCTGGAAGGACGACATCCCCGACGAGCCCCGTGTCGACGACTGTCTGTGCGCTGCCGTCCGCACGGGAAAGGTCCAAAACGTACAGCAAGCTATTGAAGAACTCGAGTACCATGCTTGCTGGCCTATTTCGCTATCCCGCGCAATGACGTGTAGCATCGAGACGACGAACATTGCAGTACTACGCTTCCTTCTGAGCTATGCCGCGGTAGATGAAGAAGTAGCGGAGGCAGCCGCTATTTCAGAGAACATCGGCATTATTCAAGTCATCTTGGACCACGGATGGCCTATTAACCGCGCTTTGAGAGGAGGCATGGTGCCTTCTATTCTTAGGCAAGTCAATAACCTTTCCTCTCGGAACAAATGCTGATGAATTGAAGTCTCGCGATTCACAACGTAGATTTCTTAGAAAAGCTCCTTAAGCTAGGTGCAGACCTAGATGCTGAATCAGATCTCGGCGACACTACACTCTCATTCGCAATCCGAGAGGGTACTATGAATGTCGTTAAGCGGCTAATCGCTGCCGGTTCCGATGTTACCAGAGGCGATTTGCTCCATTGTGTGGCGCGAAGAGAGCCATCCGAGGATATATACGAGTTAGTCAACATGCTCGTCGAAGCTGGAACCCCGATCGACACGTACCAGTGGGACAATGAAAGAGCGAAACGCCTACGGTTCGGTTTTCCACAAGGCACAGCACTACATAGAGCTTGCGAGGAAGGGAACTACCCAGCAGCTGATGCCTTGCTGAGACATGGAGCAGATCCACATCGTCTTAAGAAAAAGGGAGGGCGTCTGTGTCCACCTTCGCCGCTAGAGATCGCGAAGATGCGTCCACGACCGCAAACGCGTAGACTATTAGAGACTTATTCGCAAGCACAGGAGACTGATAGGGATGGCTTCGGTTTGTAGAATGCTATACGACCGTTGTGGTTCTGGCAGGAAGCAACCTCGATCGTCACCTGAGTCGAAAAATCCAACTCAGAACGACTCCTGGTGCAGGTAAGCTCTTTGTGTTCGTTAATGAAAGCCGGACGTCGGTCTACTTGAAAAACCGCCCGCTCGATTTCAAAGGTCAGCCGAAGAGGAAAGCAGAGTCTTTGGCATCTACATCGAGGACGCTGCCTCTGGTGGGGCTGGTATGATCTACTATAGAGCGAGAGTGTGCCTAGCTATAGCGTAAGAGAGGCTTTGAGCCTGGCTGGAAGTGATGTTGCGGATTAGCTAAGCCTTGGCGGCGTCACTGCTTGGTGAGCGGGCCACGCAGGCTCGGCGCACCTCAAGAGAAAAGCAAGAGTAAGTTCACCTTCAATTGGACGACTGCTGGGCGTTCTATACGTTCGACATTACGGAAGTGCAAAAAGCCGCTATTGTCTCAGATATCGCTTCCAAAAGATGAACTTGATGGCAACGACGTTGGCAGGATTCGACTGATCCGGTGTAAGTTTTCAAGCCTGGACAATGATCGAATGAGAGATCACATACACCTACGCCCCCGAAGGGAATTGATAGCAATGCCTATATGGCGATTCTAGTCAATCGCAGTAACCACTTTGCTACAACGCCATGATCTTCATTGAAGGCCAGATGAGATGGTTGGATATGAGTATGTTGCTTCGAATTTTTGACTCACCGTGCGTGCGCTAGCGCAGCACCTGGAGGCTCCTGCGTCTGTGTACAGTAGGTCAACCATGGTCCCAATGATGCTCTGTGTCTGGACGTAATCACAGACCTCTGGGAACACACCAGGCTGCACGTCGTGCAAGTCACTATGCTCTATTCAGTAAGGTCATTGAATGCCACCAGACAACAATAGCCTGCTTGACTTCTCCAAGCCAGTTCTTGGCCTGTGTCTACAACTCTCCTAGATCAGACGTGTAGGCTTCCCAGGGGACGTTCAGTCCAAAGCCTCCGTACTCCGCTGGCTCTTCGTGGCTTCCCAAAGGACGCTCGACAATGTCCAGAATTTAAGGGGAATGGCTCGGCCTGCCAGCGACCACGTTGGTCCCTTAGCGTTCAGGTCGGACAATTCCTGCCAGCCTTCTGCTCGGACGACATGTGTATGTTGTCCGAATGTGGACGTGACAGACGCAAACCTTATCATCCGGGCACCGAGTCCACGTGGTCATCATGCAACGGACGTTGCTGACCACACGTGCATTGGAACAGACTTCATCCATTCCTCGCCATTGGCCAATAGCCCTACATACAGTTGCGCGCGGTTATGATAGTAAGCTCTTTCGTGATTTTAGGACAGAGAGCTCGCGATGGGCAGACTCGCGCCCCGAATCCTTCAACAGGCTGATCCTGGAAACAAGCAGAGCACATCGAGCCTGAGTGACCTAGCAATGCAAAGTGTGCTACAGATGCGTGGATGGGTGACAAAAGTCCAAGACGCACATGCACTATTGAACTGACACGTTGTCGGACTCCACACGAGTCGTCGTCGCCGTCCGGAATGCCGGAGCGCGCGGTGGAGAGCCGAAGACAGCGGATACTTATATGAGGGGAGAGCACACCATTCAGCGGCACCGGCCTGGCCCAGTCCTCATCGTCTCACGAGCCTCTGCAAACCGACGGACGCCCTCTGCAAAGCATTCGCTTGAGGCTGACTGAAGTGTTCTGGACCGGTACCGACCCCATGGCGGCACC
The DNA here is from genome assembly GCA_026120125.1 of Pseudocercospora vitis. NCBI lineage: Eukaryota > Fungi > Ascomycota > Dothideomycetes > Mycosphaerellales > Mycosphaerellaceae > Pseudocercospora > Pseudocercospora vitis. The sequence goes on along the minus strand of JALRML010000013.1, from coordinate 142,589 downwards.
GAATCAGGACTGGCACCGAATGCCACGACCGCGTGCACTGCAAACAGAGTTGCCGCACGAAACAATTGTCGCTGCAGGGCTGACCTCACCTTTTGTCGAGCAATCCTGTGCTATCAGCCAATAATGCACGGCTTCACAACATGCTTCCCCCTCGAAATGGGAACTTGCAATTGGCGACGGCGCAACTCACGTGATGTAAGCTCGGCGTCCAGCTTTCCTCGTGGCTTGCGTGCAGCGAGTACCCGGTCGAAGAAGTTCAGACATCGGTAGGGAATTCCATTATTTACTGCTTGCCATCTCGTACAGTACGACCAAACGCACCGGCTCTCCTCGAGTCAGCCTTTCTGTTGGAACCTGCATATTCGCTTCTGTGTGCGAAGCACGACTCGCATCATGTTTTCTTTGGAGAGAGTGCCGGCTCGTTCACTACTTAGCGAAGCTCACGACCAGATCAAGAACTTCACGAGCCAGTGTGCGGGCTCACTTCCATGCACATCTGCACTGCTGCTCGGAGGCGCACTGTTCGCAGTCCTCACAGCATATGTGGTATACCAGCTTTACTTACACCCACTCGCCAAATATCCAGGTCCGCTTCTCGGGAAGCTCACTCAGTGGTACGATGTCTACCATGCGTACGTTGGGGATAAGCACGTCCTCTTCTATCACCTTCACCAGAAATATGGAACTGTGGTCCGCTTCTCACCCAATTCGCTTTCAATCAATGACCCGGCTGCGCTCAAGTTGATTTACGGCCATGGCGCGAATGTACAGAAGTCGGTCTTCTACAAGTGTTTTCGAGCAGCTCCGACAGCCATCAGCACTCTCCTGGCCACCGAAAAAGCTCACCATGCACGCAAGCGAAGAATTATGGGACAAGCATTTTCTGATTCAGCGTTGAAGGGCTTTGAGGAATATGTGGTGGCGCTCACCCAGAACATGGCGAATCGCATCCAGTCCACTATTTCGAGACCAGAAGACGCTAAGTCACGGTGGAGCGCGCCTCTGGACATGGCCTCGTGGTGCAACTGGCTTGTCTTCGATATCATGGGAGAACTCGTATTTGGCCGCTCGTTCGGCACGCTGGGAGAGAAGCCAGAGAACAGACGAGGCATCTTCCTGCTTGGCCGCGCAGCTAGAAGAAATTACGTTGTGGCAGCTATGCCCACTCTCCTATACACCGGCCTGGAGAAGTGGCTTCCACTCCTTCGCGGCCTCTTCCTCGATCGATGCCAGTACCTCGCCTTTGGCAAGAGACAGGTGATGGAACGAACCAAAGAACAAGGTTTCGGACAGCCCGGCTCACCATCCGGCGAGACAGGACGTAGAGACATCTTCTCCTTCCTCATGACAGCCAAAGACCCGGAAACCGGCGAAGGCATGCCCATGCCCGAGCTCTGGATGGAGGGCAATACCTTGATCGTCGCCGGCTCAGACACAACTTCCACCACGTTAGCGGCTACCCTCTACTACCTCCTCCACAACCCACACACCCTCGAAAAATTGTCCCGCGAAATCCTCTCAACCTTCAGTTCTCGCTCGGAGATTCGCATGAACGCCAAAATGCAATCGTGTACATACCTGCGCGCCTGCATTGACGAAGCCATGCGTATGACTCCCGCAGTTGGCGGCGTCCTACCACGAGAAGTCTTACCTGGAGGCCTCAAGATCCCTTCATTGGACCTCGACCTCCCAGCCGGAATCGACGTCGGTGTCCCCGTCTACGCAATCCACCATCATCCAGATTACATCGTGGCACCGTTCCTCTTCGATCCCTCGCGCTGGCTAGCAAACACGTGCAAAGACGCCGCACCTCATCCACAAAACCGCGAAGCTCTCCACGCGGTCTACAACCCCTTTTCGATCGGACACCGGGCTTGTCTGGGTAAGCCGCTGGTGTACATGGAATTGATGATCGCTTTGGCGAGCATGGTCTGGGAATTTGAGATGAGATTGTGTGAGGAGCAGAACGTGAGTCCGTTCATCAAGAAAGAGGTGAGGAGTGGGAAGAGACAACCGTATGAGTATCAGTTGCAAGATTGGTTCATGAGTAGGAATGAAGGGCCGTGGGTTGAGTTTAAAGTGAGGGATGGGGCGTGTTGACGAGATGACAGTAAGTACTTGATTGCTTGAGCGTCGGTGTCTGGTGTGTTCATGTAGCATGCATCAGCGAAAGCATTTTGAGTGCTTTTGAAAAGCTTGGTACCCGATTCTCTCGTATCAAAAATGCATATGACGGTCTCCGCCCTTTTCGACCGCTGCATAGCGCATACTGCCATTTCTAACTATCCTTAGGTATTAGATACACAAAACGATGCCAAGTCCGATTTCGCCAAAGGAGGATGCCTAGCCGAGACCAGAGCCGAAATGTATGGCAGTATGCAGGTGGATGTATGTGAGCCCGGAAAAGACAGGTACGGATTGAACACAAAAGGCCTGACCCAACCTGGCCGAGGGACGATGGTGGACGTCCATATGCTGTTCGAATATACAAGTGCCGTCCGAATGATGCTGCAGTGCTGATGGTATGGGTGCTTACATGCAACCTATTGGGGCGCATGCCATCCCTCCCATGGCCATGCCTTGCATTCCACCTGGCATTCCCATGCCGTGCATCATGTCTGGGATACTGAACATGCCGCAGCCTGTACGGCACTTTGTGTTAGCACAACAATTTTACTGCGGTGATCGTGAGCGCTGCGAGGACTCGATAGCGCGTCCCGTCAACGCCATTCCCAAGTCCGACTTCGACTGCTTCCACCGCCACGCATCCAGTCCAACCCACCACGAAAATCCAAAGCACAGCCTGCACGATGCGCATGCCACTCAGCAAAAACAGGGCGGCGATGAATATGATGGAAATCTGGACGCACCTTTTCCCCTGCGTTTCGCTCTGCGGTTGGCGCGGTAGAAGATCTCAAAGGGAGATATGTCGGTCGTATCATCGTCACCATCCCAGGCACCGGTATCATCTGGATCGCCGAGTCCACCCAGCAGGCCTCCCCCCATCATCCAAGGTGGCATACTGGGTGGCATGCCCATGCACATGGATCCCCCGCCGAAGGGTGACGGTGGATAAGGAGACATGCCATACGGATCGAGAGCTCCACTCATGAAATTCGGCGGCGGCGGCGTCATCATCATCGGGGCTGCGGTGTAGCCGAGTGGGAAGGGAGGTTGAGGACTGGGGTAACTTCCGGCGCCGAAGGGGGTATTGTGCATCCCGCCCATGCCACCCATGAGGAAATTCATCTGGTGTACGGGGCTCGGGCCGTTGGGTCCAAAGGGCGACGCGCCTGTTTCAGTGTCAGAGATATGGGTTCTGTCTTTCTTGTGCCGACACCAGGACGGTGGAGGAGGCAATGGTTGCAATGCATGACGTGCTGTTGGAGGCAAGTACCGAAGCCTTTTGCCCTCCTGCCCAAGGTGGGCATGCCTGTACTAGACATGATCGAGTCTTGCATGAAGGGATTCATTGTGGTCGGTATGGGTTCTTGCTTGCTGTGTGAAGACCAAGAGCAACGGGTCTTTTATGCTCGAGAAGTGAGGGGAGCAGATGAAGAGACCCTGGGATAAATTGCAAGACGAAGTGAGGTCAGTGGAGTACAGCAAGGCGCCCAACAGCACAGGACGAGAATGGTGACAGGATGGGAGGTCGACCATAGCAAGAGATTTAACTTGGGAAAATCTTCGATTTGCGTCGACAATGAGTGTCATGTTCTCGCTTGTCAAACCATTGTGCTCACGTTGGCCGTCTGGTCCACGAGTTGAGAGTTTCAGAACATCTGATTGGGTGTGGTGAGAGGTCTGAGGTGCTATATGGCTCGATTATTGGACGTATGGAAGGACTAAGGGTTTGGGGAAGGGCGGCGACAGGTCATGGCTGTGGTACGGCATAGGGTAGCTGAGTGCAGCAAACACAACCAGCGAGTCATCTGCAGGCTCCGAAGCGTCGCACCGTACGAGATGTCACTGGTTGTTTTCCGCATCTTGGGGAGACGAGGAGGGTTCTACAGACGCATTGAAGCTGTGGGGTTGCGTGACCAAAGGCCCATCGCCACGTCCACTCCATGTCCTTAGAAAATGGCAGATTTCAGGCTAGGGGAACCGGACTTCCCTCCCATTAGTGGCACGTCCTCCATCGTCGTACTGGCCGTGTCGAGCTCGCCATGGGAGCTGGCCAAAGTGCTGACAGCCTCGAAAACCTGCGGGCTCTGCGGTCTTTACAAATACCTTAAGCTTGCCTGGATGCCCCCCTTCACACACCAGAACCGAGTTGGCCGATGGCGCGGACTCCACGACAGCTCGCAGGGACAGCTACAAATGCACCTCCTCGCGCTGTGTCCCTGTGTTTTGGGGGACGCGTCGCGGGAGAAACAGCGTCTGCTCCGGCACTCCGACAGGGCTTTCCACGCGTCGCGGGCGCCATAGCGTGTTTCGATGCCAAGAACACGTCGGCGGAGGCGTGATGTATGCGTTGGGCAGATGGCAGGGCGGAACGAGGCGGAGGAGAGGAGGCGGAGGGGGAAGGGGGAAGGGGATGTTCGGCGGGAGAAGGGAGAAGGGAGAAGGGGTGCTTCAGACGAAAGACATCGAAGCTGTTCCTGCATACCGCAGGCAGTCAGTGGTGGCCCGTGTGGCCCGTGTCTCCGTGTTAGCGTCTAGCGCGAGTTCTCCATTTTGACTCTCTTTTGCTGCATGCAGCACAGTACAGTCCAGTCTAGTTCGAGCACACGACCACGCCCAACCCATCACTGATTCCGCGCCCACTCCACCCCGTCGCATCGCATCGCATCGCACCGCCACCCCATCCTCCAGCGCCACTCGTCCCGCTCGACTTGGCATCGCATCGCGCATTGAGCTTTTTCCACCACGAACCATCAGCATCTCCTCCGACTGGGGCGCACTCCCTCCCCCTTCAGACCTTCAGACACCAGATGGCTCCCTCGACCTTTGCTTCCGCTGCTGCGGGCAACACCAATAACACCTCGCCAGCGACCACACGCGATGCTCCCAGTGAATGGTAAGTCATGTCCGGAGCGGAGGAGGATGGCACAGAAACCACATACCATAGATACCTGGGTCGTGGAGCAGTGCTGATGGGATGCGTGTGTACAGGGCACGTCGGACAAATGGCGCGACGCAGACATTTAGGAGACCCTCTGGCGCCACCACCGCGCCTTCCACCGCGCAGCAACACGATGGCCCTGCTCCGCGCTACGTACCGCCACATCGCAATGGCACCCTCCCCGACACACGATACACAAAGGAACAGATGCTGGAGATCTACAGGGCCCAGCAGCATGTGGATGGTGGCCTGTCCGATGCTATTTCCGACCTATATATCGGTGGTTGGCACCCAGACACTGCGAACGGAGTATCGGCAGGCTGGGGCCGGCACGAGCACAGCCGAGACCCTCAGCCTGGTCCGGACGTCTGCTGGGACAGAGATGGCACTGCTGAACCTCTCGGCCTGGTGGACATGGACGACGAAGAAAGAGAGGTGAGCTTGCATCACATTCGGAGTCCTTGTTGCGGCACGAGTTCTCTCTACTAACCCGTCCCAAGTTCTTCACCACATCGGTCAACACACCTATAAAGCCCGCGAACAAAGACAACCAACAATCGAATGGTATGCCGGGACGCAAGGTCAGCATCTCGACCAATGCAACCACTCCTGGCGCATTTGGACCTTTATCACCAGGCGTGTCTCGTGGGCTGGGCCGTCGCAGAGACACCAGTGAATCCTTTCCATTCCCCCAGAATAACCTTGCCTCACCCGGCAGCTTCAACCGAGAGGATGGACGCGCTGCTTCCCCACCTCCCTCGCTTCTACGGAGACGCACCGATCTCAAGGACATAGGCAAATCGGATGATAGGGACGGCGAAGAGAAAGGCTCCGCCACCCCATTCGGCACCCTCAAACGTCATCAAACCGGTCCTCTGTCTGCACAGTTTCCTACGCCTGCTTCGCCTTGGACGTCTGGACCCCAGAGCGCTGGTCTGTCTCCCATGGGCTCGTTCGGCAACTTTGGACTCGGCAACGGTATGGCTCAACCGGGAACACCGAGTGACAAGCGGCCTGGAATAGGGAGTGGGAGGTCGGAGAGCAGATTCAAGACCGTCTTGAATAAAGATGGCGGTGAAGAGAGTGGCGGGAAGACTTTGGAGAGGAAGACTAGCATCTCCAGTCTCGCCAGAGTGAACGAGAACGAATCTTGGCGTCCCGGAGAGCGTATGGACCCCACCAACGAGCCTTTGGACGAAGCTGAAGAGGACTTGCCAACTGGAAGTGCTGCTCTTGCCGCAGATGCAGACATTAGCCCTCCGCATCCCCGACAGGGTTACCGTGGCTATGGCACCCCCAATCGCCAGGGCGGACAGGATGATTTCGGATTCGGTGCTTTTGGCATGACTTCTGACAACACCCACGGGTTCGGACCAGGTTTCCATCCCGGCAGAGAAACGTTCCAGCAGACTCCAGCGCACCAGCGCATGGGACTGCAGCCTGAAGGATCCAACGACCCGATGAGTCCAACCAACACCAATCCATATCAATCCCCAGAGCAACATGGCATCGATCGCATGACTGAGGAGGCTGAAAGCGAAGGCAGTGACTTGCAGAAAAGCCACCTGCCCGGTCTCGGACAATTCAACGTTGATGCCGCCCCGCAGTTCGGAGGTCTGGGGGGCATCAGTGCACTTCCCAACCTTGGTCGCGGTCACAACCAAGGTCCAGCCAGTGACCGAAGCCAGACTTCCAGTGTCGGACCTCATCGCGGCTTCTCTGGGCTGGGAGGACTGAGCGGCCTGGGTGGCATACCGAGCATTCCAGGATCTGCAGGATGGCCTGTATCGCAGGGTGGTCTCGGCACACCTAGCAGGCAGACTGCTGGCCTCTCCAATGCCTTCGGAGGCGGCATCTTCGCTAACCAGATGGCCGATATGCAGTCTCCTGGACTTGCTGGTCTCGGTGGCGCTGGATTGATGAATCCGCCAGGTGGAGCGTTTGGCGGCAGCAGGATGGCCAGCATGTTCCCTCCTCAGATGCAAGAGCAAATGCAGCATCATAATCGTGAGGGAAGCAGTGAGAGAACAGCGCCATTCGGTGGACTTGGAGACTTCGGCCGTGCCACGGAGAGTCCCTTCGCGAACCAGGGCTTCAATGACCTGGGGGCCAAGGCACCACACGACACAAACGAACATCCACGACAGCAGGAGCCACCACAAACGCAAGGCCAAAGTCTTGCTCCTGGTAGCTCCGCTTCGAACCTGCCGCCCGCGCCACAGCAGAAGACTATGGTCATGCCCGATCGGATGCGATGGATATACAAGGACCCGCAAGGTCAAACGCAGGGCCCATGGTCGGGTCTAGAGATGCACGATTGGTACAAGGCCGGTTTCTTCTCACCAGAGCTTCTGGTCAAGAAATTCGAGGACCAGGATTATGAGCCTCTTGCGCAACTCATCAGGAGAATAGGCAACTCGCGAGAGCCGTTCCTTGTGCCACAGATTGGCATACCGCATGGGCAAACCGGGCCGACTGGTCCCAATGCCTGGGCCGGCTCTATCGGCTCGTCCGGTTCTGCGCAGCCACCCTTTGCGTCCAGTTTCCCAAGCTTTGGGACCACTCTAACTGCGGACCAGCAGAATGCCCTTGAGCGACGAAAACAAGAAGAGCAGTATCTCATGGCTCGACAGAAGGAGCACCTGGCACAAGCTCAAATCGCGCAGCGCATGCAGATGCAGACTGGAGCGCACCCGGGCATGGTTCCAGGTCAGTTGCACCACCACAGCAGCGCTCACAGCCTGCAGTCTCAGCCTAGCTTTGGGAGTATCACTAGTCCCGCTGCTGGCTACCAGCCCAGTCCTGTTCAGGGACCGGCATCGAGTGGCCAACCCCAGGGCTTTTTTGACAACTCCTTCCGCCAGCCGCAGGGAAGCGCATTGGGCGCGATTGGTGCACCGACACTCGGTCACATCCGCGAAGAAGAGATTCCAAACATGATGGGTCGGCTGGATGTAGGTAGTCGCCAAGCACCAGGTCAACCCGGTCAATTCGGTGCCCCAGGCCAGCCGTTCTCTGGCCAGCATAGTCAACAGCAGGCGCAGCCAGAGGCGCACGAAGGCAAGGTCCAGCAGATGCTGCATGATCGCAACCGGCTGCAACAGGAACAAGCAGAACACGATGCACGACAAGATGCCAACGATCAGGAGCAAGCGCAGAACTCGAAAGAGCGACTACAGCAGTTCAAGCAGCTCCAAAACGAGGCAATTCAACAGCAGCAGCAACATCTGCAAGACAAGTCCCTTGCACCATCACAATACGACACGTCGACCGCAGCGAGCAGTATAGGCTCTCCAGCGGCACCGGCGCAGCATGAACAGCAGCCGCCCCAAGAACCACTCTCGCTGACAGAGCAAGTTCAGAAGGCTGCTTCCGCCAAGCAATCTCCAGCTCCTCAGCAGCCTGGCTTTCCGATGCCATTTCCCCCTCCTGCACAGTCGCAGTCCCCTTTGCCAGCCCCTTCTGCTCAACGCACCGGCAGAGCATCCGTTGCCGATCAGCTTCAGACTGACGCGCGTGATGCCTCTCAGACTCCATCTCTCGATACACCAAGTGCCACGGTCGCTCCGTGGGCAAAGGAACCCGCTGAAGCACCCAAGGGCCCGTCACTGAAGGAGATTCAGGAAGCCGAGGCCAAAAAGGCCGCTGAACAAGAGAAAATGGCCCTTGCTGCTAAGCGAGCCCAGCTTCAGCATGAAAGGGAGCTGGAAGCCCAGGCACAAGCTATGCCAGTCCTGCCAGGTATTCCCGCATCTGCAACTTGGGGCGCGCCATCCCCAGCGACTCCTACTGGTGCTGGGTCAGCAGCCTGGTCGAAATCTGCTCCAAAGCCAACCGGCACAACATCGTCCAAGACACTGGCGCAGATTCAGAAGGAAGAAGAGGCCCGCAAGAGGAAGCAGGCGGCTGCTGCTGCTCTGCAAGCTCAGGCCATGAATGTGGTGCCAAGCCCTGCAGGAGGCAAGAGCTATGCCAACCTAGCCGGCAAGGTGTCTGCTACTCCCCTCCAGGCCGGTGTCGGTGGCAGCGCTTGGACCACAGTTGGTGCAAGTGGCAAGACCAAAACACCTGCTCCAGCACCCGTTGCAAGCCGTGCAGTGAGTTCAGGTATCGTGCCGACAGTCACTACCCCGGTTGCTCGCAAGATGCCGTCACGCAGTACTACTCTAGGAACGCCGGGCGCATTGAACCCGCAAGAGGAGTTCAAGAAATGGGCTGTGAACGAGCTCCGCCCGGATCTCAGGAAGGGACTGAACGGTAAGCAAAAACACGGTCGGACCGCAGCGGAACTTGAATGCTAACATTGGATACAGCTGACGTCTTCGTCAATGAACTGCTCCAGTATCCTTTGGAGCTGGACCTCCTTGTTGATGCTGTCCACACATCTTCAGAAACCATTGACACCCGACACTTTGCCGAAGAATGGATCCGCCGCAAGCGTCTTGCTGACAAAGGCTTGCTTGACAACACTGTTCCGAAGACGTCGAGCCCAGCCAATGCCGGCACTGGAGCTGGAGGCTGGAGCGAGGTTGCTAAGAAGGGTCCAAGCAAAGAACAGGCAAAAGAAGAAGCGAACGGGAACTTCAGAGTCGTGGCAGCCAAGAAGCGTGGTGGTAAAAGATGAAATCCGTGTAAGACGAATATTCGCGTTCGTTCAGCCCATGGCTGTCGGAGCATGGTGAATGGTTGGACCGTGATACAGATCCTGCTCAGGATAGCATCCGTTGTAGGATAGATCAGCACAATCGCTCTCTCCCATCACAACTTGCTATCCATGAATCCCTCCCTCCACTCCTTGTTGCCTACCATCCTCTGCTTATCCAGCGTCCTCCACCCCTCCGGTCCTTCTTCCAATCCATTCCTCTTCTTTCCCTCTGCTTTCTTCCACTTGAACAATCTCGTATACTCCGTCTCCTTTCCCTCCATCACATCCACCACATGTTCTCCCAGGACGGGCAAGAATTTGAAACCGTGCCCACTTCCCCCACTCGCCACCACCAACCCCCGCACATTCGGAACGTAGTCGATCAAAAAGCTATTATCCACGGAATCCGTGTACCAACACAGCCGGCACGCCGCGAGATCCAGGTCCAACAACTCCGGCAAATTCTCCGCGACAAAGGCTCGGATGACCCGCATGGCTTCGTAGGGGATCTTCTCGACTTTCGTGCTCGGATACGAGAGCTTCTTCCCTCCCGCCGACGACGAGCGTCGGGTGTATGATGTCCATTTGGCGCCGCGGAAGGCCACTTTGACGATCCCCTCGGGCGTTCGCGGCAAGCCGTACAGGCCGCCGATGTTGTCGTCGAGGGCGGGTCTGTTGTGCTCGTAGGAAGCCATGTTCCAGCTCCAGACGGGGAAGTTTTCTTCCGAGTACTTGGCCCACAGGTCCGGACGATGTTGCGGGAGTGCGAGGGAGAGGACGGAGCCGGAGGTGGTTTCTAGGATGGTTTCGGTTTCGGGGATGAGGGAGGGGGTCCAGCCGCCGCAGGCGACGAGGACGAGATCGGCGGAGTGCCGCTCGATGCCGGATGTGATGATGCCGGAGACGCGATGGCCGGTTTGGAGGAGGGACTGGAGAGCGTGGTTGGGCCCGAAGTGGCATTGCACGTGGCCGGAGGTTTGGATTAGGTGGAGAGCCCAGGCGCAGGCGCGAGAGGCGAGGACGAAGCCGGCTGTTGTGTCGAGGATCCCGTCGACGGGGAGGTGGCGTGGGAGACGGTGGAAAGGGTCGAGCTTGCTGGGAGGGATTCCATCTTTGGCGGCGTCGGCTCTGCGTTTGGGATCGGAGATGCGGTACTGGGTGTGTTGGATTGATGGTGGGAAGTTGCTCTGGGTCTCGGCCTCTTTGTGTTCTAGACCGTGTTTGCTAAGTCGGAGGAAAGCTGAGTTGTGCCAGAGTGGCGTGCCTGGATCGAGGGACTTGGGTAGTTGTTCTTTTGGCGTAGCAGCTAATTCCTGATTCCATCGTTCCCATTCTGGCATTGCCTTGAATGCGAGGTTTTGATAGAGCTGCTCGCCACCATAGGAGGCCCTTACGATCTTGTTCATGTCGCACGATGCTCCATCTGCGCCCTCGGTCTCGTCATAGTGGTTCTTGTCGAATGGCTGGCGATCGAAGATGTGGATATTTGTGTAGCCTCGTTTCAGTAGGTGTAAAGTTGTGCTGAGGCCAAAGACACCTGCTCCCACTATCACGATCTTTGAGTCTTTCTTTAGAGAGGAGTCTGCCATGCTGCTAGTATATGGCGAGATGTTCCAGAAGGGATGCTAAGAAAGTGTTGGGAGAGGAGCAGAGTTGGGAGAAGACGGACATACTAGACCTACCTTGAACACCGCGTCTCTCTACATCAATGGCCAGATGCTGCAAACCATCTCAGCGAGCTTCGCTGCGGCCAAGCAGTGGGCATGAGGTTGCGTGAGCTGAAGTTGCCCACCAATCAGCCGAGGTTGTCGCTGCGGTTCCGTGCTCGGCTGCTGACATTCTCCAGTCGTCGAGGCATTGCTTCCTCGTTCCTTTGTGACCACCGCACTTCAGTTAAGCGCTCAGGTTGCGATGTTTTTGATGAGAAGCACTCCCCACGGAAGCAACAGGCATTATTGGTCTTGTCTACCATTTTCTCATGAGATGTCCTTGCCGATCATGAAGCCGCTCCGCTGAATGCCCCCCCGTATGCCGAAATAGCGCAACGCGAGATCACTTTCTTTGGTCGGGCGGTAGCTATAATACTACTCGCGTCCTAGACCGCTCGACAGCAAGTTGGGGTCTGCCGGCGCCGGGCTGGCAACAAGGACGTTGCGAATGCCCGCCTTGCATACACATATCTGGCAGTCAAAGAGCGTGGCTGGCGCAAATGAAGTTTGATTATGTACTCATCTATCGGAATCTAAGGGAGGCTCAAGCTTTACCAGCCTCAAGCTCCTTCTTTCTATCCTCTGCTTCTTTCTCGGCCTGCCGTCTCTTCTCTTCTCGTTCCAGCTGATCTGGTCTTCGGATGGCAATGTCCTTGGCCTTGATGTCGCTGAAGAGCGCCTTGAGGATCTTCTCCACGGTCCAACATCCAACATAATCAACGACCATGGTCGAGACCAGGTGAAGCTTAAATTCGGCGGAGAAAGGCGTAAGCTTCAGCTTCTCGTTGATCTCCGGCACGAACTCGGTAGCGCAGGAGAAGGCCACGGCGGTGACGAGGACGATGCCCCAGTACATGCCCTTATTCTCTTTGATGGATTCTCTGAACGGACGACCTTGATAATTGATTGCAAAAGTGGAGATCTGCTGGATGAGCTGAAGGAGGTAAATGGCTGAATTGAGCAGGGACGGCTCGAACTCGCCCTCAAGATCGATTTGGCTGCGGTCCTTCTTTGGTTCAAATCGGTGGACGACATCGGAGATGTAGACCAGGGTAACAATGTGCACGGCAAACTGTGCGAGGACGGATGGGATGATGTACCAATTCCAGATGTTATTTTGCGGTCGCTCCTTGGAAAGCTGCTCGACCGATTTGGCGCGCGATATACTCAAAAAGCAGACACTCATGAGCATACCGCTAATCGTGACTTGACCATCTCCGAACTTGATGCCGTCGAGGTAGAGTACAGACAAGCTGTAGGCACTGATGAGACAGTTCAGCGCCAAAATTTTGTACATTTGAATTGTGGCCACCAGTGTGCATCGACCTTGGCGGATAATGTTCGGGATGGCGATGACGTTTGCCAGCTTGCTGGTGAAAGGTGCGGCGACGGAAGCGTCTCCAAGCTTGATAGTGGGCGGTTCATCCGCGTTCAGCTCATCCTCGAGCATAGACATGGAAAGCTTCTCGGCCATCTGGCTTGCAGCGTTCTGCGCCCGCTCTTTCTTCTGTTCTTGAGGTGTCTTGGCCAGTGCAATTTCCTGCACGGCCTGCGGAGGCGGAGTGTACTTGCCAACGTCACCATTCGCAGAGCCGTCCTCAGCTGCGGCTTTTTGCGCCGCGAGCTGTGCTTTGGCAGAATTCTCGCGCTCCATTGCTTTCTCGTAATGCGGATTCTTAGGGCCGGGCGGATATAGATGTGCAATGGCTGGTGGCACAGGTGGATCAGGCTGATTGAAGCGGTTCATCATAGCCTTCTGCTTCTCGTAAAGCTCTTTCATCTTGGTCTCGCGGAAGTTCTTCGCAATCTTGTCCATGTCTTCCTTGCTGCCGTTCAGAAGGGCGACACCGACGTGAGCCTGCTTCAGAGCACCGACATCGTTTGTACCGTCTCCAGCCATGAGTGTGGTATATCCTTGCTCCTTGAGTCCGAGCAGGATCTCCTCCTTCTGTTTCGGGGATACACGAGCATAGACCCATGTGTGACGGAGCAATGAAGGCAAGGCTGCTGAATCTTTGAACTTGGCAAGACCATATCCAGTCACACACAGATCCTTGCTGTCCAAAATGTTTCGATCAAGTGGCTTGGTCGGATCGACGGGAATGTTGGTTTTATCATCGACACTCCTCCACACGAGTCTCTCGCCGCTTTCGTCGTGCTCAGGAGCGTCCAGAATAAGGACATCGCGATCCACAATCTCCACTCGACGAGCAACATGTACAGCGGTCAGCGGATTGTCTCCGGTAATCATGACCACGCGGTGGCTGCTCTCATTCAGCATACGCACGGCCTTGATGGCGTCGTCCTTGAGCGGGCACTGAAGGACCAAAAAGCCGGAGAAGTGCAGTTCGCTTTCGACTTCTTCGCGCTTCAGGTCGTTGACCCTCTTCTGTGGGATTTCGTCAGTGGTTGACATCCACTTGTAGCCGAGAGCAAGGACACGCGCGCCGTTTCTGCTGAAGTACTTGAAAGTCTCCTCATACTTCGGGGGCACAGTGACCAGCATTTTGCGAATGGTCTCTGGTGCACCTTTGACACCGACAAACGTGCCCTTTTTCTTCTGACCAGTCTGGCGATCGGTGGTGATGGCCGTAGCAACAGTACTTTGCCTCTTCAAAGCAGATGAGAATTGGAAGCGACGCCTGATCTGGACGATGTCTGATGCAGACGCGCCTCTCTTATGCGTGCCGACTCTTGCGGCGAGGGTATCGTTCTTTCCTGATGTCCAGCCAAGAGATTCAAGGGTGGCCTTTTCCATCGGTTCGCCCACGACGTCACCCTCTTCGAGCTTCACGAGTGCATGTGCCGTGGCGAGCGTAAGGGTGGTTTCCAAGGCGGTATCCGTGATCTTCGTGAGCTGACTGTGCGCACCATCTGGTTCTGTCGTAATCTTTGCGTCGGTCTCCCCCAAGAACAATCCAGCGATACCATCCACGACCAAATCTTCGCCAGTAAGTGTACCGGTCTTGTCAAAGCAGGCCACATCGACACGACCGGCAAATGGAATCCGGAACGGCTCAGTGCAGAAGATGGCATATTTGCTCAATGCTGCTAGGCTGGTGTTGACCGCAAGACTGAGCTCCATTGGCAACTCTGGAGGAACGACAGACGTGATGATCAGGACGCAATCAAGGAGAAGTTTGGACCTCTTGCGATCCTGCTTGACGCCCTCTTGCCACACGTACCAAGACGCGACGAAGGCGAAGACAGTCAGGAAGAGAATGAACAAGAGCGCCTCCAGATTGTTTGCACTGATGCGCTCGGTCGAGTAGATCATGGTGCGGACAAGCGCGCCCTGGTTGGTCTCAAAGCCGGTTTTGATGACGATAGCCAAAGCTCCCTTATCTGGAGCGGAAGGTACGCCAGAAACGACCGGAAGTGCAGTATCTTTCGCATCGTCGGAAGCAGTGCCATGCTGAACCTGCAAAACCTTGGTCCCGCCCCAAAGGAAGGCATTCTTGTCCAAGCCTTCAGGCTCGAGCCTCGCGTCTGAAGGTCTAAGTTGGATTGAGTCTTTCAGCACAGGCGTGCTCTCCCCAGAAAGCATGGCTTCATTGACGATGGCGCTACCCTCGACGAGAAGCATGTCGCAAGCGACGCCACTGTCTTCTTTTGTCCTGCCCACTGACACCAGATCGCCCGGCAGCAGTTCGTCGCTCTTGGCCTCAATCCACTTCTTTTGCCTGTAGACCCAGACCTCGTATGGCTTGATGCTCATTCCTCGGAACTCGGTCAATGTCCTCTGCCGCTGCCACACCACCGTGCTCTCGAAAACGACCAGCATGAACAGGGTGAACAGGCTGTAGTACCAATACTCGTCCAGCATCCATAACCCCACGCAGAAGATCTGGAACACGAAGAAGGGCGCCACGGCATGCTCCTTGAACAGCTCGGTGAAGGTCGGCACGGGAATGTCGAAGACGTTCTTGCCGTAATACTGTTGCAATCGCTCGATCTCCGCCGCCTTTTCCAAACCTCTTGACTGCTGGTATGATCCAATCATCGGCTTTGGGTCTTGATCAATGCCGTAAGACAGCGGCGCAAAAGTGCCCTTGCTTTCGTCGTACAGAAAGCGCCTCTTTTGAAATAGAAAGCTCACATTCTCCCCGCCCGCAACTCGCTCTCTCTCTATTTTGCAGATCTCACTCGCGCCGGCGTTCGCTTCAGGGATGACCTTGATCAAGCCGGCATCTCGCACGCTCTTCGCTGAAGTCGCAGTAAACCAGGCGCGAATGTTGACGTTCCAGAAGGTCATCAGCCATATCAGCGACTGGAGGGTGAAGATGCTGCCAGAAAAGACGAAGGTCCACTCTTGGCCCTGGATGTACTGGTCGTAACTCTCCTGGGACAGGTAGAAGCTGAAGAAGACGGGCCAGAGGATGGCAAAGGGCCAGATGTAGGCATGGAAGAAAAAGGGTACGGGGTTGTGTAGCGAGGCGGACTTGATCTCCGCCCTGTCTACTAACGGGGGGGCCCTGGATCGCATGGTCAGTATGGCAAAGGCGAAGATACGGCTATGCGGCGTGGACGTACATGGTGGCTGTTGGGGTGACGGACGGACGATGGCGAGCACGTCCAAAAAAGTCCCCACGTATCTTCAGAAGCAGCGCGACATCACCGAGCGGCGAAGGACGACCCTTGGGCCTTGGCTCGCAGGGATTAGGTACTTGAGGTCACGTGAGAGAAAATATTACCTGAAGCTCACTTGTCACCAACACTCTTCTCTACTTCGAGGCATTGATACTCAGCCGTCGACTACGCCTCTCGACCTACCTGGCTACTGAGCTTGGCGTGTTGCCCGGTGCCGTCGGCCGAAGACGAATGCTCGGCAGCTGATTAAGGTATACTACGACTCAGATGGCCCAACCATTGTCGCACTGCGAACCCTAAGATGCCTTACTTGCGCTTCGATACGCAGGAGTTCGCACCAGATGAACAGAGGCCCTCTCCATCATGCAAGAACGGTGCTCTGCAACCCCAAGGGTCCTGCCGAGTCATGCCAACCATCTCCTGCAGATTGACTTCGTCTGTCAACGTTGCATACTCGATTGCGTCAGAGCCATTGATCGACCGAGTGCGACCTTCCGTCGAGTAGATGCCGGTGAACGCGGGCAGTGGGACTGGTATCATGCTCACTCATTCCCCATGTCGCTGGCGAACACCGGGCGTCCGGTGGAGTGGCGTGCGAATGATGAATGAGATTGTTATACGAGATTCCGCAGATCCATGCGGTGGGCGTGCAGGATGTTGCCCGACGAATGTGCCGCATTCGGCACATCTTCAGACATGACCATGGGTATGCCTCGCACCGCCGAGCCACCCAATGTCGGCCGTGAATGTGTTGATCCGGACAGTGCTGTGGTTTCAGGTGCTCACATCATGCCTCTCGCCTGCGTCGTGATGTGTGAGGAAGCTCCAATGCACCATTCCGCACCTTGCATCTCGAGCTTCCCATTGGGCAGAGGTTGGTGTTTCACATTTCAGGCCCAGGCTGTGCTGTACCTGCCATGGCCGACCTCCTGGGAGACCATAAGTACATGTACATAGGGTATCGAACAGTTGACAGCTACCCCAATCGTCGCGAGTCGCAACCGCACCTCCAATTTTGCCGCCTTTCTTCCACCTACGTGACCCATAGTCATTCCTCGTCCATACTACGAAAACATATCCCCGCAGTACCTGGCCACCGTTGGCTTTGCGCTTAGCGCAGACGTGGGTCTAATTTAGAACAGACCACATCCTGCCGCAAGCGCCAGTCGCCAATCCTCTGATGATCTTGGAGAAACCGGTTTCCCAAGGCCCCAATCGAACCTCTTCGCCGACGTAGCACACACACTGCGCCGTTCGTTCCCCAGCCATCTACTGGTCCTGTTTTGCAGCGTTGAACTCGAGCGTTGGCGTTCTGCGATTGCTTCTGCCGCGCCCGTCATCGCCAGCCTTCGATACGACATTCTAAAATAGCCTCGGACGACGAACAAGCACGATCCACGTCGCGACCAACCCGATCTCGCGCAGCCTGGGACACCGCAACACATCACCTCTACCCACAGCGCACTGCTGCGCCGAGCATCATTGCGAACACCGCATCGCGACAGCAGTGGGCGAGGCTCAATGGGCGACTACGGAAAATGGCACGATTTTTGTCGCGACAGCGGTAGCGGGTATGCGACAATCCCAGTATGCAACCTGTTTTCGGAATCGCGAGCAAGAGGAGGACAACCGCCGTACTTCGACGGATGCCAGCTCACCGGCATCAGTCTGAGCGGAGAGAATAGATATCTTGCGAATTTGGGTAAGAAAGAGATGGTCAGACGTGTCGTGTGAGAATAGGTCATTAACGCTTGCCTAGGATCGATACTTCTCTGCTTCATCGCGATAATAGTCTCGCTTTTCCTCCTATGGCGATCGGAACGGAAAAAGGCGGCCGTCGGCAGGCGAGAGATGCAGTTCTTCCTCATGGGCTTTATCATAATCGAGATATGCGAGATCTTTACCGTTGGTGGATTCCCGCTTGATGGCGCAGTGCGACGAGGTTTCTCTGCTGCGCACATTGCGGCCGTTGTGGGTACGACCTGGATTCTTCTGATGAATGGCGCAGTCGGATATCAGGTCATCGATGACGGTACGCCGCTGTCACTGGCGCTCATTTTCGGATCCGCAGCTGCTTTGTTCGTGGGCACGGGCTACGTCGCTCTCGACACTGGCTTCAGCTGGACCGGTTACTTCGACGATACCCTCCAGGCTCCAAATCAGGCGTATGCGCTCTACACGCTCTACCAGTTAGTGCCCCTAGTGTTCCTGGTCGTGTTCTTCGTTCTCGAAGCAGTGCTGGTATTGAAGGTCCTTGGCGAGATCCGGCCCATGTGTAAGTTGTAATTGCCACGCAATCGTCTACGGCGATATACTGACCAGACAAAAGACTTCTTGGTTGGGGCTGCCCTTCTCTTCGCACTCGGCCAGATCTTCCAATACGTCATCAGTGTGCACATCTGCAACGGCACAAACGGAAAGATCAACGGCGGTCTGTTCGAAACGCTCTTCACCCTACTTGCTGTAGTAACGATATGGGTCTTCTGGAGCAGCATAACGGAAGATGACTGGCCCATGCCAGCGACTGGCGGAAGTACATACAATTAGCGCCGCCCTGGGTAGCATGGGATATTTTTTGTTTCTTTTAGCAGGTTGGATCAGGCAGCTAGCAGTCCACAGCACTGCTGTCATTTGTCGCTTAGGATCTGAATGGACTGGGTGAACAGGCGTGCTCATTGGACTCGCTGACGAGTCTACGAATTATGTTGTGCATAGCGTATATGATACCTCCGAACGGCACTGTGGGTAATTTGGGTAAAGAAATGTTCCACTTTCCGTCCAATCCCGAGGCCTTCCAAAGCTGGCTTGTATGTGCACTCGCCAGTTCCGCATGAGCTGGCTGTATTGGAGAAGTGACGTTGGAAGATGTTACCTCACCAGTTTTAGTCGGTCTTTCATGTGCAGAGTCCATGTCCTGTGCGAGCCCCGCTGCCCACCTTCGTTCGCCAAGCATCAACACTCCAAGCTTCCCACACCAACTATAGAAGTGACGCTACACGTCCTGACGATGGCCAAATAAGCTGACGGCGCATACAAGAGACGCGTGCGCCATGCTTGAGCACTGCTCCGGCCAAAAAGGACGCGCCGACAGAGGTGGCGGGAGTGCGACCGGAAAGACTCACGGCCACCTCCAGCTTTGATAACTAATGTAAGAAGATGGCTGCTTTGTTCTATTCTGAGTCAGACTCGGACTCCATCAGCGTGACTTCCACGGTCCATAGCGAGGAGCAGGAAGTTTACGAGGTGGAGAAAGTGCTGGCTCAGGAGCGCTCCGTCGAGGATGGAGTGATGCGGTATCTGGTGAAATGGGTTGGCTACCCCCTCTCGCAGGCCACTTGGGAGCCCAGGGAGAACTTCGAGAGCGAGGAGATTATGCAAGAATGGGAGCGTCATAAGAGACTGGTCAAGGAAGGCAAGGCAACGCTTTTCAATGTGGAAGACTATAGTGCCGCTTTTGAAGAAGAAATGACCAGAATGGCCGACAAGATCCGACGTCGCAAGGCGAAGAGGCGGAAGAGAGGCATTCCCGTCTCTACTGACGAGTCTGAGCGAGACGACGAGGTCGAAGAATCTGGCACTGCTACCAGACAGTCTCCGCCTCCACAGCGGCATGTCCCCAAACAGACCAAATCATCACCCGTGAAACGCAAAGGCATAGCGCAGAAGCTAAAGAAGCCACGTGCCCGGAGAAAGCGTTCTAGTTCCTCTTCGAGTGAGCTCAGCTCGGATGAGGACGAAAGTTCTGGAACGGATTCGCTACAAGAAGAATTGGCATCCAAGGCGGAAAGCAGTCGTGCAAAGCCGACTTCCCCGAGGAAGTATACTGGGACAGCTCGGAGTCAGGCATCAAAGACCAGCAAGGTGACGCCCACCATAAGACCGCCGATATCACCATCGGCTGCAACAGCGAATGTTGTCCCACAACAGGAGCCGAAGTATACGGCAGCTAGGAAGAGCGTTGCGATGGATTCCAGCAACCCAAAGTCATTAGGGACCGCCAAAAGGACGTCATCCAAGAACGTCATGGCCAATTGGGCCAGCGAAGGTAAAAAGAGAAAGAAGAGAGTAGGAGCCGAAGCAGCGACAGATGTTGTAGACAAAGGACGGTTCAGGAGCCTTGCTATAGAGAACAACTTCAGAAAGTATGGCCAGAAGGAGCCTGCACCAAACTTAAATGACCTTGTCATGATGGATCCTAGGACCGGAAAGCCCATGACCCAAACGACATCAACTGTGGATGCCGCGTCTCGCAGTCTGGCCCAACCAAAGTCATGGAGACGAAGCGGTCCCTCTGGTAGCATTCAGACCGTCTATGGCAGGAGAACGCCCCCACCAGCTGCGAGACAGAGAACAGTCACACCTCCTACGCCCGAGCCTGCTCCGTCCAAGTCTCAACGGGGCGATGATGCTGAGCGACGAGTGTCGGCAGTTGCTACGGCTCAAGGGTCCAATACAACCACTAGTCTGTCTCAAATACCGCACTCCCTATCAACATCAGCGGAGATGACTTCCACCGTAACTCGCACAGGAGCGCCAGAAAATACTCCTGTGTCGGGCGAGCTTAACAGCGTGTATCAGAGACGGGCTCCGACTCCGCCTTCAGAGCCACCATCAGGCCATTCGGCGCAGGATGGCGGTAAGTGGCAGATAGAGACATGCAGATATTGGCTCCAAGGCAATTGTCTCCGCAACGAGAAAACGTGCGCATTCGCTCACTGGCATATTGGGGCCAAGCCAGCTGACGTGCGGGACTTACCAGCGAAGGCAAAGACATGTTCCTTTTGGAAAAGAGGTTATTGTAGCAAGCCGGAGCAGCAATGCACTTACGCTCACCGCGAGACCGGTGTTGATGCTTTGCCGCCGGGCTCGATCGAGCTAGCGGCCAAAAGTAATCGTCCAGCCAATGTGTCTGCAGATTTGGTGCCTAACAAGGGCAAGACATGTTACTTCTGGAAATATGAGACCTGCAGGAAAACAGACTGGGAACGCAAGTTCGCACATCGCGAGACGGGGGTCGTTGCAGAGCTGCCTGAAGGCTATAAGAAGGGATCCAAGCGCAGCAGTGCATTCGATGCTAATGAGATGCCAGTAGGAGCCCCCACAAGTGAGGCATCTGTAGACAACCTGGCCAACGTCTCGAATTCGCTGCAAGCGCCCAATGCAAATTCCATCTCGCCAGCACGACTTCCTTCGACCGACCCGAAGCTGCGGAAACCCAACGTCCTAACAGATCCGCCAACGGGGCAACCTTTACAGCTCTCGCCAGCACACATTTCTGCTCCTCCTGTACACATTCCGACGGGCGATGGTCAGCAACATCATGCGTCGAGACCGACGCTGAACACCTCCAGGAATGTCTCCCTCCAGCATCCTCTAAGTGCCGATATTGTCAGCGTGAACGCTATGCTGTCGCTCTTGTTTGCGCCCAATCAGCATTACATTCTAGACAGAGTCAGGCTCGAGACACCTGATCCTGAGGTCTTGGTCAGAGCAGCTGGCAAAGAACCAATACTACGAGTCGAGAAAGTGGCCATGGCTACCGATATCGAGGAGCTTCTTTGGGACGACAAAGTACGCCCACTCGAGCACTCCTCTGGTGGAGTTGCTCCCTCGCGCCCTGAAGACAATATCGATGCACTTGCGTATCTCTGCAAATTACACGCATGCGCGATGATCGCCAGACCGGACGCTTACAGCTCAACCATGATAATCTATCCAAGCAATTCTGAAGACTGGAAATTTGTGGACCAAGATAGCCCACCTGTCTCAACTGCTTGCGTCCTCCGATATCGAATATTTCAACAGCTCTCGGGCCTCGACTTCAATTCAATCATATCGGTACCCGCCGATGAGAAACCTCGTCACGCTGGCAAGGTCGGAGAAGAGATTGCGAGATTGGACCGCGAGGTTTTCTCCAGCGGCGACTTCAAGGCCATCTTCTTGATGATACCCTCGACCCACCAGACCGAGCTCGAGGTGCTCACGGCATACTCCCGAGATCTGGGCTGCAAAGTATACCATTCAGAAACGCCTGGTGCATGGGACTACTTTCGTGCGAATTGGAGATCACAATCGCTTGTTTTGATGCATGTGAGTGTCCCATTCTGGCGAGTGCCTGGACTACACCACTTTCTGTTGGCCGCTAGTGGATCCACAAGCTTTCTGTCTGTTGGCGTCAACTATGCAGCCACGTTACTCGACCGAGAGGAGCCGAAGTACAGCTACACTCGCATGTTCCCGATGGGCTCCGCTCTATTCATCACAGACGATATATTGGTATATCGTCCCGAGCAAGCGGCCGAAATCATCAATACTTACAACGATACCCATAAAGCGAAACCAGAAGGAGGAGAATTCTCGAAAATTGCAACCAGGCCGGGTGTGAAGGCATTTGTTTCTCGTCTGGCAATCGAGTCAGCACAAACCGGGCAGCCGGACAAACGATACGATGACCTCTATAAGGCCTTGTGCACTCTATGTCCTGCCGAGGATGAGGACCAGGACAATCCTGGCTACCCGTCAGCAGACTCCAACCTGGTATCGTTGGCTCCTGATCTTCTACCCAGCTTCGAAGGGTTGTGGGAGAAGGACGAGGCAGCAGCGACTGACTTCATGGTGGAATGGTTCGCCGGGTGGTGCGCACTCCACGCGACCAGGCATCGAAAGTTCATGGTCTGCTACGAAGCTAAGCTCGGCAGTGACAACGACGAGGCTATGGAGGAGTCGAACACAGATCCCGCCGGCTGGGGTTCTAAGTACCAGCATATCGGCGTGGTATCTGTGAAAACGGCCGTCGCACACTTCTATAAACCCCGCGAGAAGAAGCGCTAGGCTCGCATGATAATCTGCACCCGGAGAAGTAGCAGTTCAATGCAGTGGCATCAAACCCTTATGCATCATCATCATCATCATCATCATCATCATCATCATCAGTGAACCCTTCTCTCACCCCTTCCTTTCGCCGTCTCATTCCCGCATCCTTGTTTCATACAGAATTCAACAGACAAGATCCTCTCCATCCCCGCTCGGCAGAAACGTAATTCCCTCTCCCACTTTCACTTCTCGTTATGCATAGTCCATAGCGCCGAGTCTTTCTCCTCCGGAGTATTTAAGGTCAAGACCTGTTTTGTCGTAGCGGGACTCGTCGGCTTTTGCCGGCGGTTTTTGGGCGTTCAGGCGCCGCAGTCAGACAGACGCGGAAGAGAAGCGGGCATGCGCGGTGGGGAGTGCTGATGTGAAGGGGGAAGAGCAAGGGGGTAGATCTTAGGGAAAAGTGCCTGTAGACGACGAGGGTCAGGCGGACGTGGAGAGGACATTGCTTGCCGTAAATTTCGTGCATGGCTGTAGCTGCTTGGTATCTGGTTGAGTGTTGGACAGTGGCTGTGCTGTGGTTGCTCGCTGTAGTGGGTAGAATTCAGTTTTGTGAGTGCACGTTATGTGACTTGTGGCCACTGTGTAGATCGCATTGCGATCTATGTTTTCTGCTGTATGTGGCTCCTAGTCCTGCGTTATAGGCTTCGTGCGCCTGGTCGAGATTTGTCACGCTATAGCTGAAGGGGGTAGACGCTGAGGTCGCCTGATCGGTCATATCTCAAGAGGGAGGATGAGACGCGGTCTGGGTGTGTATCAATTTTCTCAAGGCTTTTACTATACAATTTTGATGCCTCATAATAGCGTACACACGGTTTTAGATGCGCTCGGCGTCCTGCAAATGGAGGTTAGCAAATACCTGGAGGGGGAGCGTTTCTAGCTTACCATAGCATGACCACTAGGTCCGGTCGAGCTGTAGTCAATTGACACGAAGCATCTGTCGACTTCGCCCAGTCCCTCACAGCAGTATTGGAGCGTCTCAGCAACATCGTGTGAGCGGTAGAGTTTCGTTTGAGGATCCATGAGAATGTCATACTCCACCCACACGCCGTCGCCGGCGTGGTAGGCTGTTACGCTCTTGAAGCCATCGACGACAGCGCTGAAGCGGTAGGCGAGGTACATGAGCTTCTTCACGGTTGCATCTTCTGCTGCCTGACCTGAGAGTCGGGTAACATTCTCAAAACACGTGGCACCTGCGGAATATTAGCACATGCATTGTGGTTCACATCCAGCATGCTTACCCCAATCGTAAATGATATACAGTGAAAGGACTGCGGCACCTGCTGGATCCAGCCACCAGACGTCGGCATAGTATCCGATCAACGGAAACAGCAGGGACAAGGTGTTGAAGTTTACGTCCGTTTTACAATCCTGCACGAGCGCCTGGACCTGGGTCGTCTTGACCGGCATACAGAATAATCCGATCGTGCCTTTGACCACAACGGTAGCCACCAGAGCTCCAATCGCCCACGGTCCAAGGCTTTCCGGTTCGCCCTTGAGCGGCAGAAGCTTCTCCACAGATTCCTTCAGGATCTGCATGAATGAAATGACCATAATGATACTGAAGACGAGAATGCCCAGAGGTTCTAAACGCTTACGACCGACGGGGAAACGTTTGCTCAAAGCATCCAGGCGCCATGCGACTAGCTTGTTGGTCGTCCAAACTATGAGTGTACATAGCAGATCCAGCGTGGAATCGACGAGAGAGGCGATCAGTGACAGAGAGCCCGTCGTAAAAGCCGCGACCACCTTGAACAAAAGTAGGAGAATGTTTGCCAACACGTTGACATTGATGGCCCATTTTGCTCTCCACTCTGCCTTCGCACGTCTTTCCTTCTCATCTTCGGGAAGATGGTCGTAAATGTTGCCGTAAGTGTCCTGGAGACCTCCGTGTCGTTCTTGGTCTCCATCATGATCTGGATCTGGATCCATGGATTCCAAAACATCGTCGGCGATAGCCATGACAATGGTGTCGACTTCCAACCAATCGTTCAGACGATCATTCTGAGCCTCGTAGAACTTCCGGACCTTCTTGTTCTTGATCGCTTTCAGCTCATCGTCAGACTTGCGGAACTGCTCTAGTTCATCGCGCCGAATGTCGTTGAGCAAAGTCTTCTTCAGCTCTTCTCTTCTGCGATCCTCTAGCGCCGTTCTTGCAGCGTCTTTGAAACGCCAAAGATTCGGACGAGGTCTCGCATCGCCGTTCGTCTGGTAGTCGCCATTGCCAGTGCCATTGTAGACTTCGTATCCGGCATTGCCGCTCTCTAGGTCTCCATTGGTGCTTCGGCTGCTCAAGGGCCGATTCTTCGATGATGGCTGTTTTTGGTTTGCAGTTGGTGGCAGAGCGCGCTTGCCAACCATAGCTCGTGCCGGACAGTATGTCCCGGCTCCTGGTAAGCGGATGGATACCTGGACAGGGGATGGTAGAGAAGATGGAAGGCTTGGACAGAGGGAAGTAGAGTGCCAGCGCGCGCAGTAGAGGTCATTCGTCCATGCTGCTTTCACTGTGCCCTGTTTCTCTCAGGACTCAGCGCGCGCGTTAGACCACATGCAGTCTTCGTGCATTGGATCGAATCGGATGGACTACGTCAGCCCGCCCAGATCTTTGCCAGCAACCAGCGCGTGGCAGGCGTGCCGTGCCGGAGATCTTCCTGCGAACATGCTTGCCGAGTTCCGGAGCAGACGGTATTGTCTCCATCGGTGTTGGACGAAGAAAACCCTCATCTTGGATTTGTACAGCCTCGGGGCCATGAAGCGCGCGCGCGCTCATCAGGCATGTCTGGTATGTTCGGTGGTGATGGTCAATTGCGGCTCATGTCATCCGCGAAGGGTTTTCCGACCCCCGGAAGCTTGGGAGAAGCTTGGACTTTGGCTATGACGATCGTAGACGCCACTAGGAATACGACTCATTCTCGCAAATATCTACCTACAGCATGGTTGGGCTCGTCCAGGCCGGTGGCAAGCCAGAATTCGTCATCAGTATGTGTAGCGACGTTCTTTGGCACTGCGTCAGGTTCGCAATGAGCTCGGCTGGCTGATATACGTGAGAAATCATTTCCAAGGGATTTCCGACACCTCGAGTTTCAGCCACTTGGATGAAGACGGTCTTGACACAGCGTGTGACCCTGGTAATAGATGGCGAGGCTTGGGAAAGTAGAAGGTTCAGTGAAAGAAGCGTTGAGCTAGCACGATGTCATGATTTTAGTAGAAGTCCGCTGATAGCCACCCCCATTGCGCGATAGAAGCGCAAGCACTGTACACGGGACATTACCTCCTCCCTGCCCTCAGCAATGAGGGCAAAGTGGTCAGGGCCACGCCTATCAGTACCCCAATGCCCATTGGTAGGTAATAGTATAAGCCTGTGTCCGACCACGAGCGTGTGGTCTGCCGAGTCACATGCCTCCCTGGCTTCTGTCCATATACCACGTGCAGATCCATCACCTTCCTGAGACCATCATCCCTCATATCGCGCTTGATCTCCAGCACAAAAGCTTGTGTATCTTCGATCGACCAGCCCAGGACCTTCGTGAATATCGTCATGGTGAAGCCTTCCATCCCCGACATGGCGTTCAGCATAGTCCTTGCTCCAAGGGCTCGCTCTTTGGGGTCTGACATCCAGGTACCCCACTTGTGAGCAAAGACTTTCTCTTCAACATTCTGCAGCCCAGCACTCACGTGGAATTCTTTCAGCCTAGGGCCAAGCTGAAGCACGCGTCCACGCTTGATCGCGGCCTGCTCCATGAGACGGTTCCAGCGAAAGAAAGGGGAGAGCTCGTCTAGGTTCTCAGACATCGGTATCGGCTTGCCAGCTTCATCCACAGTGTATTGCCTACAGATAGAGAACTCCTGATGTTCGACCCATCCGCCGGGTTTCAAATGCCTCACGATGCGGGTCATCATCTCATGCCAATCTGCCACGCAACCGTGAACAAGCGAAAGATGTATGAGGTCGAAGTACTCCTCAGGATAAGGCCACTCAGCTTCCATATCGTGTGTGATCCACTCGACATTCGGTGGCTTGCTCTTTGGCTGTATTGGGCTGACATCCATGCCAAAAATCATCGCTTTGGGATAGTCCTCAGCCATTTGTGTACACCAGATGCCGCTACCACATCCAATATCAAGTATCCTGTGGTCATCCTTGTTTTCCAAGGGTGCGAGAATCAGTGCTCCGCCTTTTACTTGGGTCAAAACCCAATGCTGCTCATTCAGTCTTTGGATCTCTGGCTCGTCGTTGGGCATGTAGTAGTGTCCCAGGTCGTTGGAGGCATATCGGCGGCCGTTCTCAAATGTCCAGGTGTATCCGTCGCTGTTTTGTCGTGCGACCTCCTCTTGGCTTCAATGGTATTAGCACTCTTGCCACGAATGGCATGCGATGTGTGGCCTCACAGCTTCTCGACATCCACCAGATCGCCAACCGCCATCCCTGCCCCTTCCTCGGCAGGCTTGCTGTGACACTGTAGACGCAGGATCTCTCAATTCCAGAAGGTGGGCTCGCGAACCTGCACTCTCAACGATAGCTCCGATTGTCGCTTTTGCATTGCTCTCACTACCACCTCGAGGGAAGGAATTGCAGCAGGACGTACACCGACCGTTCATGGATGCTTGATGCATGGTTGAATACCGCCTAGTCTGCGCGAGTAGGCCGGGAGACGAATCGCTGTCGGTCCACCCATGTGCAAAATGGAAAACGCAAGGAGCGGGAGCTGCACTGACCAATCCATAGCTCTCGGCAATGCGAGACCATATGCACTGATTGCGGTCGCTCAGTGGTGATGGGGCGAGATGCCAGTTCACAAGCTGCGAAGCAAATGCACGCCAGGCAGTAGCTTCGCCTAGTGTTGACGGTGATGCGTTGGAAATGCACTGATAAAGCCGATGGATAGCACGGCCAAGGTGGTCCAAGCGTGCTGTGGACATCATCTGCTCGATTGTCTTTCTTTTACATCAGCTTTGGCAGCATCACGACTTAGCCGGCTTCACATTAATCTGATGGCCCAAGGATATACAAACCAAGCGCAGGGGCCTCGGTGTGCTGGTTGGCATAGCACTGTCCAGACTTTGCATCCTCTCGCTTCACGACTCGAACGGGAGACCGTCTACGCGGAATGCTGACGAAATCAATATCACAAAAAAGAGAGGAGCTATGACGGTAGATGCTCTATCATACTGTCCTCCAACATATTCGCTTGCCCTACATTGGTGCGCTCAACTACGAGCTACTATGACCCGCTCGAGTGTCCTGTGGTGGTCTGCCTGGAGACCCACGGCGTCTCGCGCCTCCTCTGCGGGTCAGATATCTGCGAGTCAGATGCAGTCGCACACGCGCTCAAGTAAGATCTCCACAATGCTGCGCACAAGCTGCGGCAGCGCTACCTCATCAAACTGGACCTGGAATTGTGGAAATGTAAAGACCAAAAGTAAGTCAGCACCAATTGCGCAAGACGACCATCTTGAACGTTGAGATCTTAGCCAGATCGATATCGTGACAGCAGGAAACGGCAATCTTGGTGGTTATACTGTACCTGCTCCCCGGCGCTATTCATCAACCTTAAATAGGAGAGTACCGTTTTAACATGTAAGGTGATCCCTGTCGACATGCCACATTGACACAACGTATCCTGGCTGCGCGGCCACAACGATCTGCAAACTCCTATCAGCAACGGCAGAACATTGTATGCCGGACGTGAAACATCTCCACGTAGCGTTGCTGATCAATACTTACTTTATGCCTTTGAGTAGTTGACACACGATGCTCTGTAGGGCATCTGGACATTAACTGTCTCTTACTCGGATTTCTTCAACTTCTATCGAGGAGGTCAGCATGCGCGCGCGAAAATCCCAGCGCTGAATCCAAGCTCAATGCTTAATTTCTTCCCCTCACATGCAGTCTTAAGCCTCCCACATCTCTCCCCGCTGTTTCCCGAGCGCCTCACAGCTCGACAAGATGACTTCACGAGCGGCGAAGAAAGGTGTGGATTCCACGATTCGTATCAACTAAGGCAATGCAGTTCAGCTGACGATCCGCTCAGGAACACCAAGATATGACTCTTATTTCAGCACAGTGAGCATAGCGCCGTTGGCAGAAAGTCCTGTGTCATTCACATGGGAACCTCTGTACCTCCAAGAACCTGATCCCGACATAAAACCACTCTCTGGGCCGCATCTCTTCAATCATATACACGACAAATTCCGAACCGGGATATCGACATTGGACAACCTCCTCCGATTTCTGGAAGCGTCAGGCCCAGCGCAATGCAAATCATATAAGACGGGCATTGATTCTCTCCTCGGCAGTCTGGTCAGCATGGCAAAATGGCTGGTCGGCTTCCTGGAAAGCGCCGAAGGTGAACAGACCCACTCGCCTTGGACAAGATCGGCCATGATCGATCTCCGCATGGATCTGCACAAATACTCGTCGAAGGTCATGAGGATAACGCTATTACTTCGGAAACCAGGAGCTTTCCGAGCGAAGGGATATAATTTATAACATGGGAAAGGTGTCTGGGCGGAACACTGCGAAAGCGTTTTTTTTCTGTCCGAGCTATGAAATGCTACAGTAGGCGCATGGGGACAAAGAGAACGGTCACGACGGGTGGTGCATGAGAACCAGGATCATGATTGTAAGGATAGTGTTGTGGTGTTTGGATGAGTGTCGCTAGCGGCTTCAAGGTCTTGTATAACAATGGGGAGGATGTTTGTATTATACCACTTTGGATGTGTCTTCGTAGAGAATCACCGGCACCGCGCCCGGGATTGCCGGGGATCTGGAAAGAGCCTCTGCTCAAGTATTCATACATCCCTATACAGATTCAATCATATCGCATTCCCAATGGGACATCACGGTCTGTCAACGCCAAATGGCTGATCCCTATTGCAAAGCCTCCACTGCCACTTTGACCTGCTTGTCCTCACTCATACAGGCTGTAGCACTCTTGAACGATTCTTATTCTTTGCCTCTGCATACCATTTGTCGATCAAGATCATCCCCACCATGCTCCTTGCTACATCATCTTGGCTGTGGCTACGATTGGTCTACCTCATTGAGCCGGTCGAAGAGTCTGGACGGGTCATTGTACTGGCAACAAGTATGTCGACTGCCGAGCGTACTTGTCGCGGACGCTGTCGCGTAAGTACGAACGTGGACAAAGTGATTATGTGAGAGACTCCAACGAGGTCTAGGTGTCAAGAGAGACAAACACGCGTCTGAGGCATTCCTCGACCAGAGGGCATTCATCCTGTGGGGACGGAGCACGACACTGCTCTGACCTTTGCTGAAGCATATAGGGCTGCCGAATCTCGAAGAGGCAACACTACTGATATAGTGCGAAGACTGTCAATTACATTCGAGCAAGCTACCAGACTCAATCCCGTATGGAAGTGCCGCAATGGCTCTTCCAGTCAGAGCTCGCAAGAGCAAGACCTCAAGCTAGCCTTTGTGACGCCAACTGCACGCCTCAAGGTGTGTTGCGCCCCAACGTTTGTGCGAAGCCATGACGCATCGTTGGCGCCTTGAGAGATCAACAGCATGAGCAACGAGCTAGAACCAGTAGAGCAACCGCCTGTGCCACAGGCTGCTACCAGGGCCAGTCTTGGGCTTTCGGCTTTTCTAGTAGGAACATCTCCTCAAGCACTGCTGCCTTCACAATGTTGTCTACCTGTGCCGTGACCGCCACTTGAATATTGTCTCGAGCCCAGCTGCGTCGATCATGATTACGTTAGCAATTATCAATGACGACAGGCATTTGTCCATCTTTGAGGTTACTTACGTTGTCCGGACCATGTATTTGAAAGGGGACGTCTCCGGCATTTGAGGCATACCTAGCGCTAGAGCGCGCTCATTCATCGCAGCCGTGAACTGTTCGTCGTTCAGCTGTGTGGCTCTGGGTACGATGCCCCAACTCTGCATATTGTTCAGTCGGGAATCATAGTGCCATGCGTATCCGACTGACCATAGGTCCGATGTGATTGTATTGCTTAGTAGAGACTACTGGCACATTGAGAAAAGGACTGGAGCCGGAACTAATCATGTCGAGCCAAGCAGCCATATCCTGTGACTCATGTAGCCCAACAAGTTGAAGATGATGTTCCGGGATATTGACCAAATGCTCTCTGAGGTGATCAGACCCGTGCTGGGATGGATGGTGCTGGAGCAGCGAGAGGAGAATGGCGTTGGTTCTGGCGGCATTTGATGCAGAGTCAGAGAGATGATCATTGCGCATTTCCCAGAGTTTCACGACTTTCCCAGTCTGACGGAAGAACCAGTGCCTCGCAAATTTCTGCAAGCGGTCTACGAATAAAGCTTGAGCCCTATCCTCGGCGTTAGGTCGAGCCGCAGGTTCGGAGGAGTTGCCAATTGCATGAATAAGCATTCCTCGGATCTCAACAAAGTCGACTAAGGCGTTGAGAAAGGCTGTCGGCGTGCTTTGGTCATCCGTCGTGTTCAATGGGTAATCGCAATACCTGTCGACCAGTGCTTTCAAGCGGTCGAGAGATCGGACGATGCTGGGCCCCACGCAGAGCTGTTGGTTCTCCACCAGGTCAATGAGCTGTCGAAATTGTTGGTTCACGCGACGACATTTCTGGATGTCTCTAACGGGAAGCCACGATAGGACGGCCTGCAGATCGTTAGCAGTGCTTGCAGGGCAGTTTGTCATACACATAGCAGCTGAATCTCCGCGGGCAAAGAGTCCAGCAAGAGCGCCATAATCAGGCCGTGAAGTTGTTGGAATCTGTCAATATCATGTTGTGGGACAGGACAGAGGTGTTGTTCAGGACTGCAGATGCTGAGGAAGGCGCCCTGTTGCACCAGGCTGCAAGCGCGGCACGGTCCGGCTCCCGATACGGCGACAAGATCAGGCTGCTGCATAGCTTCAATGGTAGAATTGGGCCGGCCACGCCCATGGCTTTGTATTATGATCTACACTACTCATACCTGTAGCAGTACTGATTCCTTGTCGTCCACATTGCATCTCTCACAGTGACATTCCCAAACACAGGCGATATAAAGATCTCGCTGTCGAGTGTAACTACTGGCGTTGGCAGACTGTCTGAACGACCTCAGTCAGTTTTCCTCTAGGGCTAAGTGTCTGTGCGATAACGTCGACTTACATGCTCCCTCACGGGACTGATCAAATATGTGCGCGTCTGGTATTGCCATAGTCCTCGTGTCCAGGTCGATACTTTGCCACAAAGTCCACACGAGATCGAGCATGCCATGATGATAGAAGAAGAAGGGATCTTGCGAGGAAAATGTTACATCGATTTGTGTGCCACCCACAAAGACATGCGGCATGTTGTGGATTATGTGATGGTCGAGTTCGATAAACCTCGCGAAGCTGTTCGCATCTGGGAAAAGATTTTAGAATCCATGGGAATTTGAGGAATCTCTCACTCGAAGTATAAGCGACATACCGTTCGCCAGATCAATAGTGTTGACGACATCCTGATATTGCATATGATCAAGGTCGCTCAGTTGGAACGTCCGCTCTATACAGCTTGGATTGTAACCCCTTCCATCAGGACGCGGGTTGCGTTTGCATCCCCAGGTGTCATCGCCCTCGGGTCCAAGATTGATGGTCCAGCTCGCAAAAGGACCCTCCTCAATACATGCGCAGTTCGGCCCCGTTTGCGTTCCGTTTCCGGAGATCGAAGTTGGCGAGTTGTCGAACAGCGGCCACGTGGTGATGTCTTGGTCGAGGTACTTAGACCAATGCCAATACGGCAGACCCCCGCTATAACCACATTCTTCTCGAAGTGCCCGCTCAAGCCTCCAGATATAATGTCTGTGCCAAACTGCTAGCCACGGTGAACGATGGATACTGTCGACGTTGATCATATGGCCAACAACAAAGTCATCCCAGCGGGTTCGAGCGCCTGGGAAATCTTGTTGATTCGTCTGAGACGGCTTCCTTTTCAAACACCAGAGAGCGTCAATGTACTCGTGTCGTGCAGCAATGGTCATGTCCCCCCATTCTCTTCGTATGACCTTTCGTGCTGTGTGCTCAGTACGGGTCTCAATAATGTGCGTATTGCGTTCTCCATAACTCACCATATTATCCCACGTACATTTTCCATTGGGATCCAGGCCGCTTCTTAGTCTCCTCAAGTACTGGGTATGTAGCTGATTCCATCGTTTCCTCCCACTCTGCGTCTGAACCTGGCGCCTTTCATGCAAAGCTTCTGGCCCCTTGCCAGGTTTCTCGAGGTGCTCATGTGCATGTACAACAGACGAAAGAAGAGTCGTGAAGAGAAACAGCAGCAATATCCAATGCCCGAGCGAATGAGGGGCCGTCATGCCTTTGTATTAGGAACGTACGAGAAATGAGATGGGCGACTGAAGCGGGGTGCGAAGGAAAAGATCGATCAAGAAGCGCAGATGGTGGTGGATGGGATAAGCGAACACACCAGCATCTATATTGGGAGAAGCAAGAACTGATACCCTGTCCAGAGCGCAAGTGTCCTTGAAGCAGCCAAGCTGTCACGAATCGGAGCTCCGGGATATTCCTGTGAAATTTTACCAGACGACCTGAGATACGATGAGCGTGGCAGAAACGGCCTTCTATGGTCCGTCAAAGACCTTCATCCCTTTGAACAACCTCGGTGTGATGCTTTTCTTGAGATTTGCACGGGATTGCAAGCAGTGACGGGTCCCTCCATGTAGCAGGGGCCAGGTTCTCTGCCCCGGGATTGAAGTTGAACTTTGATACGGTGGGCAGGCTCTGGCTTTCCATTCCATCAATTGGCGAGCGTGCAGCTGCAGATTGGTTAGTTTGTCGCAACGGCTCATACGTGTCCCGCGCCCCTTCGGGAGGTGGTGCCTTTGGACATTGTCTATCGGACGATGGTGGAACAGTGGATAAGGGGGAGAGTGAGAGAAGGGCTCAGCATTCTGCAGATTGTGCAGGTAGCTGGAGGTATGGGCTCCGTATTTCACGAATAAACATATGCTTGGCATCGTACAAGGATAGAGCAGCGGGATCCCAGACGCAAGTATTGTGCATCACACTGCCGCCGTCCAGCGTACGAAAGCGATCCAATAGACTTTCAGCGCAGCCACAACCGCACACCGTTGTATATGTGCGAAGTAAACAATGGACCTACTAACGAAAGCATACTGCTCAAGATGCAGGGCTAGTCTGATCCGCCTTTGTCCCTAATTCGAAGCATGGGAATCTTCTTCGTGAAATACGCTTTTCAGAACAACTGCAAAAAGCATCTTCACGTCCTTGACCATGCTTTTTAAGCTATTCTTTAAGCCGACGAAGTCGATAAAGCTTATCTGATTTGTCAACTCCCAGTCTCAACTCTCTTCTTCATCTCAGTTGGGTCTTCGAAATCATCAACATTAGCTTTGGTTGTTGATACCGAGACATGCCGCAGCCTCGAAGAACACGCTAAAGTACGCATCAGTGACCAAAGCTCATTATGAAGTGGCGAACGGTATCGAACAGCTGTAGCGGTGACATTATTCAGTGAGCCTCGGAGTACGCTTAGAGCTAGACCGAGGACCGCCGTCGTCTCACGTGGACGAGGAGTGCCCGTCGTCTTCTCCGTCTGCATGGCATGCTCTGCGGGACGCAGTTGTACAAGAGAAGGACGAGCTTGAAGGCACAAGTTGAGAGACAAGGCGTTTATCTGCCGCTTCCACTCCTCCAAATTGCGGGAGAGCTCGAAACGCCGGGATATGAGGAGCCAATTCGACGAGTCATCATGTCAGAGATATGGAATGCAATTGTATTGCCGCAGATACAACGCGTGAGTTGTGAGTTCCCGCATCAAACCTAGGTGAACAGCTTGTCTCTCCCACCTTCGCCAGATATTGAGCGACATTTGAGCCTTCTGGAGATGGACGTCCTGAGCATCGTATGAGGTGCGCCACGATTGGTGTAACGCTACCGCTCCCAAGCTCTTGACGCTGGGAAGGCCCGAGGACGAGACGCCACAAAGGGCCGCACTAGAGCAATCGGATTTGAGCGTGCGAGCTGGAGAGTGAATTGTGCATAGAACTTCCCGAATTGTGAATCTTGGACATGACGGGGGCACCCTGAGGCTCGTGCTCATCCGACTCGAGCTGACGGGAAGCTTCAAGTGCTCCAACCTGAGGCAACATGGGGAAGCCCGAATGGAGCTAGTCAGAGTGAATGAGCTCAAGCCTCACCTCCGCTTGAACACGGCCTATCAATGCCTATCACGCTGGTTGTATTGTAGCCGTTGCAATGCTTCCGTCGCAGCGAACGCACCAACGTACACATTGTCAATATGCTGACACGTAGCTTTCTTCCAACCGCCAGCAACAAGGCGAGAAATCTCACCCAGGTCTATCCTTATCATCCTTTCATCGTGGCACGCGTTCAATATGCCTCCTCGGCTGTGAGGAAGCCTACGATAGTCGACCTCAGTCGCGAACTGTATCATCGAAGTCCAGCCCATCCGTTTCACCCACCCGTTGTCATTACTCTATGGGACACGCATCAGCCCAAGCAGGCTGGCAATACAGTTCTACGCTCGGCATCTTATGCGCTGTCCATGTCCGACCACGCTGGCACACACGTAGATGCGCCCAAGCACTTCGATCCCACTCCCGGAGCACTGTCGATTGATCAGATGCCCATAGAAGACTTCTACACCGAAGCAATATGCCTCGACCTCTCTCACGTGGATCTCAAGGCCAGCATCACGGTTCCCGAAATGGAAGACTCTTTATCCAAGTCGGGACAGGAGATAAAAGAGGGCGATACTGTCTTGCTCTACATGGCATACAATAAACGCGTGCATTTCGACGATCCGAGATGGCAGCACGACTTTCCTGGACTGTCGCTCGAAGCTGTGCATTGGCTTGCGGACAAAGGGTGTAAAATCTTTGGCGTCGAAGCCATATCACCTGCTCCCGAAGGGGAGTTGAACTTCCAGGCGCACAATGCATGCGGGGAAAGGAATATTACGCATATCGAGGGACTGGACAATCTAGAACAGGTTGTTGGAAAGGGCCGATTCCGATTCATCGGGTTCCCGCTCAAGATCAGGCATGGCTCTGGCGGCCCGATGCGTGCAGTAGCTGTATTCGAGTGACTGCGGACGGTTGCAACCTCATCAAAGAACGTACATTGTCGTGAATTCCTCTCTGGGACAATGCGTCAACAATGTTCTTGCAAGCGACCTTTTCGCCCCGGGTCAAATGAGCTTGCTGGAAGCTGACTATCAATGCTTTATATCATTACTGCTCAAGGCAGAGAAAGACGCTCCTAATTCAGAACATTAGCCTGGCTGAGACACATCTCTGCTGGGTGCCTGCGCTGTGCAGTCAATGTTCATAGTATCAACACATATTCGGCGGCGACCTTCCCATTCACGCTAATCTCGCCGAGCATGACATAATAGTATATATCGCTTGGAATTGCGAGTGAAAATGCCCGGCGCCACTATCAACATTTCGCTGTGCGTCTACAGACTTGAGGAGCTGAGATGCTCTCTCTTGGAGCTCGCACACGTAGCACAACCATCTCAGTATCAGCACGCTGTTTATCGAGCAGGTCATCAACAAGTTGCCTGCCTCGTAGTAGCGTAAGCACTGGCACTGAGTGTAGACGTGTTCATCGTAACAAGAACCTCGGGTATCTTCAACTGCACCATTTCGCGCTCGTTCGTCACTGTCGCCCGGACTAAAACCCCTCTTGTCTCTATCCTGTCCTTCTTCGTCCTGGTACTAGCAGCATCAGGCTCGAAGACAGAGACAAAAGCTTCATGCCAGAGCTCGTGCAGGAACTCGCTTCGAAGCACAAACAGAAGGACTATCGAGCGCAGCAAGAATCGGCTTTGAGTGTGATATTAATACACAGGGCTGGGAAGGCTGCTTGGCGAAATTATGAATGTAATGTTGACAGGACTACTGGCTGGACTTCGCCGCATTGCTCAGAAGTCTACCGTGGAAGCGCACATCACTCGTGTCGATTGTTTGCGACAATTTTTGAGCTTCATTTCGTTCAGTGTATTTTGCGAAAGACGTCCAGAAGTGGAAGGAAGGAAGGAAGGTCAGCGCTAATGTAGCTAGCCCCGAGTAGGTACCCACGAAGGGCAGGGCTGGACATGCCACATCTGCCTTCATGGTCACGTCGCAACAGGAAGCCCGCCCATACGATGGGCCACGAAACTTCTCGACTACCACACCATTATCATATCTGTGGAGGAAGTTGTTTGCACCATGTTGGAAAAACCGCTACGCATAGCCATTATTGGAGGCAGCATGGGCGGCTGCACTCTCGCACTAGGTCTCCATAACCTGCGACGAGCCGACATAAGCTTTGACGTCTTCGAGGCATGGACTTTCTCCGAGCGAGGAGCAGGCGTGGGCGTCCATCGGAACGGATTGAATGCCTTACGTGAAATGGGAGTTGACGCGGATCAAATCCTCGAAGCGGCTGGGGCCTTCGAAGAAGTGGCCATCGAGGCAGTTGTGGTTGGTTCTGTTCCGAATAAAATGCCCGTGAGCAAGACTTTTGACGGTATTCTTAGGCTTTCGGAGAGCACGAGGGTGAATCGCTCATGAAGCTTCCCGGAGGAGTCAAGGCCGTCCTTCGGAAATCGTTTCTCGATGAGCTTGTCAAACTGTTGCCGGCCGAAAGACTTCATCCCAATAAGAAAATCGTCTCTGTTGACGAAGGTGAGTGTCTGGTGTTGACTTTTGAGGATGGGTCCTCCCATGAAGCAGATGTTCTCATTGGCTGTGATGGGCTACGTTCGACAGTACGACGATTCGTGCTTGGAAAGGATCACCCGGCGGTAGCCCCTCGCTTCACTGGATACTGGGACGCTCGGGCTTTCATGACAGCAGAGAAAACCAGAGAGCTGTACGGGGACGAAGTGATCCAGCATGATTATCCCCGCGAGTACTTTCGCGTTGGCGAAGGCTGCACAATGCTATTTGCTGCTGCACCAAAAGGCAAACTGGGAGGCGTGGTTGCTGCAGGCGTGGCCGG
This sequence comes from Pseudocercospora vitis, assembly GCA_026120125.1. Classification (NCBI taxonomy): domain Eukaryota; kingdom Fungi; phylum Ascomycota; class Dothideomycetes; order Mycosphaerellales; family Mycosphaerellaceae; genus Pseudocercospora; species Pseudocercospora vitis. The sequence goes on along the minus strand of JALRML010000013.1, from coordinate 104,735 downwards.
ACCTGAAGAAACAGCTATGATCGACAATCCGAAGAAGCCAGTCTCGCGGGAGTTCCTCGAGAAGAAATTCGGTGGTTGGGGGAAGCCATATGTCAAGGGTGTCATCGACAGTCTCCTGAATCCTGAGTACGGCCCGGGTTTCCTGTTCGGCGAGTACGAATCTCAGGATGCCCCAACATGGTGTAGAGACCGCATATGTATCATGGGTGACGCCGCGCACGCTGCACTGCCTTGGTTGGGGTATGGAAGCGACAGCCGTAAGGCCCTGTGATGCGTCAGACATCTGCTAATCTCTGTTGTAGGGTAAGCACAAATACCAGCTGAGTACTGCAGTATGACTGCGTCTCAGAAACTTGCTAACGGTCCGCCTACCACATTGCAGCAAGGGTTCTCTATGGCGGCAGAGGATGCGGCAGTAATGACAGCACTCCTGGGCGCCATAGGCAATCCTCGTGACATTGCCAAAGCATTACTAGCATTCGACAAGATACGTCGTGGTCCAGGGAGCAGGCCTGAATTTGTAATGAAGAACGGTGTCCAGGTTGCTTCATTGTGCACAGGTCAAAGGGGCTTGGACTCAGAGACCGCCAGCAAGGGCCTGGATGATATGCGCGCATTGTTTGCACACCTCTGGCAGGGCGACATCAAGCAGGAGATTGCTAACGCTTTGCAAGCTTTTAGAGAAATCAGTTCTAGTTAGTGGGAGGGCTGCCACCACGGACCGCTTCCACAGGGTTGAGTCTGGGAAAGACAAGGCTGCATACAGGCAGGATTTTGTATTGGCTGAGGGAAACACCCTGAAATGATGCAACTGCCTCTGGTTAATCCATACTCCTGCCGTCGCTACTCCGAACATAATATTGCCACTCTCTCGGTTGGAGTCCCCAGTTCGCTCCAGCGACTGGCGTAGCATCTTTGCATTGAACGTTAACAGACGCTAGAAATACTGTCGAAGTTATGGTGTCTCGAACTATCATTCGTTCTGGTTTGAACGGCTATTGCGTCTCGGCTGCGTCAGCAGAAACACTTGTACGTGGCACTTTTGCTAACCTCTACGACTTCGCACACGGTCCAAGGTGCTCTGAGGCATCGAACCATCATCCTCCTTTCGTTTTCTCGGGAGTCGTATTTTCGCCGTCTCAAGATGTACAGCTCGCACCTGTGTTCATGTCGATTGCTCGCGAACTTCACGAAGAGTAGACATAGCCTCAGATGAGGTCACAGGCGTGTATTGAAAGCTCTTCAGCTTGAGTGGTGGCATTGGCTCCCTTAGTTCGAATTATGGATTTACTGCCGCCATCGTACTTTTGCTCTCAAGCCTTCAATGAAGCCGGTAGTGGAACTTCCATATCCTTAAGTGTGGTTGACAGCTGCGTCATTGACATCAATCACGAGGTCAAGTAACTTCGCTTTTAGACAGCAGGGCGGTTGCTTGAGTCACTTCTCCCGAGCACATCGCAGCACCTTCCTGAGCTGATCCAGAGCTTCCCTGATTCCTAGAAGGTGGGCTGGTATTTGTCTTCAGCGACGGACGATATTTCTCAAAGCTCTAGAGCATCTTGTACAGCAGCCGTCACGACTAGCGGGTTTGTGGAGCAGTCATACGAGAATAGCGGCTCATGTACTGCAAGAACCACCACACCGCTTATTTTCGACGTAGTATGCATAGAGCAGCTGCTCTGCTTCGTGCACTGGGCTGCATGTGGCCAGTTCTGCAGAAAGCCCACCATAGGTTGATCAGCTGCCGTTCGCGAAGTCGACGACTCTCCTCACATGCAAGAGTGAGGAGTGCATTGGCAATAGTGGTCGTGTCTGGTCGGCTATGCTAGCAATAGCATCCTGCACTGCTTCAACTCCATCAGTGATGGGCTTGGTAATGCGATGTTAGTGGCAGGGGAAAGAGGTCATACATACACCAGGTTGCGGAGCGTCGGAGGTAAGCTGACCCGGCCCGTGCGAATGCTTCCGTGAGACCCTGAGTTAAGACTAACCTGTTTCTACGGTACCTACTTTTGGCCGCGACCGCGCGGAGGATTCTCGAACGAACGTTTGCCGGCAGCATCAACATCGTAAGCGACAACCACCACCACCACCACCAACGACATCCCCACCAGAATACTCCAACCCAACGAACGAAAAACCCATCAGAACACTCCCCAAGGCGCTCCTGCACCCTGCTCACCCGCGCACGTCACGTCTCCCGCGATCATGGATTTCTCCGACAGCACGACGCAGTATACATGCGGCATCTCCCTCGTCGCCTTACTCGCCGCCTACTTCCTCCTGCAGCCCAGCGGCATGGTCAAGTGGCTGCAGAAGAAGAACTACCAATACGAAGTGACCTTCTCGCTGTACATGCTCACGCCCACGGAGAAATTCGTCTTCAGTGCGTCCCAGGACCCCCCCCTTTCTTTCCCGGCCCCAATGTGCTCTCTCTCTCTCTCTCTCTCTCTCTCTCTCTCTCTCTCTCTCTGTCTCTCATATATAGTTCACCCTCTTTGCTGACTTTCTGCACGCGGAACAGATTCCATTGCCTTCCTCAGCCTCTCGATGCTGACCCTCGCGACCATCATGTACCTCCCGGATCACGTCATGACGATTTCGCGCAGGACATATTACTACTTCGCGGGCGATGGCGTGTCGTCACCGAGATCCGCGGCCGAGAACTTGTACGGCTCGGCGACGAGAGCAGGAGATGCGGCGATGGGATGGGCGCAGACCGCTTACCAGGCGGCCATGAACAGGACTGCGGGGGCCGCGCAGGAGGTCGCGACGCAAGCGGCGGAGAAATTGGCGGAGCCGTTGGCGGCGAACTGAGGGGTGGGAACGAAGGCGGAAAGTTTTCAGATTTGCGTGGCGATCGATATTTAGCGGCGGTGCTATGGCGTTGGGCAATCAGAACCAACACCCACATAGGTGTGGTCGGTAATAAGCATTTTCAGGATACGGGATTTGTGGATGAGTACAGCACTTGCACATACGGGGAAACAGTGGAAAATTGTCACATTTCATGGCCGGTGTTCCTGCGTGAATTGCGAAACGAGCTGGCAAGTATGTACGGCGCAAGCGGCGGTCCTGCTCATATCACAACTGTGTGGAGATCGACTGCCGCATCTCGACTGCTTCTCCGGCTCACTTCATAACTCAGAATTGAATGATCGGCGTACGTGAGCATCAGTCGCCAGCGCTTCTGCTCTGCCGGGAGGTGCTCCGTACCTTGTACAGGTCCGGTGGCGATGCCCAGCAGTGGCGCGAATGGCCTGTCCATCTGATTTTCCTGTGAGGCGAAGGGAACGATTCTCTCAATACGCATGGCATACTTGGTCTTCTTCGCCGCCTTCACGCCCTGTAGCTGAGGCAGATAACGGGCTGATTTGGAAAGCTTGGTGAGCGAAAGGATCATGGCTCGACCTTTTTGGGACGCCAGCACCACGATGCCAATGCTTGGAATATAAGCATTCATGTTCAATCTCTCATACACGTTCAGCCACACGAATTCTTGCGGGACAAGCTGGTGTAAGGCGTTCGTAAATCCTACAGTAGGTGACGAGAAGGGATATTCAGGTGATGTTTGATCAGAGGGTTGAAGAAGATATACGTTCCTGACTGACGCATGGAGAATCGGACAGGGAAGATCTCCGCATAGACCAGCGGCTTTGTCGAAGGCTCGTGGTTCGTTGCCATAGATCCTGCGACCGCCGTACATGGCGGAAAACGAAGGCGAATCTTCTGTGCCTTCGTCGTCCATGTCTTCGTCCGCTAAGTACTCCAGCCCAGCTTGGTTTTCCAGGTCGAAATGAGCATGCAAATCTTCATCCCCGTCGGACATAATGTCTTCGACTGCACTTGCTTCAGAGTTGGCGTCCATGCCATCACTGTGTGTCCCCGTCGCATGGGCACCAGAGGGGCTGTCGAAAGCACCCAGCGCCGGGCTCGGCTGGCTGGGTGGATCTGACTGGCTCACTGGACTTGATAGTGCAGACTGTGGTCTCCCGCTGCCTCGATTTCGACGTTTTCTGCTCACCGTGAATTTCTCCGAAGTGTCGGGAAGGTGCGAGACCGTACAGCCGATATCCCATAGCTTTGAGCTGCTCGTCAGACCTGGTAGTGTTTCACTTTCGTGCAATCCGACCGCGGCATGGAAGCTCTTCTCCGGATCGAATGACTTTCGATCGAGAAACATGATGGTCCAGCCGGAGTTGAAGCGATCGTGTGATGTGAAGTGGTTGGATGCGACGCCGAAACGGAAAGTCTGGGCGACCTGCATCTTCGAGTGCAGATCGATGGATCTGCAGAACCCACTTATATCTGTCGTTAGCAACCACCTCCCGGTTGGATCGTCGCCGGTATTACAAAAGGAAATGTAGGGGATGTTAGTGGTTCCGTTGATGACTTGGTGGGTGACATCCATCTGGCGCTGCCGTGCACGAGCGTCGGAGACATCCTCTTCGTCTGTTTCCGCGACTGTCACGAGTCCAAACTTGAAGATGGTGACATTGTGCGTATTCGCACTGACAGCTATGATCCTCGCCTCGGAGTGGAGGGCCAGTCCCCAGGCCGAGTCACCCACGTTGGACTGGAAGAATGGCTTCACCTCGTCGGCCACCGCCGCACCTGGATGATGCAGGTCGGCTCGCCTTTCGATTGCTTGGAGGATGTGTCGCACCAAGAACGCATCGACATCGCCATCGTCGCGCACCGCAGCTACGACCTCTTCGTTGCCGAGGAACTGTACGACGAGGTGGTTGATGGCATGTGGATTAGTCGCATCCAGATAGCCCTGAAGCCCCGGCCGCGAGGGCTGCGACTCGAGGATGAGGGAGGGTTCGCGCGGCAGTGCGTGGGTGGGAAAGTGTGGGCGGTAGACATAGATCTGGCTGGTGTATGCCACCACGAAGAGGTTGTGGTGTTGTGATAGGCCGGTCTGCAGAGCGCATCGCAGTTAGTCGGCGGGGGGTGCGCGCTTCACGTTCATGCTCTACAGACAGCTGCGGCGGGCGAGACGACGGTGCCACGTACCAGATTGCATCGCCCTTGCGACTGCTGAGGCCAGTCCTCGTAGTCGTTCCCGCGACGCCGCTTGCCAAATCTCCCCTCGTACGTCTGAACGCCGGCGGCGATGATGATGGAAGCTTCCTCCCATCCCCGCTTGCCCATGTCGCCGGCCTGTCTGGCTGCGGAGGTCTGGTGGTGGAGATACACCGTCACAGGCACAGGCACAGGCACAGGCACAGGCACTGGCACTTGCAGAGTGCAGACCGTCCGGGGCGAATAGCAGCCGATAGCGACGGGCAGCCGACTCGCTGCACCTGAATCACCCGAACAGCAGGCAGAGCGCGTCGTGCGACGGCGTCGTTGGTGATGCTGATCACGAGCGACTAGAATTTACATGTACACTACATCCCCGTAGTCATCCGTGGGAGGCCCAAAACGTCTCACAGCTTTGCGGCCCCAGTCGTTGTCGCCATCGCCATCGTCGTCGTCGTCGTCGTTGTCGCCGCCGCCGCTTCCGTGCACTGCTCTTCCATCTCCCACCACTCGTACAGAACTCCCCGAGGAGCATTCGACGAGCGGAAGGGGATGGACGTCGCGGGGGGGGGGGGGGGGGGGGGGGGGGGGGGGGGGGGGGGGGGGGGGGGGGGGGGGGGGGGGG